>WOFM01000538.1:45283-417764 GCA_011428145.1 Ericerus pela | reverse complement strand
GTAAAATTTCAGGGGGATGTTGTAACAGAAATCTCACCACCTCTCCTTCTTCATCATCATCACGATCACATTATATATATGTCATACGTACACTCTCACCACGAAGTGTTTTTCCCCCTACTACTTTCGATACGATATTGCTGTTGCTTCGCCATTTCATATTTCACTTGTAATGTATTTTTCAGTCGCGAAATAAACCTCTCAAATGTAGAAAGTCTCAAGTTCTTTCGATCCTTGTTCTGTACGCCTCACATCATCCTTCAATCATATACATAATGGACTGCGCATACTGATAAAATTGAAGTGAGGTTGAAATCCAAAGAAAGGAATGAGTTAGTTAGAGATACTTTAATGCAATAAACGGAAGTACAAAACATAAGTTTGAGGAAGATGAACGATCTCCCTCCATTACGAGATTACAGTTTGAGTGGGAAACGAGTTTCAGCGTTCTCGGGTGAACGGACGAAAAAAGTCGTGTTTGTTCGCACAACCTGAAAGTGTTAGTTTATGTTATCGAAAGTAGTAGTGCTAATGGTTAGTGAACGAGTGTAGGTGGAGTGTAGAACAACAAAAATTAACATTGGCTTTTATGGAGACCTTCGACCATATATATAATGGACTGCGTATACTGATAAAATTAACATTGGCTTATATGGAGACACCATGAAGGCGTACATTTCATTCAAAAATATTGTTTTTTCAGGATTTATCCAATATTATAGGTCAATTGATTAAATAATTTTGCACTTACAAAATGAAAGTGTTTTTAAAATTAAATAGCGTCATTATAATTCCTTTTTAATATTTTCATTTTAGTTTTTGGTGGAGTAAAATAATGAATAGCTTTGTAAGTTAATTTCATGATTTTTGTAAATTATTTTTCAACTTAAGGAAAACCTGATAGGTAAAAAATATATAGATTTCTCTTTATTTTCCATTGATTTCTTTTCATGTTATCAGGACCTTTACACCAATATGCTTCACGTATTTTGTTATAGTCTTGAATATTTTACTTACTATTATCCTAGTAATATTATACGTATGCCTACTCTTAATAGGTTGGATAGGAAATATATGAAAATTAAAGAAAATCCATTTTACTATTAGGCTATCCTTTTTTGGGATTTTCTTTCAGTAGGAGAATTTTTAAAATATCAACCAGTAATAGCGCACTTAGAAAATAAGTAAAACAAATTGTGAGCAAAGGAATTATTATATTTGTTTCATTTGAGGTAGAAGAAACATGACAACTGCACACCCTCTTTTCAAATTGCCATCACATACTTCAAGGTTCAAGCTGTACAAAATGTGTATGGTAAAATAAGCCTTGGTGACAATGATGAATTCTTTCAAGTAAGAAACAAATATTTGTTTCATTTCCTGCTCAAAATACCGAGGCAACATTTTAATGAGATCACAAGCTGCTCTTCTTCGCATGTCAACATCTGATCCTTCAATGTCTCGGCGAATATATTTGTCAGGGTTGTCTTCAAATAGTTCTTTATTCAATGCTATACAAAACTTTCGATTAAACAATCTGAACTTAAAGTCAACCAACGAACTATTGAAAAAATATATTTACTTTGAAACTGTATATTCGGGAATATTACTTTTTCACAAATACTATTCAGTACTGCTGGATCGGATAACAAAGGTTAATATAGTTTTCTATCAGCAACGGTCGACAAAAAAATTAAAGCACTCCTGACCAGCTGAAAACAATAAACGTTGCAGAAACAAACATAAAAAAATCAATCGAGGCTAAAATCTGTACAACTTACGATATCAAATTTTGGTTGAGGCGAGTGTCTTGTGGAAGGAACATTTTGTTTGCTTCTGACTTCATGATGTGTTCTTTCTCGTATTAATGGCATTAATTCTTCGACAAATCAAAGGGAATTTGTCGACGAATTAAGACAAATTCCCGTCGATTTGTCAACTAATTAACATTTATAAATAAACATGAATTAAAGGGGATTTGGGTGAATTTAATGGCCTTGATTCGTAGACAAATTAAGACAAATTCCCTCCGATTTGTCGACGAATTAACATTTATAAATACACATGAATTAAAAAGGATTTGGGTGCATTTAACGGCCATGATTCGTCGACGAATTCCCTTTGATTTGTCAACAAATTAACGCCGATAAATGCAAACAAATCGAATAGAATTCAATGACAAATTCTATTCGATTTGTCAGCAAATTAATATTTATAAACACACATGAATTAAAGGGGATTTGGGTGCATTTAACGGCTTTAATTCGTCGACGAATAAATGCCATTAAATGCAAACAAATCGAAGAAAATTCATTGACAAATTCATGAAGTTAAATTACTCCAAAGGATTTATCTGTATAACAGTATCACGGCAATCTTCGAGGCAAATAGTTGAATAGAAATTCCAAATGTTATCAACAAATCGAGGTGTGTGAGGGACAAATTCTTCATCATACCTCTGAGTGAACATAACTAGATTTTTGTAAATTTGGGAACACAGTTGTTCAATAACACCAACTTCTTCCTCATCCTGTTTGGGTAAACAGAAAAACTCACATAAAATCTTCTAACGATAGAGGAAGAATAACAAAACCCAATACTCACACTTGCAGTGACAAGAGCAACATAATTTCCGGTCAGTAAAACATGAAAGTTATTAATCCAGATAGTCATGTTATCTTCAAAAAACTCCGGTAAATCCTAAGAAATTTATGTTTGTGATACTTTTTAATTAAATAAACGACAGATTAGAGATCATATTAAAATTTTTGCGTAATGTATGAGAAAAAGAGCATAATCAGACATTTCCTCCGAGGAATAAAATGACAGTTTAACAATTTATATTCACAAACTGTTAATATATAAACCCTAATTTATGACTGTTGATTTTCCAAAGTATTTTAGCCATAACTAAATTTATTTTAAATAAGAAAACCTGGTTAAAAATATGTTCAATTTGAGAATTCTGATTTTTTAATATTGTGAAAAGTGCAGCTTGATAAGGGATTAAATTTTTGAATGAAATGTACATTTCATTTGGTTGCCTTCAATATTTTATCAGTATGTGCAGTCCATTATATATATGGTCGAAGATGGAGACACCATGAAGGCATACATTTCATTCAAATGTTTTCTTTTTTCAGGATTTATCAAATATCATACGTCAATTCGTCAATTGATTAAATAATTTGGAGGGATTTGCATTGTTTTTACAAAATGAAAGTGTTTTTAAAATTAAATAGCATCATTTATTACTTTTTAATATTTGTAGGTGAAACTGTGAAAACTACAGTTTGATAAGGAAAAAAACTTTTGAATGGAATGTACATTTCATTTGGTTGCCTTCAACATTTTATCAGTATGCGCATTCCATTATGTATATCGCACCCTGAGGATAATACTGTTGTAACTTTCAAAATGACTTTTGGGAAATTGAAATTTAAAGTTTCAAACACCAGAATTTATACAGTTTGAATTTAATGCAAATTGGACCATACCAAATTTTTCGTCATACCCTTAGCTTTATTATTAATTATGTTCAACCTAAAAAAAAATATACGCAGTACCCTGTGGGGGGAATTTTCAAAAGAGGTTGGAAGTTACAACAGTTTAAGGAAAACAAAATTCAAAGGGTGGAAGTTGCAACAGTATTTAAAAAATTATTACAACAGTGTTCCCTAATTATTATCAGTATGTAGAAATTGCTGCTGCTTAATGCTCAACTTTACAACAGTATTCCCAAATAATGATAACTTCAGTGGGAATTATAGCAGTATCTTTCTAACCTTATCCCATTCTAACAAAATGATCACAACAAATTTAATAAAAATTGTCTTTATAATTAATAGTTTTCAATTCTTTTTAAATTAAAAAATCATTACAGTTATTTGTACAAATAAAAAACCATCTACCGAATATTTTCTTTACCCTTTCCACCAATCTCCTTCAATTTTACAGTTTTTTCTTTCAAACTCTTGATTAGCGCCATCTTTTTTGGAAATTTTGGCTGATATCTCCTCCACAGTCGTTTCTGCCATCACCTTGAGAGATTTAAAATAATTATGATATATGGGCGGAATAATATTGAGCAAAGATAGCAAATCTTGCTTTTTTAATTTACTAATGCCTTTGAGATCTCCATACATCGATTTGAACAATTCCTTCAAAAAAAGATTTACGATGAAAATAATGATAATCAAAGATTATATTTAGGTTTTTGAAATAATAAGAGACAGAAAAGAAAATACAATAACATTAATACAGTCTAGATATATAGAGAAAATACTAAAAAATATAATAAAAACAAATCAAATCTCATAAATACTCATATAGAAACTTTATTAAAAATTGAAGAAGAATAAAACTGTACAGACGATACAGAATATTGTTCTATGATTGGAGCCCTGTTATATCTAGCAAGAATAACAAGATCCGATATATCATTTGCAGTAAATTTTTTCTCAAGATTTTAAACAAAATCAAACCAAAAAATAAAAAATCATGTAAGACAAATTTTTAAATACATAAACACAACAAAAGATTATTCAATTAAATTCACTTCTGACAGTAAAGGAATACACTCATTAGTAGATGCCTCATACGCTCCT
Organism: Ericerus pela; assembly: GCA_011428145.1. NCBI lineage: Eukaryota > Metazoa > Arthropoda > Insecta > Hemiptera > Coccidae > Ericerus > Ericerus pela. The sequence goes on along the minus strand of WOFM01000538.1, from coordinate 413,157 downwards.
AACATAAAGGATCGTGATATAAAAATTTCAAATTTGAACTTAGAAAAATCTCTTTCGAGCTTTTTAATTTACTTAAATAGAGGTTTACTAAATTGGAATGTAAGACGACAAACAATTGTAGCAACAAGCTCAACTGCAGCGGAAATAATCGCCATCTTTGATGCTTTAGATGATATCCAAGTAACTTTTTTATTCCAAAAAGAAATATTCCAAGAAACAGATCCTGTAAGAATGTTTGAAGATAACATTTCAGCCCTAAGAATAATGTCTGGGGGAGCCCAAAAAAGAGCAAGAGCTCTGATGATTAAATGTTATGCTATCACACAGTCAGTAGATGACAAAGAAATTGAAATTAAAACAGTAGGTACTAATTCACAACTAGCGGATATGCTAACTAGGAGTCTCGATAAGCAAAAATTCAAAAACCTAGTCGTTAAAATATCTGTGAGAAAATTGGAACAGCCAACGGATCAAACTACATGAAAATATGACGATGAAACCTAAACTAACGAAGACACTGAGCAAAGACTAGACACACACATTACAAACACATAAATAAGAAACTAAATATTCACTATTTCACGAATTTTATTCCACATAATAACAGCGGACATGTTAAATCACCGACGGTTGATGAGCGACGAGAAGGCATACAAAACATATAATCACAGTTGAGTTACAAACACAAATATCACAGATTACAAATAATAACAAAACAGTGTTGCCACAACATGTGATGTGCGAGAATAATAAGTCGACGTATAATATAATTTGCTATTATTCTCACAATATCAACAACATCAAATTTTTCATACTAAGTCATCGAATTTCAAGTATTCACATGGGAAAATTATTTATTTCATAAGGGAAGGAAAATGAATAAATGAAGCTCGAAAATATGACAAGTCAGAAATTGTCGAATATAATGATCTCATTTTTGCATTTAAGTACCTGAAAATATAAGCTCTGTTTGATAGGATTACACTAACTTACACCAACCTACACCAGTAGGGATATTCCACAAATATTCATGTAAAACTTGGCGCAAAGTCATATAACATTCCTACATTTGTGGAATCGCCCTCCTGGTGTAGGTTGGTGTAAGTTGGTGTAGTCCTATCAAACAGAGCTATAATGTTTGAGAAGAGAAAAGAAAAAATCACAAGTTCGAACCAAATTCAAAACATATATTTTTAGGCTAAAAAAGACTTGTTAAAACAAAATTTATTTTTGTGTAGGTATTCATTGTCATATCCGTCGATTCAATGTTCGAACAAACAGAGACATAAATACAAATCAATGATTATATTTTATGACACGATTTCACATGTTTAGTTGATATTAGTTCATCACATTTGGGAACACCCATTCTCAACATGTATAAAACCAATTTGAATAACTCTTCTCAAACATCATGGAAAATCGAAAATACCCGGATCGATCGATAACAATAATGTAATATAAAACGTCGATACCTATTATAAAATACATCGACACATTCTTCGTTCGATCGTAGAAATAATCTAGTCATTTTAATATTATTAATTTCTTTATTTTATTTTGTTTGGGAAATGAACATATGTACATAATAGATATAATAAATTATAATTGTTCATTATCATGTAAAAAATAGTTATACTCTCGATCCTTAATTTACGCTCGCTCGTTTTGTAGGACTGTGGGGGGGGGTGTTGTTCTACACTCTACCTACACTCGCTCACTAAACATTAGCGCTACTACTTTCAATAATATATACTAACACTTTCAGGTTGTACAAATAAACATGACTTTTTTCTCTTGTTCACCCGTAAACGCTGAAACTCATTTCCCACTCAAACTTTAATGTCGTAATGGAGGGAGATCGCTTATTTTCCTCAAACTTGTGAATTATACTTTCGTTTAATGCATTATAGTATTTCAAATTAACTTGTTTGTTTCCTTGGAAGTAAACCTCACTTCAAAAATGTAACATATGATATATATATATGAGTAATGTTGATGATGATGATGATGATGGTGAATGAGTAAATGAGAGAAGAATTTTGGATCAACACATTTTATATATAATTGCTCGTGATTATATGCTTTTTTATTATTTCCTCAAATATTTATTCTTTTAATGCATTATATTAGCTTTGTTTGATAGGACTACACCAACTTACACCAACTTACACTAGGAAAGCGATTCCACAAATGTAGAAATATTATGTGACTGCGCCAAGTTTTACTAGAATATTTGTGGAATATCCCTACCGGTGTAGGTTGGTGTAAGTTAGTGTAATCTTCGATCATATATATAATGGACTGTGTATACTGATAAAATGTTGAAAGCAACCAAATGAAATGTACATTCCATTTAAAAATTTCATCCCTTATCAAACTGTACTTTTCACAATAAGCTTTTTAAGTTGAAAATTAATTTACAAAAATCATGAAATTAACTTACAAAGCTATTCATTATTTTACTCCACCAAAAACTAAAATGAAAATATTAAAAAGGAATAATAATGACGCTATTTAGTTTTAAAAACACTTTCATTTTGTAAAATGAAGTGCAAAATTATTCAATCAATTGACGTATAATATTGGATAAATCCTGAAAAAACAATACTTTTGAATGAAATGTACGCCTTCATGGTGTGTCCATATAAGCCAATGTTAATTTTATCAGTATGCACAGTCCATTATGTATATAGTCGAAGAGTGTAATCCTATCAAACCTTTGACTATATAGCTTAATGGACTGCTAGAACTGATAAAATCTTGAAGCCAAACAATGCAGGTGTTACTTTTCAAAAAAGGTACTTTATGTGAAAATTGAATTTGTATTGACTTATATTTGAATGACAAATTGAGAAATTCTTGTATTAGTCTGCACAAGATGGGTTGCATTAAATTCGGACAATTTACTTTGAAAAGTGGAAAAAGTTCGATGTATTATATTGATCTTCATCTTCTCATCTCATTTCCTATTTTAATGGTGAATTTCAGTAACTTTTGTTTTTCCAATCACCTTTTTCATGTTGTTTCATAGTTTGTTTTACTGAAAAATTCGAAAGATTCTCGATGTATTAAAATGTTCTATTCAATTTAATATAGAATTTACCTATGAAAATTTATGTTTCTTATTTTATGATTCTACCAATTACTTTTAGGATGAATTATGTTCAATGCTTATGAGTCTGCTCTATGAAAAAGAAGAGAAATTCGATACCATTTGCCGAGTTCCATACATAGCATTACCGGTATCTACGTTAATATCTGTAAAGACCAACAAACCAATGGTATTGCGGCGTAAAGAAGGAAAGTCATATGGTATTAAGCAACTTGTGGAAGGAAAATTTAAAGAAGGAAATCAATGTGTCATCATCGAAGATGTGATTTCTACGGCTAAAGCATACTTGAAACTGATGAGGTAATTCTCTCCCATTTGGTTTTGTATTTATTGAAAAATTTATTATTTGTTGGAATACAATTCCCTCATTCCCTCACAAATATACTGGTATGAACTTATACCTAAACTGTAAATGATGTACATGTAACTTTTCTACTTTTCATATGTGGCAACACTAATCGCTGACTTAACTATTTTTCCATCTCTGATCGACAGAGGTTGTTCTACGTTTGTCAGTCGTTGTTGCCACGATGTCCTGAATAAATATTTTGAATCAAAGTTTCTTTTTCACTGTGTTTGTATTTAAAGATCTCATCTCTCCTCAACATGGTAGCCAGAGCATGTAATCGCACAGTGGTAAATATAATCGGGATGTGTTAATTGTTTAATTGAATTTAAAAGTTTGTGTTTATTTCACGTAATGTGAAAGGGCTTAGCACCAAGTAATTCCATCACGCAAGGTGATAGGAAAAGTGTAAATTAAAAGTGAAATTTTTTCGTAAAAGTAAATGTGAAAAATTAAAGTGTCGAAAGTATAATTTGATGTAATTGATTGAAAAACCAAGGTTAATGAAAACAACATTGAATTCCTGGGTGCCAGTAAAGTCGTCAAAGGCAAGAATTTGGAAGAAACAAATCAAGTTTGAAAGAGTCTTATGTTTCGGTAAGCCAGTACATCGAGTGAAAAGTGGTTGGCAGTTGTTTTTGCTATGTTCCGGAGATAATTGAAGTAAGAAAAGTCAAAAATTAAGTCATTTTTGAGCAAAATCATCAAAGTCTGGCTTGAGCTGATGAAGAAAAGAAGAAAAAGATCACGGAAAAACGTAATCACCAGTGAAGAAATATAAAGGATAAGTTGAAAATTTAGATTAATTAATAATTATTTTATGTGTTTGTGCCCAAAATTATTTCAAAATTTGTAAATTTTCAGGTTTTAATTCATACTTTGGCATATTTTCATGTATATTCAGTGACAGTAAATTTGGGAAGTCGAAACCTGAAAGGTATTTTGGGTCTTCCTTTCCAACTTTATCTTGTTTGCCCTGAATTGTATGAACAAGAAATCTTTTGTTGAATTTATTATATTGAATTCAACAATAGAAAAATTCAAGACACAAATCTCAATCTTGGTGACAAATATTTTCATATTCATGTATAATGATGTTATATTCAATCGTTGAATGTTAACAGATAATTTTCTGAATATTTATCTCTTTCATATAATATGATAAAATATAATTGACCGAACATTTAATTTTATGTTTAAACTTGATTGACAGATTTTATAATTTGCCTTGGAAGATTCATTCCTACATTGACCGATCGACTTTGAATAATTTTAGCAGTAGAATTCGATCAACATCAAACGATCTTTTTCACTGCGTTTGTATTTAAAGATCTCATCTCTCCTCAACATTATTTAAATTCCATTTAACTTTTTTCAATTTCTTTTCGGTAAATAGTGTTGGATGTTCTATTTAGAACCATTTCAAGCCAATTTCATCTTCTGTTTGGTTACTTTGATTAATTCCTTGATGTGTGTTATTGATACGAAAAGAGAAACTGCTTTAATTCAGAACCATTATCATAATTTTTCAGGGGCTGTTGAAAGTCTTGATATTAGCTGTTTTGTTTCTGTTTTATCATACATTTCTCTCAATTGTGAAATCTTGCTAATTCTTATTTTGATGCATTTGTTTTTCGTTGATTTTGCCCCTTGGCTGCATAGTTTTCGTTGAAATTTAAAATAATGTTGCAACAAGAATCTTGTTCTTTTTGCTGTCCTCTCATCGACAGAAACAAAATTCTCCGAGTAAATTCAGCTAAAAACCATAGCTCTGTTTGATAGGATTACACTAACTTACACCAACCTACACCGGTAATGATATTCCACAAATATTCAAGTAAAACTTGGCATAAAGTTATATAACATTCCTATATTTTTGGAATTGCCCTCCTGGTGTAGGTTGGTGTAAGTTGGTGTAGTCCTATCAAACAGAGCACATATCTTCAATATTGGCTTTTTCAAGTTTCGTATCACTCGAAGAAGAATGTATGTTGTGTTGTGCGTGAATTTATTGGTGTGTGCATTTTTCTTTTCCTACAAATAATGCCATTTAATCATGTGTCCATTGCAAAGTAGAATAATAATAAAATTAATTATCTTCAAATATAATTTTAATTACTAAAATAACGAAATATAAAAATTAATTTTTTGCTAGCTGGAATTGGAAATTTGGAATCACTATCACTTATCACCAAAGGTCGTTTTTCGTAAAAAGAACGCCTGTTAATAGTGCCCTTAGCGGTGTTCCATTTAACCCTATGTATTTCTTATCAGTTTTAGCAGTCCATTAGGCTATATAGTCAAAGTATCAAACAGAGCTTTAGTATTTCAAATTGACTTGTTATCTTTCTTCGGATTCAAAACGTCACTTCAGTGGGTTCATTTCATTTGTGAGTTTGAAACTTTAAACTTCAGGAACTATCATCGTGCGAACTGAATTAAGTATGGAAACGAACGAATCGAACTGAGAATTATATCACCATTGAATAAAAGAGTAAAACGCATAAAAACGACAAAGTATAAAAATGACTAGTATTTAATATGTTTCGGCAACAGAGGCCATCAGCTGAATGATTTACAAAAACATAAGAAAAGGTTAAGAACAAAAATGTTACATCCACAGACTAAGTGGGAATCACAGACAGTATGATAACAAATATTGGGTACATTTGAATTGGTATAACCAACACCCCTCCTCAATTCAAAGTTGGTCAAAAATTACTACAAAATAAAAATTGTGTAAAATTAAAAATATTATAAAAATTGACTTCAAAAGAAGTCATACATAAAGACGAACAAACAAATTCAAAAAATTTGATAAAACATACAGTTACAAAATATTCAGACTTTGAACAAGCTTAGCAAAAATTGGAGTATTAAGACCTTTTGTAAAGAGGTCCCCCAATTGGTCAACGGTATTAATATAAACATAATCAATAATTTTGTCTGAATATATTTGACAAATAAAACGATATTTTGTGTCAATGTGTTTGTTACATTTCGAATTCCAACGTGCTGATTTAACTAAAGCGAGACAACTTTGATTGTCCTCAAAGGCTATACAATTACCTTCAACGTTTATATTAAAGTCGATTAATAATTTGCGTAACCAGATAGCTTCAGTGGTTGCTTCGCAAAGGGCGATTAACTCACTTTCCGTACTGGATAAGGCCACTGTCGGCTGTTTCTTACTCGACCAGGAAACCAAGTTTCCATACACACGAATACAGTAACCCAAAATGGATTTTCTCGAAGTGGTACAGTTAGCCCAATCTGCGTCAGAATATATTTCAAGAACGTTTGTACTAGAATTACGAAAATACGTTAAGCTCAAATTTCTAGTCGAAAATATATACTTTAAAACTCTTAATGCGTAAGCAAAGTGTTCGTTGGTTGCTGCTCCCTGGAATTGGCTAAAGTAGCTAATAGAAAAGCATATGTCAGGTCTCAAACCAAGCATAATGTACATAAGACAACCTGTAAGTTGTTGGTACTGTTTATTTATTACATTATTACCATTCAGATCATGATTAAGTTGTAGACGAGTCTCAATCGGATTTCTTACAGGGTTGCAGTTCTCTACCCCAAAACTTTTAGCAATAGTTTCAATTAAGTGTTTTTGATTTATTTTTATGGTACCTTGACCTTTATCATAAGAAATTGTAAGACCAAGAAAATTATGGACTTCATTAAGATCTTTACACTTGAATTTTTTACTTATTATATTTTTAAAATATGTTATTAATTTCAAGTCGCTTGATCCAATCAGAATATCATCTACGTAAATCAATAAATATCCAAGCGAACCATTTTTCTTATATGTGTAAAGACAGTCATCGGCATTACCGGAAACAAAATCAATTGATGTGATAAAATAATTAAATGCTGTATTCCAAGCTTTAGGAGCTTGTTTCAGTCCATAAATAGTACGATTTAATAAAAGGACATACTTAGAACGATCTGGATTATTATTTATTCCATCAGGAATTTCTACGTAAATGTTTTCTTTTACTACACCATTTAAAAAGGCAGCACAAATATCTAATTGGTGAACGTTAAATTGTAGTTCATTACAAATTGCTAAAAAAGTTCGGACCGATGAAAGTTTAGCAACAGGGGCGTAGATCTCATCAAAATTGAACTCTCTTTCCTGTTGAAAACCCCTTGCTACAAGACGTGCTTTATAAAAAATATTATCGAATTGATCTAACTTCTGAGTAAACACCCACCTACACGTAATCGTAGGTTCGTTAACAGGGCGCTTGACCACTTTCCAAGTAGAACTAGAAGTTAAGGCATTAATTTCACATTCAACAGCCTCCTTCCACTTAGAACAATCACTAGAATTCATCGCATCTGAATAAGACTGCGGGTACAACAATAAATTAGACAAGTGATAACATAGGTCGACACTACCTAAATCGCCATCGACCTCAATATTGGCAACATTATTTTCATCGACTTTGGTTAAAATAACATCCAAATCGGAATAACGAGAATCAGAAACACTCTCCTCGTTAAATTCGACATCACGAGATAAATAAATTTTCTTAGTAGCAACGTCTAATAGCTTGTAGCCACCAGGAGCATAACCAAAAAATTTCAACTTTTCGCTTTTTTTACCAAATTTATCCGAACTGTGAATATAATTCAACATATACGCGTCGCAACCAAACACCTTGAGTTTAGAATAATTAAATTTTTGATTGTGCCATTTTTCATAAGGGATGAATTTTTTATGTGTAGGGCAGAGGTTAATCACAAAGGCAGCACACATCAAGGCCTCCGACCAATAAATTTTTTCAAGATTGCTTTCAAAAATAAGAGTTCTAGCTCTTTCCACCAACGTTCGATTTAATCTTTCCGCTTTTCCATTCTGCTGAGGGCAGTTCTTAATAGTTGGTTCAATTTGAATACCTTTATTAATGCAAAATTCCCTAAATGGCGCATTGAGATACTCCGTACCACGGTCACAACGTACACGACAAATATTTCTATTAAAATGATTTGTTGCAAGTTCAACATATTCTTTGAACTTGAACAAAACCTCAGATTTGGCTTCCAACAGAAAAACATTACAAAATCGAGTATAATCGTCTAGGAATGTTACAAAATATTTTTTATTATTATGGCTCATAGGATTAATGAACCCACAGACATCAGTATGAACGAGCTCTAAGGGATGCCTCGTTTCATGAAAATTTCTCCTGAAGGGATGACGATGCTGTTTTCCCATGATACAGGGCTCACAAAATAACTTATCTTTAATATTAGTCTCAAGTATAAGACCTTTTTTAGAAAGTAATGACATATCATAAGTGTTTACATGTGCTAATCTCTTATGCCACAAGTCAATAGGATTTTTTAAAGAAAAATTAGAAGTCAAATTACAAGACTCTACTTTAATGCGTTGAAAATTAACACAATATAGATCAGACAACATGCATTTACCAGAAAAAATTATCTTATTACTATTGTTGTCCACAACATTAACAAAATCATCATTAAAAATAGATGATAATCCTGATTTAGCCAGACATTTCACTGACAATAAATTTGTTGGCAAATCCTTGGCAAAACGCACATTTTTTAGAGTAATATCAGCACCAAATTCAGATTTTACTTTAACTTTACCAATAGCACTGATTACAAGACATACACCTTTCTTGGCAACCATAATCATCATAGGTTTTTTCAAATCAATAAATTCACAAAATAAAGTTTTGTCATTAATTATGTGTGCCGTACAGCCTGAATCGAGAATAAAACTCACAAAGGCAGGTACATCATTAGATAGCAAACAATTATCAGACATTAAGAAGCTGTAAGCACCAGACACTAACTGATTATCAACGAAATTAGCAGCAGGATTCACAGTACTTGATCTATTAACATTGTTAAAGTTTGTGTTACTATTGCTACGATTTTTCTGTCTACAATTTTGAGCAACATGCCCGTTTTTTCCACAAAAGTGACAGACAATACTTTTATAATTTGGATTTCGATCATGACTATAATTTTGAAAAGATTGACCTAAATGATTTTGACCGAATCCGTTTCCGTTGTTAGTAGAATAAGAACCTGAATTATTACGATCGTAGCCGTTTCCCTGACTAACAGATCCCTGATAAGATCCTGAATTACGAAAATTTGAATTCCCACGATTAAAACATCTAGTAGAATTCGATCGATTACGAAAATTTCGATTATTTGTACGATAATTACCTCGATTAAACATGTTAAATGAATTAGGATTACTTGCAGCGAACAATCGTTCAGTATCACCCCGATGTTCGATGAAAGTCTTCAAATTTGCGGGCGCTAACGATGAATTAGTAGATGATGGATCAGCGCACTTCCGTTCCCATTCGATATCTCGATGAAAATCAATTAATTTACCACTAACTAAGTCCCACAAAACATCGATAGCATCTTCTAACGGCATCTTCACAGGTCGAAACTCTGAAGGCAAACTTTTCAGGAACTGAAGGATGAATTGTTTATTAGTTGTAGGATCACCAACTTCCGCAAGTCTACGACATTTATTACGATAAGACATGATATAGGATTGTAAATCTTCACCAAATTTAAATGTAAAACCAGATAATTCAGAACGCAATTCGTTCATTTTGTGATCAGAAACTCGTTCATTCAAGACAGTGATGGCATTGAACATTTCTCTCGCCGTTTCATGTCCACGAAGTGCTTCCAAAAAAGTATCATTGACACTGTTAGCAATCAGGAACATTGCTCTGACATTTGCATTCTCCCACGCCACGTCACGTTGTTGAGGAGTAGTAAATTGATTGACCACATCGTAAGCTTTTTCTTTTCGCAACAGCAACTCAATACGAAAACGCCAGCTCTGATAATTTTTCCATTAAAAGGCTCAATAACACATTTAGTTGCATCCGTCATCACGGGTAAACAGGCACCAGGCCAAAAATAAAACAAAGGTAACAATAAGGAATCATGCAAGAACTGACATTACCAAGTTGCAGCTTTCAACAGCAGAAAGTTGCAGGATGACAAACACAGGTTCCTGTGCCCATAACCATTGTGAGTTTGAAACTTTAAAGTACAGGAACTATCATTGTGTGAACTGAATTAAGTATGGAAAAAAACGAATCGAACTGAGAATTATATCACAATTGAATAAAAGAGTAAAACGCATAAAAACGACAAAGTATAAAAATGATTAGTATTTAATGTTTTGGCAACAGAGGCCATGAGAGAAAAAACGGTGGAATTCTCAACGGATCACCATACACGAACTACGATGATGAAGAACCTAAAAACGACGATTCGATGAAATGATGACTAGAAGCACACATTACGACATATTGAAGAGAAGACTAGACACTTTGAATGTTTCACGAACTTTTTATTAAAAACCATGAAAAAACATACATGTTAATTTATCGACGAGAGATGAGCGACTAGAAGGCATACACACAAGATAATCACAGTTGGTACAAAATACACTCAGTATCACAGATTACACATATCACCAAACAGTGTTACCACAGCACGTGACGTGCGAGAATAAGTGGCTATCGAATATTATAATTTGCCATTATTCTCACACGCCTCCTCAAATTGTACATATTCGATTACGATTAAAGAATGGTAAAATAAAAATAAAGTTATTAATCTAATACTGTCATTACAACACAGAATGACAAAAGGTCAACAAACGATTTAAAAACAAATAAGTAATCACAAACAAAAAATATTAACATACAAACAAAAATGGTATACATAAACAAAAAGTTACGTTAAATTCAACAGTCTACAAAATTCGGTAAATTTGGGCCTCGGGCAGCCCTTCGTGAACATATCAGCCAACTGTCGCGAAGTTGGCACGTACAAGTATCTGAATTCTACATCTACATGACTGCACACAAAATGGTACCTTACGTCTATATGTTTTGACCTACGAGTATTCCACTTTCCGGAGTGCAACAGAGACAGACAGCTCTGATTATCCTCATAGATTACAGCCCTGTCAGCAACTTGGATGCAAAAATCACCTAGCAGATACTTCAGCCAGATGGACTCAGTGGTAGCATCGCATATTGCGATCAACTCACTTTCAGTGCTAGATAAAGCCACTGTTGGCTGCTTCTTGCTTGACCAGGACACCAGCGACCCGTAGACAAAGGCACAGTATCCGGTAACTGACCGTCTTGTGTTAACGCAGTTGCCCCAATCGGCATCGGAATATGTTTCCAATATACTGCCGTTACTCTTATCATCACGTAGAAAGATTAATTTTTTGTCCTTGGTGGTTATCAAATACTTCAGAACTCGCAGAAGATACTTGCAGTGTTCATTCGTGGCACAACTGGAGAATTGGCTGAAATACGATATTGCAAAGCAAATATCGGGCCGTGATCCTAACATTAAGTACATCAAACATCCCACGAGCTGTTGATACCGGTTATTTAGAACACTATCACACGCATTGAGGTCCCTGTCCAATTGGAGTCCGGGGTCAATGGGTGTGTAGGTTGGTGAACAATTTTCTACACCAAAACGTCTAGCAACAGACTCGATGAGAGCCCTCTGCTCAATCTCCAGTATGGCCTCCTCCCGATTGTAGCTAACATTCAGACCCAAATATTTTCTGACCTCTCCAAGATCCTTACATTTAAAACGTTTATTTATTTCATTTTTGAAAAAAGCAATTTTTGCCTTATTATTGGAGCTAATGAGGACGTCGTCAATGTAAGTGAGCAAGTAGACGACCGTATTGTCAGTCCTACTTTTATAAACATACAAGCAGTCATCAGCCTTACTCTGCTCAAAAACAAGAGCAACCAGGAACTCGTTAAATAACGTGTTCCAAACTTTAGGCGACTGCTTCAGGCCATATATAGACTTATTCAACTTCAAGACATTATTTTTCTTATCAATTTTCGTTTCAATTCCCTCAGGTATTTCGAGGTACACGTCTTCAGATAGAATTCCGTTTAAAAAGGCACTGCAGATATCTATTTGCTCTATATAAAATTTCATTTTATTACTGACAGCCAAGAGAGTCCTCACAGTCGAAAGCTTTGCCACCGGCGCGTATACTTCATTAAAGTTGAAGCCTTTTTTCTGTTGACATCCTCTGGCGACCAGTCTTGCCTTATAGAGTACCTCATTATTCATATCGTATTTTTTATTAAATACCCAACGACATGTGATGGTAGGAGCGTCCCTTGGACGTTTGGTCACCCACCAGGTCTGATTTGAATTCAGGGCACTGATCTCCGAAGAAATAGCCTCCCTCCACATCAGACCATCCGGTGCAACATTCGCCTCCTCAAACGTCAAGGGAATGCCGTCCTCAGCTAGGTAAATATTTCCTGCAGTCCCATCACATTCAGCCGTTGCACCTGACAGGCAATCCAAATTCACGTCACCATCGACTTCAATGTTCTCAAGATTCGATTCGGTGACCTCTACAAAAATATCATCGTTATTATTATACTTACTAGAGTCCTTGGCACCTATTTTACTTTCGAAAAACTCAACATCACGTGACAAACGTACCTCCTTAGTAGTCACATTGAGTAGTCTGTAGCCACAGGGGGAATAACCGACCATCACAAGTTTCTCGCTTTTATTTTTAAATTTATTTGAGTCATGTTTGAAGGACAGCATATAAGCGTCACATCCAAACGTCCGTAATTTATTATAATCAAACTGTTCGTTGAACCATCTTTCATAAGGAACAAAATCTTTATTTGTGGGGCAACGGTTCACGATATATACGGAGCACAATATGGCTTCCGTCCAATATATCTTTTCAAGACCGCTCTCGAACAACAATGTCCTTGCCCTTTCACACAGTGTCCTGTTCATCCTCTCAGCCTTTCCATTTTGCTGAGGGCAGCCACCAACAGTGGGTTCGACAACAATCCCTTTTTTGTTACAATATGATTGAAAATTCATGTTTAAGTATTCTGTGCCTCGATCGCACCTGAGTCTTTTAACATTGTAGCTGAATTTATTTGCTACCATCTCATGATAAATTTTAAATTTCGAAAAGGCTTCTGTCTTACTCGTCAACAGGTACACACAGCAAAAATTTGAATAGTCATCGATAAAGGTCATAAAATACTTCACTCCATTATATGACGGAGGATTTATCGGGCCACACAGATCGGCATGTATCAGTTCCAAAGGCCTACTTGTTTTTCGTTCGTGCCTCAGGAACGGTTTCCGTTTCTGTTTGCCCATAACACAGGGCTCACACAGCAATCTGCGGTTAGTGTCAACATTTGGTATCAAACCCCTAGTTGACAATAACCTAACATCGTTTACATTCAAATGGGCAAGTCGACGGTGCCACACAGTCAGTGGGCTAGGTTCATCTTCAGACATCAGATTGCACGACTGATTTGGTATTTTCAAAAAATCAATCGTGTACAAATCCGAGTCAACGCTCACACCAGTGGTCACGATTTTACCACTGCAGCGTTGGATGACCTCAACAGACTCCTCTCGAAACAGAGTGTCGAAACCCGACTTGCTCATGCGCTTAACGGACAGCAGATTCTGTGGCAGCTCCCGAGCATACCTTACATTTTTCAATTCTATTGCGATGCCATTCAACAATTTCAATTTTACAGTACCGACCGACGTGACAGCAAGCGAGACTCCTTTCTTCGCGACACAGATACTGTAGGGTTTTATCAAATCTAAATAGTCACTGAACAGACTTATATCATTTATTAAGTGAATTGTGCATCCACTGTCCACTACGAAAGTGGTACGAAGCATCGAATTTACGTTACTTTTAGCATCAACGAAATCATTTATTTTATTATTATTATTATTATTATTCTGCAATGTAAAGCTGTAACCCTCTTCAGAGCGATTGTCATTTGAATTAAAATCATCATTGCACATTTGTGCTGAGTTACGATTACTATTATTATTATTATTGGTACCATGGTCGTTAGTACGATTTCCATTATTATTATTAACGTTATTACAATTATCCGTACTGTTATTATTTCTATTTTTTGCATAGCAATTACGTGCTATGTGACCGATTTTGTTACAGAAATGGCATTTCATATTTGAATGCCCATTATCATTGCCAAAATTCCGACCATGTCCATTTGAATTATTATTAGTATTGCTCTGTGCGTTTGAATTCCGGTTATTGTTATTATTATTAAAATTATTATTACCTCCGCCTCGATTATAACCACGATTGTTTCCCCGATGTTGGGACCTACCACGATTAAGACGATTATTACTATTATTATTATTATTATTACCGGAATTTCGTCCACCGTTCGTGGTGTTGCCAAAAAATATGTTCTCTTCACCAGTGGTCACCACCGATGAAGGTTTCTGAGGAGCTGAATATTGAGAATTACTTCTCATCGTCGATTTACTATCCAGGGACAGCTCACGTTGAAAGTTGTTCAACCTCATGAACACGCCGTCCCAGGTTACGACTTCAGCATCCTCTAACACCACTTTGATAGGACAAAACTCCGCTGGCAGCGAACGCAGCAGTACCAGTACAAATTGTTTGGTGGTAGTCAGGTCCCCCAACTCGGTCAATCGTCTACAGCGGGCACGAAAATCAAGCAAATACTTTTGTAAGTCAGAACCAGAAACATACCGTTTTGTATACAGCTCAGCTCGTAAATCCATCAGCGTCCGGTCATTTCCGCTGTCAATCAGGTTCGTCAGCGCGTTGAACATCTCCTTCGCGGTTGTGTAGGTCTGGATGATTTCAAGGTATTCGTCCGTCACGTTGTTGGCTATCAGGAACATCGCCTTGGCATTCTCCTTCGACCATGCATCTCCCCTATTTCGAACAGTTGGCAAAGAATCAAAGATTATGTTACCCAAAGATTCCTTTGCTAACAGCAGCTCCATCCTGAACTTCCATGTCCGGCCATTCTGCCCATTGAACGGCTCGATAGTATTCTGCTTTCGAATGTCCATCTCGTGATCAGGCTACGACGATCAGTTGCACCGCAAATCAGCGACTTCAGCAACCTTTCAGATACGTCGACCAACGAATAAACACGAACGAGATCCCAGGAACATTAAAAAAAAAATACGAACACTTTTAAAAACAGAAGTTACAAACAAGGCATGGTACTACTTGGGAGTGGTGAGCAGGATTCGACAGCACAACTCTGCATACTCAGAACAATGGCGACCACGTTGACATCCAGGTACCTGGGCCCATAACCTGAGAGAAAAAACGGTGGAATTCTCAACGGATCACCATACACGAACTACGATGATGAAGAACCTAAAAACGACGATTCGATGAAATGATGACTAGAAGCACACATTACGACATATAGAAGAGAAGACTAGACACTTTGAATGTTTCACGAACTTTTTATTAAAAACCATGAAAAAACATACATGTTAATTTATCGACGAGAGATGAGCGACTAGAAGGCATACACACAAGATAATCACAGTTGGTACAAAATACACTCAGTATCACAGATTACACATATCACCAAACAGTGTTACCACAGCACGTGACGTGCGAGAATAAGTGGCTATCGAATATTATAATTTGCCATTATTCTCACAGGCCATCAGCTGAATGATTTACAAAAACATGAGAAAAGGTTAAGTACAAAAACGTTACATCCACAGACTAAGTGGGAATCACAGACAGTATGATAACAAATATTGGGTACATTTGAATTGGTATAACCAACATCATTCATCATTCAAGAGCGGAATAGTACCTCTTGTTGGCAACCTGGTTTCGACCTTGTGTCGACCCAGCGTGGCAAATAAAACAAACCTATAAAATATCCTAGAAGTTCGAGTGGAATTTTCAAACGTCGATGTGATAACACGTCAGTTTTATTTTATTTTGCTAGCAGTTGAAATTGTGAAACCAACGTGGTTGCTGCTTCTGGCGATGTTTTTACGTTTATCGCTGTAATACATTTCTTTTTACCCAATTGGTTTGTTTATGTCTCGTAATAAAGTTTTTAAAGTTTTATTCGTTCACATAGGAAGTCTCGATCGCGAAGTGTTGCAAAATTTTGTTTCATTTGAATCCGTGGTGAGTCCATTGCTCTACATATTTACTTGCTCAGGTAGTTAGATGGCACCTTACATTCTTTTTATCTCCTAAGTTTAGTTTAATTCATTTTCAAGCCCACTTGAAAATTTTCTAGTCGGTGTCAGTATAATGTAAAAATCCATCTCAGTTTGATCAACCTATATGAAATTTGAGCCAAGGGAGGGTTTCCCTCGTATTCTACTCAGATGGGTGTCATAGTATGTGTGTCGAAAATTAATCATCATTATTGATGCGTTTTTGCATCCGATGTGCTTCACCCTGTTTATGTAACTTGATGTGGTTTTGCTAGCGACGGCCATAGTGCCTTTCGCACGAATCATTCGAATCAAATGGAGAGAATTCTGGAAAGTAATGCCTTTCGTTACCTCGCCGTATTGGTTATATTGTTAAGAAATTCGTATTTGGCGAGTTGAAAATAAAAAAAGAATAATTTGTACGTCTCGTAATTATATTTGTATGTTGGCCAAGAACGAGTTGTTATTTTCTTTTAGTAGCGTACAGCGTATAGTCAGTTGTCTAACTTATTATTATTATTATTATTATTATTATTATTATTATTATTAATGAGATTTATAATTTTTGTTGATTCTCTTTCGATGAAATTTTAAATGTCAAACAAATTTGACGAAATACAAGCTAACAGGAAATCAGATTTCAAATTAAATCTTTGATCACGAAGTGTACGACCCACGAAAAGAAGGTTTTCCTAGATTTCACATTTTTGCTATTTTGGTTGATCTGTTTTTGTGACATGCGGTTTAATATGTTTCTGCACTATTATCCAGATGTATTTCTCATGTGGTTTTCATGTTAGATACTCTGAAAAGATTGTACGAACGATATAAACAATGAGCAACCATTCGGTGATCGCTGATCGTTTCTTTCTGCATGCGTATTTCCTTCCATAGCGAGTTTTGTCATGTAAAATAGTGATGGGTAATTCGTTCATGAGTTAGTTCTTTTGAGCGAATCTAGAAGTGAACTAATCGATTATCTAGTTCACTTCTAAATGAACTAGTTCATTAGTTCTTTTTTTTTTTTTTTTTTTTAATAGTTCTCAGTTCTTATCAGTCTACTCTACTCGATCCATTGATAGAACTGAAGTTGAAGTAAGTAGCAGTCGATGAGTGAGTCAAACAATTAACCAATATTTCTAGCATGAATTTATGAATACGAGTCGATCATTATATCATATAATAAATCAGTTGATTTAAATGATATGAGCCAATCATGAATCAGCTGATTGAAGTGTTCTGAAAAATTTACTGAACTAATTGAACTAGTTCACTTCGGTGAAGCAGACTCAATGAACTAAATCCGCAAAATGAACTAAAATTCCCAACTCTAATGTAAAACACTTCGTGCAAGAATGCATTCTTGTGGCAGTCGAATAAAATTAATGTCCTGTCGAAGATCCTCCACCCTTATACATTATCAGGACCAGCTGAAATGATTTAATAGACTGAGCACAGCACCGAGCAGTCGTAAAACTTGAATATCAAATACATTTTCAACTCCTTTACCGTTAATCGGTCATTTGTTGTGACACGAAAAAGCATTTTCCGTGAAATAGTTACATTTGAATTCAGTTGGTGCTTATGCTTTGGAGTAAAGTAAAGACTTAAGTTCTATAGCCGATATTAAAAAAAAAAAAAAAAAAAAAAAAAAAACCGAAAAATACGACGTCATTTTGGGAGTGTCTTCCACGTTTGTAGACGAACGACTGTGTTGAGAGAACTTCACCGTTCTAATATTTGATGTAAGCGCTTGACGAAAATAATGAGTTCGTTGAACGAATTAGCAATGTTCAGCTTTGAATGAACTTGTGAAGGTAAAGGTAGTCGTGAATTTTGCCCCGTTTCCCTGAGAATTTCAAAAATAAAATTGGGCTTGAAGATGCCAAATGCCCGTTTTGAAAACACGATTTCAACCTTTTTTGGTCGGTCTGCTCAATATCTTTCTGTCTGTTGCAAATTATTTCTGAATCACTTCGTCAAACCATTTAATCTGTAGTCAGAGTGAGTATTAATTTCTGTGTCGTTGAATATTCGCGTCATGTGGTTATCTACGCATGGGGTGCATTTTGGCGGCATTTACTTCCAAGATTCAATTGTTCAAATCATGTTTCATCCTTCTGTATTTGGCAGGTTTTAAATATTCGAAAACTACATAATCTGTGGTGTCTTTTCGTTTTTCTTTTTAAAAGGATTCGACTGGACCAAAAAATTTCTTTTTTTTTTTAATTTCCCGTGAATATTTTCGAACAGCACTGTTAGAATCAGTGAAATGTGATATTTTTTGGAGTGCTATTCCACTGAATGTTATTCCTTCAAGTTTCTTCGAGTGAATTGGCGTATGGCGTGTGAAATTCTTACTCGACTTGACGATATTACTTCGATTTAAGTTATGGCCACGTTTCGAGTTTTAGTTCAACTGTAGTCGGTAACTTTTGGCAGGAAATTTCTGATAGCAAATATCGTATACAGGCGTGAGCACAGGATTTTCTTGACGGGTGCGTATTAACCTATAGGAGCGTTGCTATGGATGGGCCTGTGAAACGAGCCAAAGTCTCCATCTCCTCTACAAAAAAACGACGAAACATAATTAGAAAACCAAAGAAAAATCAAAATTTTGATCAAAAGAAGTCTTGTCTTCGCCCAAATGTCATCCCAATGACTGTTATTGCCCTCTCGAGAATTTTCAACCGCCTCCTAATTTGGAAACTAATATTTTTCAAATCCTAATTTTTCAATTCCTTCTTGTTATTATATTGTTATTTTTTAATTTTTTGTCTGAATTATTTAAGGAAATTTCATCTTTGAAAAAAGCGCATGCTCTTGACTCTTTCCTCTTGGATTCGCCAGTGACTACACGTTGCTCAAATATTCGGTTTTTTTCTTTTACAAGCCAAAAAAGAACTCTTGTCGCCTATATTTTATTAGTTATAATCTATTTGGAAATAGTAAGTTTAGGTTAAAAACAAATTTTTGAAAGATAAGCTTTTATTTTTATATTTTTTTTGGCTTTCACTTCATGTGAAATAAGCATTATTTTGTCGCAGAAGGTTGGTTACAGTATTGGTATTTTAAAATCGCAGTGGCTAGTAGAATAAAACTTCGACCATATACATAATGGACTGCGCATACTGATGAAATGTTGAAAGTAAACAAATGAAACGTACATTCCATTCAAAAGTTCCTTCCCTTATCAAACTCTATTTTTCACAATATTAAATAATCAGAATTCTCAAATTGAACGTATTTTTAACCAGGTTTTCTTGTTTGAAATAAATTTAGTTATGGCTAAAATACTTT
The DNA here is from genome assembly GCA_011428145.1 of Ericerus pela. NCBI lineage: Eukaryota > Metazoa > Arthropoda > Insecta > Hemiptera > Coccidae > Ericerus > Ericerus pela. Next base: position 393,298 of record WOFM01000538.1, on the reverse strand, counting down.
GAAGATAAACTGTGTAAATTCGGGTTTATATATTACAAGTTTGTGAATAAAGCCATTCATTATTTTACTCCACCAAAAACTAAAACGAAAATATTAAAAAGGAATAAATGACGCTATTTAATTTTAAAAACACTTTCATTCTGTAAAATGACAATAAAAATCCCTCCAAATTATTTAATCAATTGACGTATGATATTTGATAAATCCTGAAAAAAGGGAACTTTTGAATGAAATGTACGCCTTCCTAGTGTCTCCATATAAGCCAATGTTAATTTTATCAGTATGCGCAGTCCATTATGTATATGGTCGAAGGAATAAAAGCTTATAATTGTAATAAAAAGGGCGGAAATATTAGTACTTTTTGATAACACGCTAGTCTTTTTGGAAAAAGGGAAGCCAGTTTCCGAAAGAAGCCGATCTTTTTATTAGGGCAGACCTCAAAAAACAAATTAGTCCTGAAATAGTTCTAACCTTTTGGACCTGACTCCGTGTGCAAGTTCTGAGGAAAAGTTTTCTTCTAATGATAATGTGATTGTATTCTTATCACAAAAGTTATGTTAACTGTTCAGTTTGTGGATATTGTTTTCAGAGTTTTTGTTGCTCGAACGCATTCCGAACTAAAACTTAAATGGATGATCTGAAAACTAATTTTCCCAAAACTTATCGAGACCTTGAATAGCTCAGAACGGCACTTTTTTTACCAAAAAGAATACAGCTTCTACTACACTGGTCTGTTTGCCCCCTTCCGATTGGACGTTGACGTTTTCACTCGTCATTTTGATGGAAGAATCAAGTTGAGAAACTTTTGGTTTGAAGAAGTAAAGGGATGAAAGTAATGACGGGCGTGTAGTGTGCACGAAGTATTAAATATGGTTGAGGACGCATGCTCGTCTAAACGTTGCTACAAAAACTGGCACCACTTTCGAAGTATTTGTCCCCATCCTTACAGTACCAAATTAAAATTTAATTACTCGTATTCGGCCTCATTAATAATGATGAGAATTTTTTTTTTCTCTCGAATAATTGAATTAAATGAACGAATAAATATAAATGATAGTTCAGAAATTACATCAAACCAAATTTCTCAGATTAAAATAAGACGAAAATTGTACCATTCCTTAGAAGTGGGGATACTTCGTCTCAAAAGCGGTACCGCTTCTTGTCTCACATGCGACGTCTTCTGTTATATTTAATACTCTGTTGTAATTTGATGAGAATATTTCATTCATAGGTTAATGTAGACAAGGCGAGCGGTTGTATTACGTGTTTGCTTTCCAAACCGAGGTCAAAAACAGATTTTGATGATGGACTTCGTTGAATCCAGTAATAGGCTAAGAAATGGAGACCTTGGGTCTCAAAAATTTATATTGCAAAATTTTGTTGAGTAGGTGGTAGCAACACGGATCCCGTCTTGTTTTTGTCTTTAGTTCTCAACCCACCGAATTAAACCTGGAAGTCAACATACAAAATCGTAGAAAAATCTGTCTTGTTTTATAATTTTTATAATCTATTTTGACACCCTCGTATACATTTTGATTAGTTCTAATTTTTGCGAAGTAACCAAAAATGTTCCCTCTTGCAAATAGGGTCGGAGAACATATCATGAAGAAAACTTTAAAATCCACTTATTAAAATTGCATTAGGGTTCGGACTCAGAAATGTGCGTAGGTGTGTTTTTCGTTTCATGATCTTTTAAGCATTTTAGCATTATTTTTGAAAATTAATTTTTTTACCGACTGCGTACGGAGGAGGTCATATGTTTGGTATGTATGTCTGCGGAACTAACGGAATTTCGTTCGCTCAGAACCTAGTCTCTTACTTGGTCTTATTTTTTAGAATTTAGTGAAAGTAGGCTCAAGAATATCCTAAGCTATTGATATTTGAAAATTAGAAAATTATAAGGCTATAACTGAAGAAAATGAGAATTTAAAGATGGAAAAAATTATCGTCATAAATTTAGGCATATCCACCAATAACAGCTACTCATTAAAATTAACGAAGTCAGTTTTTAGGTAGATTTAAAAAAAAAAAAAGTCTTATTAAAATTGCTTGAGAGTGGGTACGTTTTTCGTTTCATGATCTTCTGAGCATTTTGGCCTAATTTTTGAAAATACATTTTTTTTGTACCTTCTTTTAGGTTGAGTCCATTTTCAGGCGTAATTTTGATCGGATGGTTTCGAAATTTGATACACATATTCGAATTCACTGAAGGAAGAACCCTATTGTTTTTGGTCCGAATCGGGCGTATAGTTCGTCTGCTAGGTCAGTTTATATCCATTTTGTATTGAACAGCATATAGGTCGCAATTTTTAATCGATAGGCCTGAAATTTAATATACATCGGTGATTCAAGCCAAGGACACTAACTACTAATTTTAGAGCGGATAGGCTTTGTGGGACGTCTGATAGGAGCGATTTTGTTGCAGTTTTGGCAGATTAATGGCCTTAAAAGGAGTAATTTTGTAGCTGTAGTCACAAAATTTGGTACAGGTATTGATTCGAAGTATATCTAAGATGATTCCAAATTTGGTTCCTATTGGTATTATGGTTCATTCCCTAGGGCTGTTTGAGGTGCTAAGTTTTCATGTTATTTCAATAAAAGTTGCAGTTCTCTTTCAATAGTCACGAAATTACGTACGAACAATATCTCCTATACAAGGATCAGACTTACAAATTTTGGTTTTGATTGGTCACTTTGTTCCCAACTTATTAGCTATTCAGTGCTATTTCCCCTCTTTTACCCGTCTGATTATAGTCCTACAAAATTCATTTTCTAGCTTTTATCTAGAAAACCACTCGTTTTAACATAAAAAAAAAAACCAGCGCTGCAGTACTTCGCTAGAAAACCCGGTTTCCTCGATATTTATATCGATAGTTATCGAAATATTGTTGAGACCACCAATCCTTCTCCCCTCTCACTCCTACAAACACACGATCACATATCATATACATTTATTTATCTATTCGCGGCTACACTGTTCCACCACTTCCGCCGCTCATTCGTTCGTTTCCGTTATCGTTTGTTCACTGCACTAAAAATGTACTTTGCTTAAATTATGTAACTTCTGAAATAAACACTCGCTTCTTGGACGTAACTTCACTCAAATCTTTCTTTCTTGTTACAACTCCGGTCCTCATCCTCTATATGGTAGCATCGCTCGGTAACAGTCCTTGCACCTGAAACAAATTTTTAAAAATTATTAAAATCTTTTATTGTGAATTTTTGTATTTAAGTTAAACTTTTAATATTTTCGTGAATAATTGTGTTTTTTAGTCACTTTTAGTAATTTTATTTTCGTGTTGGGTAACAAAGTTCCAACTTACTTTTTTATTGTTTCGAGTAATATTTTCGTTCTCGAAAAATTTAATTTCACCTTGAATGCTGTAAACGTTCAATGAGTTTCGTTGTTTGCTGAAAAGGATTTGCCCTGTTTGTGTACAATCCGGCCAAGTGTCTCGAAAATTCCAGGACTCGTCGATTGCTAAGTTGTTTGGGAGCCCTGCTTGTGTTGCCCAAAAACTAGTAAATTCATTAGTGTCTGCCCTGTTTGTGTATGAACTAATTCGTCGAAGTCATCAATTGGTAATAAATCGCCTTGAGCCATCACAAATTGATCTGAAACCAACGTAAAAGCTTCAACTCAATCAAATCAAAATTAGTATTCATCATCTTAACTCAACTTCAACTTTTGGTATCATCATAAAACTCAAAAAACACAACTCAAACACTCACCGAAGTACGTTCAAAACAACCGAAGCGCAGTTCAGTCAACATTTCCAGAGAAACACCTTCGTAAATTCCAGAAAGCGAACCTGAAAACCAAAAAATCAACGCTTAAAAAGGTATCACTTGAAAATTTTCTGCTAAAAAAGGTAATAAAAAATACATTTTTCGTAATATTTCATTTTTTTTTCGTATATTTTTCGTGTTCAATTCGTATTTTTCGTGTAACTTAATTCTTTCGATTCAAAATCTAACTTGCATATTTGAAAACATCGTTATTTTCAAATAATTTCGGCTTTCACAAAATTTTTCTAAGTACAAATTTTGGCAAGTTGTGTGCAAATTTTTGCAGCCACTTTTGTCTTGGAGTGTACAACTCATGACGTATGCACGGCTCGTTTTGTTCATTCGTTCGAACGTGTACATTAACCTTTTGTTAAGTGCAACGAACCTACGAACGCTTATCTTCGCCCATTCAATAAATACGTTGGCGCGGTTTTTCAGTTTCAAACCACCATTTTGTTGCAACTTGAAAATTTTTGCTGTTGCACAATTTTGTCGAAAATAAATTAACGATTTTTTTTTGAATTCTCTTTTCTTATACGAACACTTAAACTAAATTATTTTTTTTTACTCATTTTTTTTCTCTCGTACAACTTTAATTATTTATTTGAAAATATTATATATATTTCAAAATTTTTTTTCTTTTACCAATTTTTTTTTCTACTGTGAATTTTTATTATTCTTTCGTGTTACCAGTAGAATCTTTTTGCGTAATACTTGGTGATATTTAAATTTTCTTTCTCTTCATATCACCTGCAATATTAATTTTTTTTATTTTTTTTTTATTTCATTTCGAATTATTTGTTTTGTGGGTATACTATTTCAAACAAAAAATTTCCCCTGTTATCAATAATTTTATTTCTTTCCTAATTCCCTTGGTCAGAAAGTAGCTAATTTCATTTTCACCCTCACACTTTCATTTTGTTTTACTGATCTTAATTAATCATCTTATCGAATATTGAATTCTAATACGAATTATCTTTGGGTTATAAAAGTCTTGTTATTTTATTTTTATTTTTTTTATTGGGAAGCGTCCAGTCTCATCTTTAACGTGTGTTATCTCTTGCCCGCAGTGGACCTACTCGAGAAACACACAAGGACAACTTAAATACTATCGTCATATTTTCAAATTGTTTGGTTAGCACAGGTACGGCAATCCTAGTCTTGCGGCATTTGCTGGGGATTGACATCCGTTTTTTTATTTTTTTTTATTTTTTTTAAATTTTTTTTTTTAAGTTCAGTCAATTCATTAATTATGAACACTGAAAATAATGATAGGATCTCAAATGTCTTCCGTGGAAATGGCTATGAGGGATGGCGTGCAACCGTCATCAGCACCCTTATAGGTAAAGGTTGCCATTCCACAATTTTTCCTACTGCTCGTGAAACAAGTTACATTTATACATCATCTGAAGAACGCCTAACATCTAAATGGCTTAAATTCTTTCAAACTCAGGAAAGGGCAAAAGCCCACATATTCGAAAGACTTGACAAAAGAATCCTTCATCATGTCAAAACTTGCGATGTAGTTTCACAAATTTTTGAAATCTTAGATGCTCGATACAGAAATCAAACTGCTACTAACATCATGGTCTTAAAGGCAAAATTTCAGTCCCTTCGCTTCGATCCAAGGAGAGGTACCATCCGTAGATTCTTGGAATATTTCTCATCTATTGTGGAAGAACTACGTGATGCTAATTACCCCCTATCGGAAGCTGATGAAATTGATCAATTAATGATGTCTTTGCCCGAAAAATTTGATACTGTCCTCTCAGAATTCCGGCAATTAGAAATTGAAAAACGAACTACTGTCAGACTCACAAAAATGATATTAGAAAAATGTGATCGAATTGAATATTCTAATAAAACTTTTCCCGGGTTTGATCAGCCCAAATCATCCTATCAACCAATGAATAATAATAGAAGAAATTTTAGAAATTTTCGAAATAATAATAATAACTCAAATTCCTCCAAACCAAATTATAACACAACGAGTTATTTAAACGATCACAAGAATAGTCAAAACAAACAAAATAGTTATCCTTCTAAAGATAATGTGTCCCAAATGGATGTTACATGCTTCAGATGTAATAAAAAAGGACACATGTCAAGGACATGCCCTAATGAAACATCTACTGCAGGTAACACTCCACAAACCCAGAATCAGAACAATAGCTCGAAACCCCAAATTTCAAATAACACGAATCCCCAAAAAAAGTCAGAAGATAAATCCAATTTTCGTGTCAAATATTCTATGATGTTACATTCAAATCTTAATCATTTAAGTTTTGATGACATTGAAGATGAATTTCAATGGCCTAAGCCCCCTACAGTATCAAAATCCGCCCCCCCAAAAAACCAACTCCACACGATGTTATTAGATAATGGAGCAGATGACCATATGGTCAATGATATTTCAAAACTAAGAAACATACGTAAAGTTGACAATTCTCGTAAAGCACTTTGTGCGAAAAAAGGTGTATTCGTAAACCCCACCCACGTTGGATCAATGTATGTCAACGTCTGCAATTCTAATGCAGAATTTTCCACTATTCACCTAAAAGAGGTATATTATGATCCTGATTTAAGCCTTGATATTTGGTCAGGTGCTAAAATAATGGAATCTGGTATATTTAAAATTATAACGGACACGGATCATGCTGACATCATAAATAAAAATACTGGTGAAATTACCATAACCGCTCCAAAGAGAGGTTCAATGTATTATATTGATTACGAGATAGTTGATGAAGATGAGGAAAATAAGGTCTATCAGGAGCTCGTGTGTATGCCTGTACCTAGTACATCAACAGAGCAGGAAGATCATATAGATGATCCTCAACAAAATTTTGAAGAAATAAATGAGGCTGAAACAAGTAATCCACAAAGAGAGCAGGAAAACATTGACCACCCTCAAAATTTACAAGATACTGAAGTGGATACAGTCACTCAGGAGATTTATTCCGAATCAGAGGACGATTTAAATGGAGAGAGTGTCGGAATAAATAGAAAGCATAAAAAGAACATTAATAAATCTAAAACACTTTGGCATAGAAGATTACGTCATCTAAGTGGCAAAAGCCTAAAAGCATTATCAAAAGTAGTTGTAGGTATGCCCCAAAATTTGGTATTTAAGGACGATGACTTTGCCACTTGTGAAATCTGTATAAAAGCAAAGTCCACCCGACTTGGTCATCACGGAGTGAGGACTAGACCAACAAGAAGAATGGAAGTAGTCTCATCAGACATCATGGGACCCTTTCAAGAGGCATATAACGGAGAGAAATTCATAATAACATTTATAGACCATTACTCAAAATATACTCTCGCCTTCCCCATACTAAGAAAATCTCAGGCTTTTGATAAATTCAAAGAGTATTATTTATCTTTTAATACAAAATTCCCCAATGATCCCATCTCTGTACTCAGAACGGATCAAGCTAAAGAATACTCCGATTCCAAAATGACACAATTCTGCTCCGAAAAAGGAATCACTTTAGATGATGGCGTGGCATACACCCCCGAATTAAATGCTATAGCCGAAAGGCAAAACAGAACCCTGCTCGAAAGAGTTAGAGCCATATTATATGACGCAAAAATTGATTTTAAATTATGGTCAACAATTGTATTAGCTGCCGCCCATATAATTAATAGAAGTCCGACCCGCGTCAATTTAGGAAACATGACACCTTATGAAAAATTATACGGAACTAAACCCGATATTTCCCACCTTCGAGTCTTTGGTGCTATTACATATAAACACGTTCCTATAGAACAGAGACAGCAATCAGCAGTCAAAGCCAAGAAGAACGAAGAGGAGCATCTTGACCCAAAATTCTTGCCCCGAGCCCTTAAAACTATTCTGATCGGCTTTTCGAATGTAGGTTATCAGATACTAGATCCAATCAAAATGAAATCCTACAAATCCTGCGATGTTAAATTTGATGAGACGAAAACATTAGCCGACTTCACAAGTAGACCAGAGGAATTACAAGTAAAACCCTTAGAAGAGGAAATTGAGGCAATCTATAGGGTCAATGTACTAAAACAAGCCTCATCCGAAGACTCACTATTTATAGAAGATTGCATACCAGTAAGTTTCAGTGACATCTTCCAGAATCCTTTTAAGAAAGAGTGGCTTAAGGCTATCAATGATGAATTGCAATCCATGTCAGATCTTCAAGTGTGGAAAATTGTAGACCGTCCACATAATGTCAAACCTATAGACACACGATGGATATTTACGGCCAAAGCCAATGAAAGAGGAGTAATGTGCCCAAAAGCTAGACTTGTTGCCAAAGGTTTTATGGACAGATCCGAGTATACCATGACAGAGACCTATGCACCTGTTGTGCAACTCTGGCTAATTAGGTGGATCTTATCCGTAACTAACCTATTGAATCTACAACTTGTTCAATATGATGTCAAAACAGCCTATTTGAACTCAAAAATTAAAAATGACATCTTTCTGAATATTCCCCAAGGTTGCAACGTCGAAAAATCTAAATTACTTAAACTTGAAAAATCCATTTACGGCCTTAAAACATCTAGTAAAAATTGGATTGAGTTACTGGATTCTCACCTCCAAACATCCAATTTTACAAAATCAAAAATCGACAGATGCGTATATACAGGTAAAGATGAATCAGATGGCATTGCCTTCATGATAATTTACGTAGACGACATCCTCCTTGCAACTAATCATCCCGAATGGGTTAATGAAATAACTACCCATTTTGAAACTCGTTTCACTATGAAAGTTGTAAATAACCCAACCCATTTTGTAGGTTTCGAAATTGAAAGAAATCGTGAATCACAAACAATTAAACTCACCCAAAAACAGCAAATCCAAAAGATTCTCCAGAAATTCAAACTGTGTGATTCAAATCCTTCCAAAACGCCTATGGAGACAGGCCTCAAGTTGAGCAAATCTGAAGGCACAGACAACAAAGAATACAGGTCTATGATTGGTGCACTATTATATGTATCTAGAGGCACAAGGCCAGACATATCTTTCTCAGTCAATTACCTGTCAAGATTCCAAAACTGTTCCGATGATACTAAAAAGAACTATGTACGGCGCATCATCCGGTACTTGAAATACACGATCGATCTTGCTATTGTCTATAGATCTAATTCCGAAGGCATATCAGCCTATGTCAATGCATCTTATGCCCCCGACATTGACGATCAACCTATAAACATGTCCGAATTAGAAAAAGGAAAATCTATAACTGGTTACCTAATCACTATGTATGGCGACCTGATAAATTGGGGCGTTCATCGCCAAAATATTCATGCTTCTTCATCAACAGCAGCTGAATTAATTGCTCTTCACGATTCATTCGAAGATATTGAACTTGCTTGGCTTCTTAATCGTGAATTCTTCTCAATTGACACTCCAGTAATTGTTTACGAAGACAATATCTCTGTTATACATGTCATCTCTGGAGGAGGTCAAAAACGTCTTCGAGCTCTCATGATTAAATGTTATGGACTTGCTCAAGCCTATAATGACAAAATATTCACATTCAAACAAATAGCTACTGAAGATCAATTAGCTGACTTGCTCACAAAAGCTTTATCCAGTAAGCAGCATATTTCTCTCACCCATAAAATCCTAGAATCTCCAAATTGTGATCCATAAAAAGTCAACTCCATTACCAAATTTTTGTCTGAAACATCACAATTTTTTTTTATTAAAATAAACATAATTTATCTTATTTTTGCATGTTGTTTGTCTTACTACCTAAAATAAATTCTTTTTGCATGTTACCATAATTTACTATAATTTATTCATATTTATTAATCAACATACTTACCATAATCGTCCAAATTAGTTACCATTTTATATATACACGTTTTCAATCTTTAAAATTTACATTTTTGTAATTTTGTAATTAAATGTAACAAACTCATTTTTTTAAACACTTCTGTAATACCCGTAGTAGTGATCGGTTTAAAAGATTGTAGGGGGGTGTTGAGACCACCAATCCTTCTCCCCTCTCACTCCTACGAACACACGATCACATATCATATACATTTATTTATATCTATTCGCGGCTACACTGTTCCACCACTTCCGCCGCTCATTCGTTTGTTTCCGTTATCGTTCGTTCACTGCACTAAAAATGTACTTTGCTTAAATTATGTAACTTCTGAAATAAACACTCGCTTCTTGGACGTAACTTCACTCAAATCTTTCTTTCTTGTTACAACTCCGGTCCTCATCCTCTATAAATATTGTTAGTTTCAGGTTAAGAAATTACAAAAAACTATTGACAGTTATCCATATCTTTAACAAAAATATAGATCTATCGATGTTTTATCGCTGAAAACCGCTTTTCCAGAGATTTTTTGTTTCCAGTCTTTTCAAGAACTTCTTAACGATGAGGACCAAACTTCTTTCAGACCTGCTCCCATACAATAGCTATCTTTTGTAAAAATTTCAGCCCTATCTGTTTGGTAGTTTTCTCAAAACCGTGAACACAAAATTTTGGGCGATACATCATGCATACATAAAAAAAAATTAGAGGTCAGAATGAAAAAATAGTACAAATCGGTTTTTTTTTTTCATGAAACGGATAATTTTCATCATCCCCATCCCTAACCATTTTGTGAGGTCAATTTTAATACGCCGGTTGCAAGCAAACTGGGTAACAATCGAAACTCTTTTTGTTACCAGCACGTAGACAGTTGCACTGCACTGCACTGTACTTCGTTTAGCAATGTGGCTGATTTTTTTTTTTGTATAATTTAAAAAAAAAAATATAATCCACAATTCTTATCACTGCAGAAACCATCGAATTATTTGCTAAAATCGTGCTAGTTAGATTTACGAAAATTAAGAATTCATTACTAAAATATTTTGAAAAAATTATACCGAATCAGTATATTCTATCGCATGTGTCATATTTGTGTGATATTGGTAATTTTTTGCAAAAAATATAAATATTTTATGTATTAATTTATTAGAAGAATGTTGGTGAAAGAGGTGATTTTTAAACAAAGAAAATCTATTTTTTCTAACGAAGCTTTCTGCATAAGTTTTTTTTTTTAAATCATTTGAAATACTTGTTCAGTCAATGCGAATAAAATTGAGCATAAAAGTTGCAAATTAATATAAATATTGCTTTCAGCTCCAGAGAGGGGCGGTTCTAGGATAATATTGGCAGTAGGCAAGAACTAGATTTAGCGCCCATTCTCTAAAAATTTTTTAGGAAGATCTAAATGTACAGTAACGTATATGCTACCAAAAATTAACTTCCAAACAAATTTTTTTATCGATAAAAATCAAAATAAAAATATCATACGAAAATACAAACTGTTAATATGTATGTGTATTGGTAAGTAACGAAGCAAGTTATGAGTAAAGTGTTGAATCCTCAAATCTATATTGAAGAGGTTATAAAGCTCAATTATTGTATAAATCTGATAATTTTAATCAATTTTTTTTTTTTTTTTGGTATTGAAGTACACTTTAGACTACATTTTCCTTTCTTATAATAGGTAATAAGCAATACTGTTTAAAATATTACTGTACTGTTTTAATGAAATTTACAGTAAAAATGCCAAATATTAGAAAAACCCTTTCATCTTTTTTCATATTTCCATAGTAAAAATCACGGAACTCCTTGAGTGAGGGTATGGAACTACTTGCTAGTCGTACAAAACCAATTTAAAAATGTAAAATTCTCTAAAACTCAAATAAGAAATTGAACTAATCAGTAAGTCACAAATTTTCAAATCTAGAAATTTATCTGAGTAATACACAAAGAAACTTTCTCGAATTTTCTAATTCAGAATTATTTAAACCTAAATAGTTATAAAAAGGACGAAAATAGTTCTTTTTCAGTTTTCAAAATCAAAACTGTGGATATCCTGACGATTGTTTTTGTGAAATAAATCAAAAACATTCAAAAAAGAAAGAAAATGAAAAAATGGTAGATGAAAAAAACTTTAAAAAGACAATAAGACTATATAAAATTTTGAAAAACCCTTATAGGAATTGATTCGAGTTGAAAGTCTATGTATGCATGTTTAGTGCTGGATACCCAGCCACCCTCTCACCAATGTTAACGAAACGTGTCATTCTAAGCCGAACAATGGAAATTGGTTTAGCGCACATGTGCATTAGTTATTTTTTCATCTATTTTAGAAGCCGTCACAGATTCATTCTAACAACAAGAGAAACAACAAAGTCAAAACAGATGCAAAATGACCTACTGCGCATGTGCCGTGAACCAATGTCCACTGAGAAGTCGGCAGGGATTTTCATGTTTACCTGGGTATCCTGTACTGAATGATCGAAGGTTACTGAACACAGAATAATTTCGAAATTCTGGAGTTATATCGTTGATAAACCTTCAAAGAAAGTGAGAATTGAAAAATATAACAAAAATGTTGATAACATTAATAGAAATTATGACTTGTTGCTTTAGAATGTCTCAGTATCTACAATAATATCAAAATTCCTATAACCAAATAAAAAAAGAAATGAATTGTTCACAAGGATAAGGAGTTTAATATGAAAATTTGAAATTGATGGATTCCAGTGATTGCTGATTTTCTATTACCTGTTATCTGAATGAAGGAAATATCTTCCATTGCACCACTGAATTGGCTTTCAGAATCAATTTTACTTCAGAATTTGTGACAAACACAAATTTTTAGTAACTCTCAAATTTTTTAAATCTCAAAAATATTGATTGTGGATGCTTCTCTCTCCTTACACTTGAAATCCTATTTCCAGTACACAAGAGTTAATGAAGTTTTTACAGATAATGGCAAGAATTAGTCAAAAAAATATTTCTACCTCAGCATATTTAAGTAAAAACAAAATTATTCTCGAGTCTTAAGTAGTAAAATTTATGAACATGAAGTATATGAGAGATCCTGAATATTTGAATAAATTCCTATTGAAGTTTTTAAAAATTTGATCGAGTTTTATTGTCCTATTAAAAGTTTTTGCCAACTGCATACGGAGAAGGTTACTTGTTTGGTATGTCTATCTCCGGAACTAACGGAATTTCATTCGCTCAGAATGAGTGTCATACGTTATAGATTTTAATGAAGGTAATCTCAAAATGTTTCTGACCATCCGGAGAATTTCCTAGGCTATTCACATTTGAAAATCAAAAAATTAGAAGGGTGCAAATTAAAGAAAATGAGAATTTGAAGATTGGAAAAATTATTGTCATAAATTTGGGCATATCCACCTATAAAGCTACTCATTTAGATTAACAGGTTTTTTTTTGTTTTTTTTTAAATAAAATTTATTATTTTTATTAATATTTTTTTAAGCTTGGAATGTTTTTAATTTTCTATCTCCAAAAAAATCATTAAGATATCTACAGTTTTGATTTTGAAAACAAAGAATGAACAATTTTCCTCATTTTAATTATACATTTTTGTGTTTAAGTACCTAATTCTGAGGTTCAAAATTCCAGCAAGCAAAAACATAACATTTTGTACTTCTCAAAAGATGACGCGGACCATTTCGGTACCCTTTTTAAATTTTGTTGTGAAGGTGGTTACCTGCTTTGCCTTCACCTAGAACCACCGCTGGCTCTAGAATATTTTTCTTATGCCAACATCAACCAATTTTCAGTCGATCTACTCGAAGAAGAATGATCTTTGCAAACTAAGAACTCCATATCCTTATTCGGACTCGCCAACAAAGTGGCTGACATCTAAAGGATATTTTTGTAATCTTTGAACATTGGATAGTAGACTCGAGTCCATTGAGCATAGTGTTGAATAAATCCTCAGTTAAAGCATTTTAGGATTTTTGTACGAAGTGCAACAAAACCTAATTACAATTGCCTGGTTTGTTCTTCAGCTACTTCTATTTTGTTTTTCAACTGTGAAAATAAAATGTATTCATTATCACGTTATAGGACAGTTAAATTAGATGTTTTCACTCAATAAAATCAGGGAAAAGATTTTTCTTTAGAAACCAGTAGTTTCAAGTGCCTTTTTGTACGTATTGAAAATTCTCCAAAATCTGAGTGTGGCTTCACTCATATGCATGTATATGTGTGTGTGTATGTTTGTTTGCAACACCGTAACTTCAAAACTATAGAACAAGCATCGACTTTTTGTGCATATTTGTTTTATTCCGAAGGTTATAAGATAACTCGGAACTCCGTATTATTTTAAAACCTGCTTGTTTTATGGAGTGGTTTTGAAGTTATGGTGTTGCAAATAAACATACACACAAAAATGAAAAAGATTTTATTTATATGTATTATACTGTATATATGGCAGGTCTGTTAAATTGAATTGATATATTGGTGTCGTATATATAGGGGAGACTGGGCCTTATCTAGTGCAGTACCTTTTATGAGTGGTATGTGCAGACTTTCGAGTCATTTTCTAAGCCTTCTATCGTACTTACAAAAAAATGTTAAAACGCCTTTATTGTTGAAAATTTTGTTTGTTATATTGTTTGTTCGAATAATTTTTTGATATCACTATTAGCAAATATGTAATTCGCCAATAACCTGTTGGAGGTCGCAAAAAGTGGATTTTTAGGGGTGAAGTCATGGTCAGATTTTGAGGAATTTTCAGTACGTTCAAAAGGGCACTTGAAACAACCGGGTTTCGAAGAAAAATCTATTCCCTGATTTTATTGAGTGAACTACCCTTTTTCAAGTAGGTTTTCTTTAGAAAATCTACTTATTACGCTTGGTGCGTTATTAGTCCTCAGGGTTGGGGGTGGGTACGTTTTTTGTTTCATGATTTCAGGAAAATTTTGGCACCAGTAACTCAAATTCGTGTATATATAAGTCAATTTCTTGTTCCCACGATATCGCTTGCAGTATTTATCCGATAATCACGAAATTGGGTACGAACATTTTTATCGAGCCAAGGACCAGACCTTATGATTTTAGTGCGGATTGGCCGGACGGCACTTCCGGTACCACTATTTTTGTTTTCATTTTGGCTATAAAATGCAACAGCCACGAAATTCGGTGTAAATATTTATTTTAATTTGTTGTAATACCGTTCCAATTTTGACGCGGATCGGCCGTATGGTACTCCCAGTACCGCTATTTTTCTTTTTATATTGGTCATAAAATGCGGAATTTTGGAATCATGTGTACGAAATTTGAAACAAATATTCATTAAAATTTATTGTAGCATGCCACCAATTTTGGTGCGGATCGACGAACGGTACTTCCGATAAAGCTTTTTTCCCCTCTTTTTTCTAATTTGCGTGAACTTTTCTTTTCACAAAAATTAACCACATGCCCATGTTTTCTTTTTTTGTATTTCATAACTTTATTATATTTCATCGGTTTTATTTTAAATTATATGATGACGTACCATACTTTATCAATTTAATATATTTTTCATGAATAGGTAATGAATTAATGAATAATAATTATTATTAATTGATTAATGAATTATTATTTTTTCATTCATTCATTAATTGGATGTGTTAATTGTTAAATCAACTGAGCATAAACATTGTTGCAACATCGTTTAACGATGTAGCATGTTACAGTTGGTTTTGAGTGAAAGATACTTGGTATTGGTTTTTTTTTCCATCATTCATTGTAAAAAATTATTCACATTGATATGTAAAATTATTCCTGTTGAAAAATACCATTTACTAAAGTCTTCGAAAATATCGATAAAAAAGAAAAGTCAATCGTCCCATTTTCAAGCTTCATCCAAATTCGGTTGTTCTGACTGGTTTGTCTTCATCCAGATCTGCATATAATGGGTTGATGAGGTATTCTTTATTGTTATCTTCAAAAATATTCTTACTTACATTCAGCTTCTCGTTGTTATTTGTACTCATTTTGAGTACATACAGCGCAATCAACAATTTTCTTCTCTATTTCTATTTCAAAAACTATTTTTTGGTCCATTTTTGGAACACTAATGATTATTTTCAGATGCTAGAACTATCGTTATTCTCGGTACGTAGTGTAGCTCTATATTCAGTTTTTTCCTCAGATTGTTTTAAAAGCCTTCGTCAGATTTTATTTTTGCCATTCTTGGAAATAAGTTGGAATGGTGCGATCCATCTGGAATTTTAGTCCAAAATAAGTTTAATACTAGCCGTGGTAGTTTATAGGTACTTGTAAATTGTCTGGCTACCTGTTAGTGTTACAATACGCACCCTAAAATTGCCATTTTCACGGTACTTATGATTTTAGGTATGTTTCCTCTATTCGAGTTTGAATTTTTTTTTAATTAACTTCAATACTGTCACGAAGGTTGAGAAAATGGACCTCTCATCATGTTAACATTTTTTTATTAACTGTCTCAAAATGGGAAAACTGAAATGAAATTGCAATGTTCGACCTCTGTATTCGCAATAACACAAAATTTACATTTAAATCAGAAATCTATGTGTATCAAATAGAACCCTAACTGACTGTCAACAGGAGTGGGCTGGATCCAAACTGTTCGGATCATGGATCTTTTTTATGATTCATCCGAGACTAGAATCATTTTTATTTGGAGGATCCTGATTCGTGATTCGAATTATTTTCTGGGGAAGAATAAGGTGTATCTGTTCGAGTCTTTTTCTCGGGTTCCGTTCATTCAAATTTTTCAAAAAAAAAAAAAAAAAGAAAAAACATGAAAAATGAAGAATATACTTGAAAATTATTCATTAATTTATTTTTTCAAAATTTATGAAAAAATATATGTTTTCAAATCATACACAGGATCCGTGAAAATGATCTAGACGGATCCTTTTTTCCCCAGTTGATCTACGATCCGGATTCGGGTCATTCTTTAGGAAGCGATTCTTGATCAAGACTTGAATCACTTTTTTTTTAAATTGAAAAGGATCCGTGATTCGTGTCCCATAAGATATTAGATTTTTTGGGGCAACCCGTTTTTCTGGTAATTCTGATAAAATTTCTCAATGTTAAATCGAAGCACTTTTTCGGCATTAACAAATGTTTCTGGTGAAATATCAGTACCTCCAGAGGTATTGTTAAATTAACAGAAATTTCTGATAATTTTTGAAATAGAAGAATTACGGAATCTGATAGAACTCGTTTCTGTAAATTTTTTTCAGAAATTTTACTAAATTACCAGAAAAACGGCTGCTCGAACAAACCTATTGTACCAGTTTTGTTCTAAAAGGTCATTCGTTGGAAAAAGGAACACCGAAAGCGGTTGGCTAGTAACTTTAATTGGCACTAAAGTTTATTAGATGGGTAAGATTGTTTTTGGTTCCTATAACAGCTCATGTAGTATGAGTCACAAGGTTAAAATCACTTATAGTTTCTGAGATACAGATGGTGGTCTGTTTTGCTGGTCGATCCTTTTTGGTACCATTTACTCCTCGGTGTTGCGCGCCGGACATTTTATTAAAATATAATACTTGAGAGGTGAACATTTATTTTTATATTATGGGTTGCAGAGGAATCTGTTGATGTCCAAAGCAGTTCGAATGAACTTTTTCGTGCTTATATTTTCTATTGAACGACACAAAACTAGGAGAAGTTAGAGGAGACTGTATGTTTGTTTGAAGAAATGAGATTAGATATATTATGTAGGAATGAAAAGATACGATGCTGGTTTTGGTGACGACATGGGTGGGCCCCTCATAAAAATAAAGGAGAAACAAAGACATGATTAGATGAATTGAAATTAAGAATAAAACGAACGAAACGTGTCATTTAGATCTACATGTTGTGAGATGAGGCGATGAGTTGAAAAATAGATAGTAGGTTTTGTTTTGAATGTGCTGTATGAAAGGAAATCGAATAAAATGAATCAGTTCATATGGATCCAAAAGTTAACTTTGCTAAATGGCGTAGATTTGGGTAATGAGTATGAATTGAGAATTTCGTAACGTTATTTTGAGTAGGATAAGAAAATAGCCTTTAGCAGTGGATATCAGTCTTTGGTCGATCTGAAAAGATAAACGAAGGTCTTTCAAAAGGAATGCAAGTTGGAATTCTGAAGAGGAAATCAGTTTGGGTGGTGTTGAGAAAATTTTTCATGGGAAAGCAGATTTCTTCACTGTCTTTAAGAGGCTTATCGCCAATGTTGGTGTAATAAAAAATATAATGCCCATAGTAGAGTCGGCTTTCTTCTGAGAAACGATTCCATTTTACGATGATGATCGCTCATCAAAAAAATTAGAGAAAACTGATCGAATTATTATTTGACGGCTGATAATATTCTGTAAGTCACATCTTTTATGATTTCTCGCTGAACACGAAGGTTGGGGAGTAGAAATTTTCATGAACATTTTCTCTGATTAGGTGGAAACTATCGGTCAATTGCCGTTTCAGAATTGCCGAGGGTCGTTCTAAAAAATGATGTATTTTTTTTTGGTGAAAATGGAATTGTTGCAGGGATCGGGGGTGGT
The DNA here is from genome assembly GCA_011428145.1 of Ericerus pela. Taxonomy (NCBI): domain Eukaryota; kingdom Metazoa; phylum Arthropoda; class Insecta; order Hemiptera; family Coccidae; genus Ericerus; species Ericerus pela. Next base: position 375,159 of record WOFM01000538.1, on the reverse strand, counting down.
AAGGGAAGGTCGTCAAGATGTGGACCTCCCTTATGATCGAGCTGTGTACGCCCATAGATCATACTGTATAACTTCACCAGGAAAGTCAGTCGAGAAGAATCGAAATATTGAAATCCATTCTTGTTCATTGTCTGTTTCATTTACAGTTATTTTATTTTTTTTTCCAACAGATTTGCACCATGTATAAAGCCAGAACAGTTGTAAATAATTTGGTGCCATTCATACCGAACGTGGCCGGACGCGACCGATTCGCGTCGTGGTTACTGAGTTCGAGTAGAAATTTTGCCACTAGCAGTCGCATTAGATCCGGCAGTGCGGAAGTGTCCGCTGAACCTTTTCTGAATGGCAGTTCATCATCCTACGTCGAGGAGATGTACAATGCCTGGTTGGAAAATCCAAGTAGCGTTCATAAAGTGAGTAACTTGAATTTTCTTGGATATAAATGTACCGAATAATCATTTTTCAGTTGAAAAATCATGAATAAGTTGTAAAAACAAATTTTCAATGATGAGCTTCTCTTATGGGTGAAACGTATGAAACCTAGCTCACACTATTGGGATTTAAGATCAAAATGGCCGACATCCAGCGGAAATTTGTTGAAACAACGAATTGGTGATCGTGTATAAAAATGCATTTGATCCTATGCACATTCAAAGCTGAAATTAATGTGCAAGTACAGTGATGGTAATAATTTTTTCGAGATTTATATAGACATCATTTGTTTTTAAATTTTCAAGAAAAAAAAAATTAAGTCATCTTCAATATGTATTTTGTTATTTAAAACCGAATCAAATTATGGTCCCTGTTATCACCTTTTCAACTAGTAGGCTATCTGGCTTTCATTTCCGTGATCATTGGTCACCCATTCATAGCACGTTCGCGGTGCCATGTAGTTCCTTCCTAAATCCCAATGCACTCTCGACTGTCCCAAATAAGAACAACGTGATGTCATAGAGACGTTCACAATTCACAGCGACATAAAGCGCTAAAACATGTTTAAAGTCTAAATTCACATTGAGTGAACGAAGCCTTGAATGAAGAACAGTGTAATGAATTGCATAAAGTCGTACAAAAATGATGGAAGAGTGGAAATAAGGGTGGAAAAAGTAAAGGCGCCCACAGATAAAGATCTATGTGTGTAAAACTGATTCTTGGCTAAACAACAGTGTTGTTTTTCTGTGATGTAGCTGTATATTGTTTTTTTCGGTTCGGAGAAATGAGAAGGACTCGATCTAATTTAAAAAAATGGTTGGCGGAATAGAAATAAGGGTAAAAAATGTAAAGGCACCCACAAACAGAAGTTTCACATGTAAGAAATTTAATTTTGAATAAACAAGATTGTTTTTTGTTTTTCTCTTTTTCCACTTAAATGAAAACAGTTTTTTGCGACTGGTCTGTGAATTGATTATGAAGCCCCTTTTATCAGTTTTATTTGTCAGTCATATTCTTTATAGGATGTGTCATAAAAATCTCTCAGTGCCCAAGACAGTATGGTAGGAAGAAATTATGTCCTTCACTTCTAAATTTTTGTATTTAGTAGTCGTTAGTGGGCTCAAAAATTTTCTACCTTCAATAATTGACATTCTCAATTTCTTCTAAAAACGTAAGTTTCGGTTTCCTGAGAAAAAAAACTGGTGTAAATTATTTAACTTGAGTTATTTTTCAATGAATGTATGACTGAAATAATATAATCGTTTTTTTCATGAAGGGCTGTGGTCATCGTCTTCCGTGTTCATTAGACTAAATATTTTTGTGAATTAGTTAGAACAATTAAAATTACAACCTCAAAGTCAATTGGAAAGAGTTTTACCTTATTGAATCTTGTTTATTGTTTGATTGATTATATTGACTTCATTATAAGCTAGTTTTCTGAAGAGCGGGTTGTAAAAAAAAAAAAGTGATTGTAATTTTCTGGATGAGTAAGAAAGCGTTCTATCAAATACGCTTGAGAAACCCATCTTCTAGTGCTTAAGATATGAAGATCTTGTCATTTGTTTAATGCGAAGTTATAGTCTGTGCTTGCTAGAAGTTCTAGTCTGTATATCCTGCTCTGTGACGGTGTAAGTTTATAAAATATTGGCCAAGATTGTTGACGAATTTTACCTCTCCAACACTATTTATCTTTTCAAGTCATTGGAAGTGTTGTGCTAGCATTTCAGGTTCCTTATTTTCTTGACGTTTCTCGTGAAATATGTTTTGAATGCACTGAAAACTAATATTTGTAATCAGATTTAGTACATGTCAAGCCTTTTTTCAGCATCTTCTCTACATCACTGAAGAAAATGTTGAACATTTTTACATTGAAAATTATTATAAGCCATCAGTAAATACTATCGTATCACCTTATTTTTTTTATTATTTTTTTATTTTTTGCAAAAATAAAGATGTAATTTCGGTTTGAACAATATTGATAATATGATTATCATGAAATCAACGCAGCCCTCGTATGTCAGTTTCTCTAAAATATAATTTGCAAAAAAATAAACGTCCATAAAACGCTCCACCAGTTCTTCACGATTATCGAGATATCGAAAAAAGCCCTAGATTTGAAAATTTTTATTATTTTCAATTTAATTTTACCAGAAGAATGAATTTCATGTAAAATGGAAGTACACAAGTAGTTTTCGAAATGATTTGTGGTTCTCACCTTCTTAATATAGTTCCAAAAAATACCCGTCGCAAATTGATAAAACTTATAATTCTCTGGTTTTACCCGCTTAGGATGAAATTCAGTCTGAATACATTTAAATAACCTGACAAGTCGAATTTATTCTTTATTTACTTTCTTTTTTTGTTTGTTCTAAATTCCGAATTAGTATCTCATGGATCTGATTAAATATGTTAACGACAAGCTGTTGTGATTGTGAGTAAGCCTAAATTTAATAATCTGGTTTAAATAAATATTACAATTGATAGGTGGATCTTAAAGTGGATGATAACGGTCCGTACGAGCGCTAGAACAATTCAAGGGACAGAAGTCCCTGCGAGGACCAAGAAAGATGTTGAGTAAAAATGAAGTTTCCTTATTTACATAATGGAAACCACATTGAAAAGATTTTCAAATTTTTATTAGTTTCTATAATGACTATGTTTTTGGTCAATAGGACGTAAGTAAAAACTTATAATCATATTATGTGGATTTATAAATGAGGATAACGAGATTTTGACCTTGTTTCCATGTTCTAGTGTATTTAATAAAATAGAATTTTCATCGAAAAATATGTTGCCCTTATTGGGGTAGTGGAACCGAACAAAAGTGAGAGCACACAAACTAGAATTCTAAAAAAATGAAATCCATTTGAAATTCTTGTTGGAGAAATCAATCATTGAAAACTCGAACATAACATGATCCGGTATTCGGATTTCATGATTTCGTTTGCAGATTATAATTATCTGTTAGAATGTCTCGTTTTTTAGGGATTTTCCAAAGTAAAAAATAGAAAAATATTTAAAAAAAAAAAAATTGTTTTCCATATTTTCAATGAAGAGTATATTAAAACATTTTGTAACTTTATATTGACGACATGCGGTTGCCCGATAGGCATGAGAAATCAGCCTTGCTTCGAATTTAAATATTTGTTTTTTTTTTGTGAGTATATTTTTATCAGAAAAGTACACAGGCCAAGTTTGGAAGCCTAAAAGTCAAAGGTCGTCAAAAAAAATCCATTTTTAATTTTTTATGAAAAACAATTTTTGGGTAATTCTGTTTATTTAATTTTTATTTAATTTTTAGAATTTAGATTGGTATATACTGATACGAGTGACAACATACCCTGCATAGACTTTTTTGAGATGTTTCAAAGTTTTTCATTCGGCTTTCAGTGACATAGAGAAAAATTGACAAGTTGTTATTGTATGATGTCGGATGTCATGTTCTTCAATATATACTAATGAAAAAACTTCGAGATTTGGACACAAACTTCCTTCTGTTACATGTAACCATGTCACTTATTTTATGTTCAACTGTAAATACTACAGTGTCCTGAAGATAAATCATTTTCTGGTCCATGTCCATGTATCTGCATGTTGAAAATCAGACTCTCGGTTCGCATTTTCTTCTGATTTTATTTTAAAAAATTCAAAGAAATGCCTACAAATTGTTTTTATTTAGTAAAACACCTCATATAGACTATTGCATGGTATGTGAGATGCGTAGATTTTAGAGTCTTACTTCTGATACAAGTAACCATGTCATTTGAGTCACGACTAGCTGTAAGTGTTTTTCACCCTATCTTGTATGCACTGATGGCAAGCAAATTATCCTCATACGTGATTTATATGGTTATAATATTTTCCTCAAAACCAAGCATTTCCACCTTTCAGTATCTGTGTATTGATAATTGTCTTTCCAGGTCTCAGTTTTGTCTTCATTCTGTTTTCAATGGCTCAGAGCATTATTTGAGTGTCTTTTTTATGTGGCACATGTACTGATGCATGGACGTCTGATATGTAGATATTTTGGTCTCACTTCTAGCACTAGTAATCGTGTCATTTTAATTGTGTCCAATTGGAAATGTTTTTTGCTTCCTCCCTTACATCCCAATAGTAGGTAAATAAACCCAACATGTTGTACATTTATGGAAATTTTTTTATCGAATATCCTTTCCCCAAATTTATTTTCAAGTCTTCATTTTTTTTAAATGATTCAGAGCAATACGGAAAATTTATTTCGATGTCCATACAATTTCGATCCAAATAAATGATTTTTTGTGATCAAACATTTTCAGCTGATGTTTATTTGATGCAGCGAATGAGGGAGTTTCATGTAATTTTCTCTACATAATGTATTATAGATGTATGACAGGTACATAATGGTACTCACAGCATCGCCGTGCATTTTTCAACTGAGTCAAATTTTCATTTTTGTAATTTTGAATATTTTCGCATATCCAGCTTGATTTTACTTTATAGAGAATATTTTAAAAACATATAAACTTCGTGTATTGGTATTCAGCATTCTGTAATGAGAAAATTCTTGTACCTCTGGGGGGCATAGCTCAGTTGACCCTAGGTTAACATACAAATAATTCAAAATGTAATGAAATGGAAAGTAGTATTATATAAATTTTTAACTAATTCATAATTGCTATTAATGAACTGTACTTAAATTTACTTACAGAATTTTAATAAAAATAATTGTATGAAAAAAGTGAAACTATATGTTTTTGATGTGTGAACAAATTGTACCTTTTATTTTTAAGATGTCGATGAAATTCTATTCACTTTAAGATCTTGTGATTCAGATGATATAAACTCATCTTATAGTTGCCAAATTTTTTTTTTCCTGCTTTGAAGTTGTTTTTATTAAACCGCTTTTTGTTCCCATGTCCATGTCTCCCCCGGGAAGTATTGACATCTAATTATTGGTTCATGTATGACGATCTCACATGAAGTCTTTGGCCCCTTCTGCATCACTCCAAGTCAAATTTTTATTTGCTCCATTAACAATGACCGTGTGATTTTCCCCTAGAATTCAACTTTTCTAGTAGTGGTAGTTGATAATATTCGAAGAAAGCATATTGAAATCATCGCAGAAAAATGGACGTAACAACAGAGAGCAGAGCAATTTAATTTAAAAAAAAAAAATGAAAAAAGACAATGAAAATACTAATAAGTTGGATTAAAAATGAATTTTTAAAACAAACTCTTTTATAGAAAATAACGGCGAAAGAGAAAATAAAATTTCTCACATTTTTTTCTGAAACAGAAACAAAAATTGAAAAAACAACTGATAAAAATGGATATAAGTGTATGTGTGCGTGTGTCGCAACAGGTGAAAACAGCGCTGAAGTTGGTCATCCGGTGTACTTCAACAAATTGAGTGTGTAGAATAAAAGCGTATAAAAAGTATAAATCATCAGTTGAATTAGGAAATAGGACAGCAAAAACGGAAAACTCATGAAATAATGATAGCAACTGGAGTTGTGATAACATGAGGAGTAAAGTAAGCAGGCGCGAGACCCTTGTGTTTGTGAAGTATTTTGGAAAATAATTGAAGAAGCAAGAAATAGAATTTAATGAAATCGAGTGTACACTATCCCCTCTCGCCAGTTCTCATTTTAATATTGTTCTGTTTCGAATCCAACCATATCAAACCTATATTTGTGTTAACTTTCTCAGGAAATTATTATTATTATTATTATTATTATTTTTTATATTAACCTTCATTCAGGAAAGAAAAGTAAATTCTCAATATTCTTCGTTTTATTTTTATATTTTCTCTGAATTGATTTTTTTATCTTTTGATTTCAGTCATGGGATACGTTTTTTCGCAGCTCGAGTGCAGGTCGTGGTCCCGGACTCGCGTATCAATCTCCTCCGATCTTAGCCGAACCAGGCCGAAATCAAGTGTCCTTTTCCAGTTTGGTGCCTTTTATGGGAGGTGGTTCCAGTTTAGGTATGCCTGTCGACGAAAAAATTATCGACGACCATTTGGCCGTACAGGCGATTATTCGTTCGTATCAGGTAAGACATTGTCGTCATCGCTTTCTGTTTTGCAAAGTTTTTATTTTTGGCTGACATCTTTCGTGTAGATTAGCCCAACTCTACGCAATTTGGCTCCGTGCGAATTCGAATGACAGAGAGGGAATAAAATAAGAATAAAACCCACTATTATTTTGGGTTCTGTCCAATTCGAATTTCTCGTTAATGACCTTCACCTACTTATCATTCATTTGTAAAATCGAGCGCATTTCTTTTTTTATTTATTGAACATTTGATGAATCGAAAACCACAGATGCGTTTATTTTTTTATTTATTTGATTTTTTGCCATCGCTATTCCATCGGGATACCTCGATTACGTGTCGGAAGTTTGACAATCATAAGAATGCGATGACGAAAGGATCGAGAGCGTGGTAGACGAGACTGATAAAGAATTCGTGCAAACGTCATTCCATAAAATGGAAAGAGGAAATAGGAATCGGTATTCGAAGGTAACGGTTTTCTCATCGCTATCGCGGTCTTTTTTTTCTTTCATCGACTAGAAACTGGCAAATGTACTGGCGATTCAATGTGTTTACTTCCACCACCACCCTGGAATACCGATTAAATGTTCAGTGGCGGATTTAATAAATGGGAGAAGATAATTTGCATAAGTTATAGTGGATAAAAAATAATTCGATATTGAAAAATTCTGGGTCTGTGGAAAGGTGTTGAAACTTTTTTCAGCCCTATCTTGATGCGGGAGGAACGCGTTTAGACAAGTAAAGCCAAAACTCAGTTCGCGGACACGACACGAGCGGCATCGCGTACGCTTACCATCAGACTTTTTGAAGATAAGCACGAATAGTGAGCATTTTTCAAAAAGGCGAAGTTCAGCGCTCTTGTGTTCGCGGTCTCGATGTGTTTGGGCGACATATTCTTCGAACTCAGCAATGTATTTGAGCTGCATAGGTACCTATCGTAACAATATGTTTTGACGAGCATTAAGATGGCTTTAATGTGAAGACAATAGGGCAAAATCAGTCATGTTAATTTTATTGTAAACGAATCTCGCTATGAGGAAGTTGTTATCAGTATTCAATTAATCCTCATGTATATGAGGACATTTATCACTAAAATCAAGGCGCGTGTAATTAATACTACAGGTCAATTGTGCTCCTATAAAAGAGGAGAGTACGAGGAGGAATAAAATGAAACCAAGAACAATAAGTTTTAGTCCTTAGAAGGTGTGAAAATCAAGGGAGAAGATTAAAGTTTTTATAAAACCAACTTATTTTTACATTTATTCTGTTTTTGAGTCTTATTTTTAGTTGTTTTTGGGGTTATTTTTATTAATTTTTTCTATCATGGAGATTTGTGACATTAAAAAAATTAACCTGTTGATGCACAATTGATGCAGTGAAAAGTAAACAACAAAAAATACCTAGTCATTTGGCCAGCTTCCCTGGAAGAAAAATGTAACAGACTGAAAGAAAATCACTGCCACATTTATTCTTACTCATACGGAAACAAAGGTATACTGCAAAAGCTAAAAATACAAAACTTGAAAAAGCAATTAATAAATGAAAAAAATTAAACAGAATAAACAAAATCAAAGCCACATATGTTTGTAACTGCAACACAATATCACACAATCTACTTAACTCCAAAGTGTGGATTATTAATTTTAAACCAGCCGAGGATCAGAAACTGTTAATTTAGTAAAAGGTTTTATTCAGCTTGGTTGGGCAGTTTAAGAATCAGTTTGTGACAAAACAAAAAAAAATTCATTATTTTGCAATTGTAGGACGCACAGGCATACTACTACAATGACCTTGTTACATGTATGTCACACAGCAAGTAATAAAGTTAGACTGTAATGGTGAGTTACAACTCGTGAAACAGAATGAGTGTTTGCCCTATATTTGTAGGAACTGGCCTCACAACCAACCTGCGAGTGTATAAATACACACATCACCACTGATAAGAAGTTGCCACACTATTCTCTGTAATATGTTTTGAGGAGAGAAATAGACAATATCAAGCACATGATTAATTTGTGAGCCATCTGCATATTACATTTGTTATAAGTGGGTCGATGTTTCTTTCAAGTCAATGTGGCCACCATCAACTGCGAAGAAGTTGATCAACATTTGCCTCACCTAAGAGAGAGGAAATAAAGCTCTGTGGGTTCAATGCTAGAGTGGGATCAGATTAATTCAATGCTAATGAAGCAAAACTGTAGTTTGATGTTGGATAGATGGCTGTGGTACTAGTAGCAACTGCTTTGTCTAGTGAAATAGTTTGAGGACAGTGGCTCATTTATAATCCCTAATCAAATCAGTAATCAGGTATTGATATTGAACAGAGGACAGGGCAATGTGGTATACCCTATCCTAGTTGTGTCACGTGAAGCACGAGAAGGTAGGTGGAGATTGGACAGTGCCATTGAGGGACATCTGGTCTGAGTAAGTCATTGAAGACTGATCTACTAAGACTCAGCTGGACCCAGGGCCTATCGAGGCTTGGTACAAGAGCAGGATTACCCAACCACAGAGGCATCAACTTGTGTAAGGAGTGCCAGAGATGGAAGCAGTGTTAGCTGGTAGAACTGTAATGGCTGCTGCAGTAGCTGGTACTGTAATCTTAGTATCTGGGAACTGCAATACAAAAGGCTGCTCTAATGCAATCACTTTGTTGGTAGAGATAGCAATCAATTGTGAGCTTGCTGGGTGCTGCATCGACAAAAGCTGTTGGATGACAGATGGCAGGCTGTAATACAGTAGACTTAAGATGATGGTATCATCAATGCGACCATCATTGAGTTGAGCCTGTTAGTGCTAGAAAGCATTTGGTTTCTTTCCAGGCTCATGGATCATCTGTTTCAGAAGTTGCCATACTTGTGTGTTGTTCGAGGGTGAAAATTCCTCAAGAATCAATTGGCAGAGGCTACTCCAGGTCTGCTAGGCAGGATTGGTGCTGTACAGTAAGTTGGTAATTGATGGTAGGAGAAACTCTGAGATGGCAAGAAACATCAAGTGCTCTGTGGTGTTACTATGAACTCCATACAACCAAAGCCACACATTCTTTATATTGAACTAGGAGAGCACTATCAACACGAAAGGAAGAATAGAGGTTACCACCAAGATATTTTGTGATGGAGTCATGGTAGATGTCAATTGCCATTGAAGAACAGGCGATAAGTTGAGGTGGGAGTTGTCCACTTTAACCTGCTGGAGTGGATGTCTGTGCATTCACAATGTGAATGTTGTAGTATTTGGATGAGGTGTGGATGCACTGGAAGGTACATTGTTGTCCTCAGCTCTTGACAGTCTCTCACTCTTTAGTATTGTGGAGGATGCTGCAATAAAGGTGAGCTGGTCAAACAGTTGCTCGTTGAATTGCCATCAATCCATTTCTGGAAAAACAATTTGACCAAGGCAGTGAAAAACTTAAAGATTGTACTTCGGGTTCAGCCAGATTGACGACATATTCAATGCTCATCTTGAAGAAGATGGTTTCACTAAGATGGAGCAGAGCTACAACCTTCTTGATTGATCAGTGGTTGATGTGTGAAGAGAGTGAGAGCTATAAGCTATTACCTTCTCAATCAGAAGTTGGAGGATAAGTGTGAAAGGGAGATGAAGAGCTACAATCTTCTCAATCAGCTGCCAGCCAATAAATGAGAGAGGGAGCTGAAGAGCAGCAACCTTTTCAATTGGCTGTTAGCCAATAACTGGCTTTCTATATTCACATTGGGGTTACCACTTGTAGGATGTGGAGGCATATTACTACAATGACCTCATTACATGTATGGTGCACAGCCAGTATTAAAATTAGACTGTAATGGTGAGCTACAACTTGTCACCACTGATCAGAAGTCGCCACTATAATAACTAGTTGTTTGGCTCACCTTTGTATAGTTGAAAAGTTTTATTGAATGTGGGACAATCATAGCCGCATATTTGTACTCACACATATGCTCAGAGGCATGCTATAAATAAAAAAAACTCAAAGAACAGAATAATTGCACCAGAATAAACAAAATGGGAACCACATAATAATGTTTGTAACAGCAACACATGCACCGTCACACTATTTGCTAAAGGAATCATTTTTGAAATTAACTCAAAAAGTCTACCGAACAAATTTTCAAATTTTTAAATTTTAAATCAGCTGAGTATCTGGAAGATTAATTTAGTAAAAGATTCATTTAAATTTCTTCAGTAGTTCTGGGAGTTGAATGTCCCTGAAAAAACTGTTCCATTTTTACATACAGTGGTTGCTGTTTAACATGGAAAAATTGGGCCAAGAGAGATTTGTCTGGGTTCTAAAAAAAATTTTATAATATTAAAAAATGCTCAAAACATGTTGTTTTGTAAGTATTTTTCCAATGTGATAGCCTGCTATCAGTAACAGAAAATTGTTACTATTTTCTATACTAAATCATGTTCATTTTACTTTAAAATGTTTCGATTTATAGGAGAATTCATTTAGGAAGCTTTAACCAAAACAATAATGCTCAGTTAGTTTCAATAGGTCTGTTCTAAATTATGTTTATTTTACTTTAAAATGTTTTGATTTATAAAAGCATTCATCATAAGGAAGCTTGCTTGAACCATAATAAAAATGCATGGTCAGTTTCAAAAAGCCTACTGTGGAATACCTTGTCGTGAGAGATATTCTCACCAGAAGGAAATTCTACAGAATTTAAGCGTGTTCAACCACTTTGTACATAAGTACGGGTAAGCCAAAACCAAGCTGAACACTGGCAATTTTAGAGCCGGTTTGGGTGGTTTATATACGGCTTATTTGCACGCACACAAACAAACGTACGTAAGATAATACATACGTCGGTGAGGGTGGCCAGGTCGCATCATCCCCTATCGAGATAAGAGATGGCTGGCTGGTTCGTGTACGAATCGTGACATCATCTTATTGTGTCACAATTTGGTACTCGTACATTACCTGCAAGTACGTACAGGTAATTACGATCGAACGTATTTTGTGTATTTAATGTCACAAGGACGATTGTTTGCCTGCCCTTTGGGGCGGCGACTGTCTTCAAGGGGTCCAAGCCCCTATACCTCATACGGGAGAGTCTCCACAGCTACTCCCCGCAGTTTTTGCGCCGCAAAAATGATTGAAATGCGCAAGGCCTGGGGGGATGTGCAGGTTTAACATCGTTTTTGATCGGCCTCCCACTTCGCCAGGGCGCTACCTACTGCAGCCCCGACACACTTGTAAGATTCCTTACGAGCCTGTGCTCGGGCCAAGTAGTTTGCCCAGCTGTCCTCTCCCCTATGCCTTGGTGGTCGGTTTTTGATGAAGGCGTAGGGATGACAGCGGGAGTGAGGGGGCAGTGGATGTTTGAACTGTGGCTGCCTAAGCATCGGGGAGTTTGAATTCCCCGCTGCCAAGGCGGCCATCTTTGCCTTTTCGTTGGCTGCCCTCTCCGCCATAAATAGGAACCTCATCGGTTTCCTGGTCTCCGTTGGCTTCAGCTCTGGCGTTGGTGGTTCCGTCGTTGGAGTTGGTTCCGGTGGAGTCTGGGGAGGAGAGATGATGGGTGGAAGCGGAGTCGTCATTTCCGGGAGAACACTCCATGGCTGGTGTCATGTCCATCAGGAGTTCCACCTCAATCCGATCAAGTTCCGACTTCTGCTCCGGAATTTGCCCAGTGTTCTTGGCAACTTCCGTAACTTTTGGGTTCTTGGTCGTGTTGTGGAAGATTCGGGTTGGTAGCGACATTGGAATAGTTGTAAGGAAAACGGGGAGCCAAAAATATCGTTCAGAAAACACATCTGAGAGCTAAGACAGTTCTGAAGTGGGTGAATTTACTGCTTTTTTCGATTTACCATTACAGTTCTGTTTCATTATTTTCACATCTTATCAGCATGTAGAGGGGATAGCGCTTAAAATTCTCGGCTGTATGCAAGTTTTCTGGTTTAGTTCTGATCAGTTTAAGCAAAGTTATGCCTGAAATAAACTCATAGAATATTTTATTCGAATTTTATTACAAAGGAATCTCCGTTTGTGACGTCACGACGTTGAGATTATCTTTGTATTTAACGGTAAACGCACGTTGCGATGTTTATTTCCGTATCGCACATGGATTTGTTTATTCCTGTTGTTTTCTTTTTGTTGGCATTCCTCGTTTGCTCATCTCCAGAGTTTCTTTTGTCTCACGGAGTTCCGATTTTCGTCGCATATTTTTTAGTGGGTTTCAACTTACGTAGTGGATATTACTTTTTCAGGAGTAAATTTATTTTCTTCGCATTAACCTCCCAGACACGCAAGAAGGGTGGGAATGTTTGCATTTTTTACTGCCTAAGGCCCTGCCTCTTTTTTGTGGGCTTATGGGGGCCTCTGGAACGAATGTTTTAGTGGTAACATCGCCCGAAAACTTCAGACTTTTTAATTTTTGGTGTTTTCTTGATTTGTGAATTTGTTGTTTCACATTTTTCGACCGATTCTTCCGTATTTGTTTGGGAATCTGTCTGGATATTTTCTATGTTCTCCCTTGGTATCCTTTTTATTCTTTTGTCGTCGCTTACCATGTATGCAGGCTTCAATCTGTCCATTGAAATTGTTCTAGGTTTGCCTGCAATGAGTATCACAAAGTTTTTCTCATCTCATGATACTACTTTGTAAGGATCGGCATATGGTTTCTCCAACGCAGATCTCATTTTTCCGTCTCTAACAAATACATGTGAGGTATTGGCCAAGTGTTTCGAGACGTAAATCTTGGGCTTGCCATGGCGAGCTGCCTGTTCAAGAAAATTGTTGGCATCATTTCTTATATTTTGTACCATTATTTCGGGGCTAACTTCTTTCAATTTTGTGAAGAAGTCCCCTGGAAGGCGTAGCTCTTTGCCAAATGCTAATAGCGCTGCAGAGTGACCTGTATCCATTTGTAGGGCAGATCGAAGGCCTAAGAGGATGGTAGGAAGTACTTCTACCCATCTCTTGGTATCATAAGACATGATAGAGGCATTGAGAGCTCTATGCCATCTCTCTATTTTGCCATTGGCTTGAGGATGGTAAGCTGTGGTATGACTGTGTTGAACACCAAGCTTATTGGACAGCTCTTTAAAGAGCGAGCTCTTGAATTGGCGACCTTGGTCCGTAATTATGACTTCTGGTACGCCATACCTCGCAATCCAGGTATCGTATAACCTTGCAGCTACTGTGGGAGCTGACATCTCGTGTAGAGGGATTGCTTCTGGCCATCGTGTTGCCCTGTATATTATTGTCAACCGGTATCTGTGTCCTTGAGATGGTGGCAATGGGCCTACCAAGTCCATGTGTACAGTTTTAAACCTCTCTGTTTGTTTGAAGGATTTGAGGGGCGAGCGAGTGTGTCTTCCTACTTTGGATTCTTGACAGTTCAGGCAACTGCGAGGCCATTTGTTGCAGTCAGACTTCATTCGTGGCCATACAAACCTTGCCAAAATTTTATTAGCACTACATTTTGGCCCAGCATGTGACAGATTATGTACACTGTTGAAAGCCAACCTGCGATATTTTACTGGTAGAAATGGCCTATTCTTACCTGTACTGATGTCACATGTTAATAAAACATCAGTACCGGGAATTTTTCGCTGTCTCAATTTGGGAGTAGTATCATCGTTCGATAACAACTCTTGCAATTCTGCATCCTTAAGCTGTGCTTTAGCTATTTCAGCATAAGGTAATTGGACAGGAGCCGAGATAGCTTCGATTCTACTCAAGGCATCAGCTGGAGTGTTAAGTTCTCCACTTATATACTGAATGTCGGTAGTCAATTGACCAATATAGTCTAATTGTCTTGCTCTTCTCGGTGATGCAGGTTCTGCTTTTTGTGTGAAGGCATATGTTAGGGGTTTATGGTCAGTATACACAGAAAAACATCTACCCTCTAATTGGTGCCTGAAATTCTTCAACGCAGCAAAAATTCCGAGCAATTCCCTATCGTATGTGTTATAGTTCTTTTCTGTTTTTGAGAGCTTCCTCGAGAAGAAAGCTAGCGGTAACTTCTTGTTGTCTTTATCAAGTTGGTACAGGGTTGCACCAATAGCAAAATCAGATGCATCGGTTCTCACACATAATGGCAGACTTTCATCTGGATGAGCCAATAAAGTTGCATTTGCCAGTGTATCTTTGATTTTATCAAAGGCCGGTTCGGCTTCTTCATTCCATTCGATTGGAGTTTTGTCTTTCTTTTTACTTGTCTTAATTAGTGCAAACAGCTTACTTTGTTCAGCTGCTGCATTCTTCATGCAACGTCTATAGAAGTTCACCATCCCCAAGAAATGCCTAAGTTCAGTGACATTTGAGGGCTATGGGAAATTCAATATTGACTCTACTTTGGTCTTCAATGGGGAAATGCCTTCGGTTGAAACTTTGTAGCCGAGGAAGTCAATTTCGGTCTGTGCATATAAGCTTTTGCCTACGTTGATAGTAAGCCCGGCAGCGTGTATACGCTGTACGACAGCTCTTACATTCTCCTTGTGCTGATGCTCACCGCTTTCAGAGCAAATGCAAATATCATCCAAGTATGCATATGCAAACGGCAATCCCCTAAACAGTCCATTGATAAATCTTTGGAAAGTTTGTGCTGAGTTGCGAAGTCCAAATGGAATTCGAAGGTATTCAAATAGTCCAAAGGGGGTTATAACCGCTGTCTTTGGTACATCCTGGTCAGCCATAGGAATTTGGTGGAATGCCCAGTTGATGTCTATTTTGGTGAACATTGTTTTACCCTTCATGTTCGCGTTGAAGTCCATTATATTGGGGACTGGGTAGTGATCAGGAACTGTTTTGGCATTTAAGCCTCTGTAGTCTCCAACAACTCGCCACTCTCCACTTGCTTTTTTGGTCATGTGGATAAGGGAACTCCATGAGCTTTTCAAGGGGCGACATACGCCCTCCTCGACGATGCGATAGAAGTACTCTCGTGCCGCTTTGAGTTTGTCAGGCAGTAACCTTTGTGCTCTAGCATGGCAAGGCGGTCCTTTTGTCTCTATGTAATGAACAGTGTCATGTTTATAAGTAGGATGCCTGCAAATTGATGGTTGGGTGACTCCAGGATAATCAGACAGGATCCGTAAGAGTTGTCCGTCGACTTTGGTACAGCTGGATATATTTGTGTCCAGTCTGTAAGCTAGCGTTTTGCCATCCACACAATGTTTAGATTCACTATCGATCAATTTGCCGTTTTTGAGGTCAATGATCAGGCCAAAATGTGCAAGGAAATCTGCACCCAGGATTGGGTTTGGAACGTCTGCAACTGTGAAGGACCAAGTCATGATTTTCTTGAGTCCTATGTCAACTTTGCTGGTTTCAAGTCCTGTAAGGTGGAAGGTTTTGACCATTCACAGTACGGAGATAGTATTTCAGAGGGAGTACTTTTTGGGTTTTGTTAACTGGCAATATACTCAGGTCTGCTCCCAAGTTGATTAAGTACCTTCTCCTGTTTGTCCTGTCCTTAATGAACAGGCGGCATGAGTATTTTTCCGAGGGGTCTTTGGCCACATAGATGGCCCCTCGTTCTAGTTTGACGCCTCCTTGGTATAGGATTTGCCCCACCATACATTTGGTGGCCTCTGTGCCAAACCTGTTATAGAAACAGCAACTTTTATCATCCCAATTTCGAGACTGGTTTTTGGGAGATGATGTTCTTGGGGGAGTTGAATTCTGACCCCTGTTACTGGAACTAGATCTGCGGTCTCTGGACCAAGACTGTCGTCCTTTGCTATTGCCACTGTTGTTGTTGTTGCTTCTACTTTTAGATCTTTGTCGCCAGCTACTATTGGATTTCGTGGAGCTTTGGCCTTTGTTCCTTTTTACTTCATCAGTCAACTGAGCTATTTGAGCTCGAAGTTGAGCGATCTCTCCAGTCTCTGCAGATACTGCACTGACCACGGGCTTTGACCTGGTGTATTCGAGCGCATTATCTGCTGATTTTGCAAGGAAGTCCAAGTCTGCAGATGTGTTTATCACGGTTGAACCTACGGGGGCTATGCATTGCACAACACTTTGGGGAAGTTGTTTGCAAAATTGATTGCCTATGACAGAAGGGGCTACAATGTTATCCGCCTTCTGCCTCAATTTTGCCATGAAGATTGAGGGTTTAGGTCCCCCATCTTCATACCACCCATCACATCGTCAATGATTTGGTTTTTAGTTTTACCAAACACATTTCTTATCTTCTTGACGAACCAGGCATATTTGTCCTCTTCTGTCGAAGGGCATTCCATGATGTCCGGAATGTGGAGGATTATCTGTGGGGGCATGCCTCCACAGATGTGTAGATACCGCTAGTTCAGGGTTATATTCTCCATCTTGAACCTGCCTTCTAATAGGGTCAGCCATAATTCTACCTCATTGGGCAGAAATTCCGGGATCTCTATCCTTCGTCTGTAGAAGCTGGGGTTCTGTCCTTGCTGTAGCTTCAAAAGCTGCATAATTTGTGCCAAGACTTCAGGCGTCAGCTGTGGCTGAGCACTTCCTCCTTGCGATGGTTGTGGGTTTTCATTTCCATTGGGTGGTGGGACCATTGCTATGTCTTTCTGATGACAAGCGTATTCCACAGAACTACTTCCTTCCTTGCTGGTTGAAAACACTGGCTCCTGTGTTTGTAGGACAGGTGTTTTTGGGTCAGAACTTTGGCTTAAAGTTCGACCACTTCTCAACGTTTTTACTGCTAGTTGATCTTTATTTATTGTAGCTCCCAGTCGTGCTAATTCTGGGTGTTGAGGGCCTTCTTCAGTATTTAGTAAATTCTTAGAGTGTCGAGTCGAAGTTGGGGGGGTTGGGGGATGAGTCCAACCTTCTTCCTCCAGGTCTGCTGTCTTGTTTCTCTTTGTTTATATATTTTAAAGAAAGGGGTGTAAGTTCCCACTTCAGCAGACTCTACTTCGACAACCTAAAAGGTGTCTTAGTCTGCAAAAAAAATTTTTGTATTTGCCGAGCAAGAGAGTTTCTTGCCAGCTCACCGCGCCAAATTTTTGTAAAAGTGCAACGCACCTAAAGACACCTCACGACATAGTCGAATATCACGTTGGGGTCACCACTGTGGAATACCTTTTCGTGAGAGATATTCTCACCAGAAGGAAATTCTACAGAATTTAGTCGTGTTCAACCACTTCGTACATAAGTACGGGTAAGCCAAAACCAAGGCGAACACTGGCAATTTTAGAGCCGGTTTGAATGGTTTATATACGGCTTATTTGCACGCACACAAACACACGTACGTAAGATAATACGTACGTCAGTGAGGGTGGCCAGGTCGCATCATCCCCTATCGAGATAAGAGATGGCTGGCTGGTTCGTGTACGAATCGT
Source organism: Ericerus pela (assembly GCA_011428145.1). Lineage (NCBI taxonomy): Eukaryota > Metazoa > Arthropoda > Insecta > Hemiptera > Coccidae > Ericerus > Ericerus pela. Next base: position 357,411 of record WOFM01000538.1, on the reverse strand, counting down.
GACATCATCTTATTGTGTCACAATTCGGTACTCGTACATTACCTGCAAGTACGTACAGATAATTACGATCGAACATATTTTGTGTATTTAACGTCACAAGGACGATTGTTTGCCTGCTGTTTGGTGCGGCAACTGTCGTCGAGGGGTCCAAGCCCCTATACCTCATATGGGAGAGTCCCCACACCTACAAATGTTTGAACAATATTTCCAATAAAAGTTTGCATTCATGAGTCAGCTAGTACTGGAAAGATTAACAGTTGGACAGGTACATGATAAGATGCATTATCAGTTAAAAAATATATTGAAATGGTATTTTTCAATCAGGTATGGCAATTTTGTCCATAGCTCTGTTTGATAGTTCATCAGCATACCATAGGTGGGTAATTCTATCTGTCAAATAGAGCTCATATTAACAGGAAATTTATATTAACCAGTGGTGAAATTATGTATGTAGATGATATAAAAATAGCACTAAAAGTCTTCTGGATTTTGAAGATTTACTATAATTCAAAGTTTCATGTTCTGGGAATTTTCAAAAGCCCATTGATAATACACTCAATGCCAATTTCTAACCAAGAAAAAAAATTGTTCCAATGTTTGTTGCATACAAAAACATATCACTTTTATAAATTTTGATTCTAGATTTTTCAACAATACATTTTTATTGAACAGCTTCTCATCATTTACATTATGATTAGTTGTATTTTAATCTGCTGTAAAATTGATCATATCATTAAATTCAGACTTGTTATTTTGAGAAAAAAAAACCATAAACTAACACAAATTAATCTTCAAACTTACTTCTACTATTGGTAATGGAATCAGAAACAGAGATTTTTACAAGAAAATTAGTTTTCAAATCACAAAAATACTTGGTAATATGCCCAACATGGTTATATTTGAAATATTTTACCAACTTTTTACTATCCTTCAAAAATCGACAATCCTTGTAATAATTGTCAAGCTTTCTACTACCAAAACATTTCACTGATTGACTGGTCTTTTTCAACTTAAAACCACCATAACTACCACAACCATCATGACCATCATTGGCAACCAACACAGATGCTGATTCAGTTTTCAGATTTGATTCGCTCTCTGTTTTACAAACTGGTTCAACACAATATGAGGAGTTGCTAAACTATTTCACTTTTCTCAAGTTTATCACCCACCAACTCTAACTTCAACATCAACTCAACAAACTTGCATAGATATTCTTGGAGATTGTGGTGTTTTCTGAGACTCAGCTCTAACCATTGCCATTTCTATTAGCTTTACCTAACTTCATAAAAACTTCATCAAGTTTCTCAATGATTTTGTGTGGTTCTTCATCATCCTGAGTAAAATAGTAATTTAAATCGACCAGAAAACAAAAAATTAAAGCGCTGCATCTATCCCCCTTTTTGAGTTACTCACAATTTACTGTCTGTGCCATATCATGATTCAGTAGTTCCACTAGTCCTTTTCCCACAATTGAGTAGAGGTAGAAGTACCAATGTTTGTAACTTTGACCAGTAAACTGTTTCATACCTCTGTTTTGTTTCGACACCTTCATTTTTTGCATAAACCACTATTGATTTGAAGCCATTGGGAAATGCGTTGAAATCAAATAGAATTTCCACATATTATTGTGTGATACATTTTAGAATATGCTTTTAGATGTACCGAGTTCAAATTTTGGGTCCATTTTTGTATTGAACATCTCTTTACCCTCCAGTGACCCTAAAAAAAAATATCGAAAATTACTTTTTTTTTTTTAATTGAGTTATATTTGGCAGGTGTATTTTCTGAGAAGCTAATTTACAATTTATAGTCCATATTTAGACGGAACTAGTCCTTCAGCCCACTTCAGCCAAAAAATGGATTAGGACCATATTTTTAATGAAGAACACTTTTGAGTTTCACTCCTGCTGTGTGTACCTACTATACTATACTTCTTTTTTTATTCCTTAAAAATATTAATTTTATACTTAGGCCGGTATTCATAGTTGACACTAACACTGAGGTAAGTGTTGACTCACATAAGGGTCAGTTTCAAACTTGTAGTTTTCTGCTATATTATTCTGCAAAATTAATTTTTTTTTCATAGCTTTGCTATAATTTGTCACATGGAAACTTAGTTTTTGAACTAGACTATTTTTATTTTTTCGTAGCTTTACAGTAGTTTAAAAACAGGCTTTTAGGTTAGTGAACGCTTGACTCAAGGTTAGTACTCACTATGAATACCGGCCTTAGCCTTCCTTTTTTTTCATGTGACCTACACTTATACACATACATCATCAATGATTTTGTATTATGGTTAGTAAATTCAATAAAACATTGTTCACCTATTACCAAAAAATTACAAAGAAAATTATATTATTAAAAATAACAAAAAAAAAACTACTTGAATAGTTTCTAAAAATACACCAAAAACTTGTGATTTTAAAGTACACTAAAAGATAAGGAACAAGTCTCTCAATCATTTTCCAGCAAAATTGAAATATTCAAAGGTTTTGTGACAAAGTTTTCTTTTACTGAACATCGCGAGGATGTATAATTTTACGTTTAAACGAATGCTCACTAACGAGGTACCTTTTAATTGTAGGCCCGAGGGCACTGGGTAGCGGAAATCGATCCATTAGGCATCATGGCAGGCGAGCTCAAAGAGAAAATTGATACCGGATTGAGCGTGCAGATCAGTGAAAAATCGGAGAAACATGATATCCTGAGAGAGGTGGTTGTTAGGCAGCACATGCACGCCTTGGGTGAGCTACAGTTTTCGTAGTTTGTACCCCTACCTTTTAATTTGGTGCGTGATTGTATTGTGCCTCTTTTTACGAGTTTTTCATCGTTCGTGTTTTTTCACCAGTTACCTATGTCCGAGTAATCAACTAACGAAGTGTGTAGGTTTTTTTGTTTTTTGTTATAAGCTTTTATTCTACTCACTACTACGATTTTAAGATATATCTGTGTCACGCATCAACTTCGGTAAGTGTGTATTTTCCAAAAGTGTCAAATTTTGTAATGACTGCCACTGAAAAACCAGTGAACCGATTTCGGTCAAATTCATTGCCAAACCAGTTCCTAATAGTCTCCAACTGCAATAAAAATTTCAAGCTAAAATCTTTAATTTACGCGATTTATCGTGATGACAACATGGTGGGTATGCAATACTTTGAGAATCCCTTCCTCCGATACTAGCGGATGAATTTCAAAAATTTCAACACGAATGTGTAGCCCATGAAAGCTTCTAATACTACTCCAAATTTCATTGTCATAGGTCGAACAGCGGAGGCTCCACAGACTCAAAAAGTACCAAAATGAGCTGAAAATGGAAATATACCTGTATATATTGTATTCAAAAGAATTTGAGTGACTTGTAGGTATATTGGTGATCTACGACTCATGATCGGCGCTTTTTTACTGGTCCCGCGACTAGGTCCCGCCATTGCACTGAATGCACTTAGTTGTTTTTCCGAAATTATCTGCAGTTGGTCTGCTTTGTTATAGTGACCACGCGTATTTTTGTCTTTTTCTGATTTTACTTGTTCGCCAACTTTCGAGCGTAGAATTTGAAACCAAATTCGGCTCCAAATCTTACAAAAAATTTTTTTTTTTGTCGAAGTGAAGAATCTGTCGTATGAGTATAATGATAACGATAGATCTATGAGAGAAATTTTCTCTGAGTCTGAAAGTGCTGTATTTACCATCTGCGCAAAATTTGTGAAAAAATATTACGAAAACCTGGTTTTCGCCATATTTATCCACCTTGGATCGCCTGAAATCGGAACCCCATCAAATAATCGAAGAATGCTGAATGCATCTTTAGCCACGTAATTAATCAACTGACAAACTGTAAGAAAAATCTAATTAGACCTTCAGTCAACAGTATGATTCTTGGATTTCTTACATTTTTCCTCCAATCATAACCTAATATCAGTGTAGAGTTCTTGTGGCTGAACTTCAGGAGAATTTCTTTTTTTCTCGCCGTAGATATTCGATTTATTTAAAGAAAAAATGCTGTTCCCCTTCCGGGATTTGAACCGTCGCACGAGTGTTCAGTATTTGGAAATTTCAACTTTTGGTATTTTGAACTTCGGTTGGCAAGGGATTAGGATATTTTTTTCTTAAAAATTAAGCGATACATCGTTGATTATATTTTTTGAGATGCTGAGTTCAAATTTAACGGTGCTAAAAAAGTAAAACTGGCAATTGTGTTGAGGAACCGATTTTCATTCTGCTTCGTGGCTTGATAAGTAAAGTAGCTTTTGATTTTGCTCTTACACGTGAATGCAATATTTGAACGGAAAAAATGACTGACCAAAAGTGCATTTAGAAAAATAAATAAAAACTGAACTTTTACTGCAGAAAAACACATCTACCAGAATTCAATAAGGCAAAAAACAACAATAGTTTTTGAAGCTAAAATAAGAAATATTCCTTAAAATCCAAAAAGTTTGCCAAATATTCCCAAAGTATGGTCTGGAAACGTAAAAATTAATATTACTATGCTTTTCATTATAATAAACGTACAACCCGATTTTTTAAGACAAAATTTTAGGCGCTTGCGCCAACTACTAATGTTTCGTTGTTTTCATCCTAAAAACGAATTGATCAGTGTTGCCAGGTTAGTACAAGCCAAAGCGCCGAAAAGCGGCGCTGCAGGGCTTTTATTACATAAATATACAGAAATATGTGCTAACAGGTTGGGTCCAAATTACTCAGAATTTTAAGAAACATTAAGATATGGTCAATGTTTCATAGACGAATAAAGAAGGAAAATATGCAAAAACATGAAAATCTTTTCCCTGCTCATTAATCGGCGTTTATGAAGACTCGATGGGCAGCATATTTTGATATCTGTAATATTTTATTTCCGTGTGTTGTCTATTCCCAGAGTGGGAGATTCACTTTAAGCATGTCACTTCTTTCAACTGCATTACACTTTCATCTTTTAACAACTGCATCCAAGTTCACGAGCTCTCCGTTACTTTTTTCGATTGGCGATTGGTAATAGTGATATTTTAATTCATATTAATTTAACGTTTTTTGAAGGGGACGGGGAGAAGAAGTAAAAATCGATTATTGTATTTTTCATAAATATAATTTGTTTGACGCCCAATAGAAATATTTTTTAAAACTTTTGCGGAATGTTTCTAACAGTTTTCGTAATTTTTTGTTTTTATTTTCTAACCGTAGTTTTAAAGCTAACCCCAGTATGGTTTTGTTGTTGTGCGTGTTGATAGATTCGTGGTCATCATATAGCAAAATTAGATCCATTGGGCATTTCGAGCGCCGATTTGGATGATCGACATCCGCCAGAATTGTTGTACGATAATTTCTCGTTCGGTGAGTACTCGTTTTATGTTTTTTAAATTCATTTCACCTGTCATTGCGAAGGCGTACTTTTCTGTTGAATTTAATAGCGTGACTTGGCCTTTAACGCGTAGACTCAATTTTAATCAACGATGGCACGCAAACTACCAAAATCCATTACTTACGCGAGACGCATAGTTGATATTTTTGCAAAACTTGTTGGAGTTACTCGAAGTCATTTCATGTCCGTATCGGTACCCTTTGTTTCGAACTTGGAAATTATGAATTTTCGGTCGTTGAAGGGAGTTGAGGAAAGTGAAACACGTCTAGTCTGTAAAATGACTTATCATATCAGTTTTACTTACTTGTCCGCGGGGGTGCGTTCAGAATGCTCGCCTGGGTGACAAGCCAAAAGATAACCGAAGAATAATTGGTTGTTTTACGCAGGTGAATTTCCCAAGGCGTTCAGATTGAGTTTCTTGTTTTACCCCGATGAGTAACTTTTCACTCCGGTAAAAAGTTGGAGAAAAATTACCCTAACAATGTTAATCTGTTAATAGATATTATTTTGACAACATAATTTTGATAACAACGTAAAATGATCGATAACAATCCATTATGTTTTAATTATTTACAGTGGGATTGGGAGAAATCATTCATCTTGACAGATAAACTTTCCTAACACAACAATGGTTCTTTTGGTTTTTCATTTCAATGTATGTTTGGGCTACGATGCTCATCTTAAGGTTCTAAGATCGCTTCGTTCGACGTGGAAAAAAGTGTGGTACTCGTAACTTTTTTTCAAAAAGTTTCTGTTCAACATGGAAAAGTGAAGTACTAAAACTTTGTTGTAGACGTTCGACGTACCAGTTAAAAAAAGTTGAAAACATAAAAAAAAATTTTTTCTCAACAAATTCGGTTCATCCTGACCCTGTTTGGGGAGTAGATTCTGATAAAAAGTTTGTTATTCTACAAAATACTATAAACGGAAGGAGGCTTAATGATTTACTTAAATTTTAGCAATTTCGTTTCGTGATAATGAAATTTAATCAATTTTTGAAACTTTGAACTTATATATCGTTAAAATGATATTTATATCATTGATAATTTGATATTATTGATTTGAGATTCCACTTCACAACGTGTTACCCAAGTAAAATTTCAGCATTATCTCGAAAATCAAAGGCACAATTGAGCTGAAATTTTGCAGAAATATCGCCTTACGTTTGCTAAAAAAAATCTGTGAAAACTCATTTGAAATCATACATTTGATTGTTGAGATATCGCTGAAATTATGTTTGAGTAATGGGTTATGTGATTAAAATGATCAGAATAACGATCTAGTTTGGGAATTTCAGCATCTTAGCCATATCTTCAGAACCAGACCTGTGATTTTAATGACATTTTCCTCAGAATCTTTAGTTTGTATGCTACAATATCTCATAAAAATTTCAGCTGTACAACAAAATATTTTTTTGGCAGTTACATTCGATCACTTACGACTATATTTAATTTAAATGAAAACTGAAACCGCTCTTTAACTTTTGGTGCAGTACTTTTTTGCTATGTTGAACTAAGCTAATGATAATCTTCTTCTGTTTATGTGTCTTGTAATATTTCCAGAACTGAATTTGATCAAAATCTGTGGGTAATATTTTGATTATTTTCTGTTCTAAATATATTGAGTTTTAACATCATCGTGTCATCATAAGATATAAACCTGAATTTTAACTTCTTTTCATTCGTATACACGCGAGAAAATTTTCCTAATTTCGAGCCTTATGCCTGATTATCAGCTTTTTTATTTGAAACTGAAAACTTTATGTACAGATTTTACCGTTGTTAAATGTCAAAAGTGTTATAATACTGACCAAAATACAAGCAGATAATTTAAAAAATGTTTGAACCTTACTAAAATTTAACTTAAAATTATCTCTCCGCGTGTATAATATGGTAGTCAAGTTCTTGGAGTAAAATTCCAGAGATTTTTCAATGAATAAATTAAAAATTTGATTTAAGAGAATGATTGTTATCGGTATTAAAATGAAGATTTTTTAAATTACTTATAATGTCTCGAATGAAGGAAAAAGTTTTTGTTTAAGGTAATTGTTGATGGAAATTTTCAATAATGAGCTACAAGGCATAAAATTCTCAGGGGTGAATTTTGGTGTACGTGTTGAATGCTTATTTACAGCGATTTCTACCTGATGAGCTTGGCTGATTGAAAATTGGGACTGAAAAATGCTGCCGAGGAGTCAGATTTTTGGACGTCGAATATAAATGTTAATGTGCCAATTTATTTGATATGACTATACTGGGTGGTAACTTCGATATTTCCCCATGGGAAGAATACGTAGGATTTAAAATTTTTTTTATATAAAAAGTGGCCATATGTATTCGAAGGTTTAAAATAAACTTTTTTGACCGAAAATTTGACGATAAATTGACTGGTAATTATTTGAGGTCGATACAAATAAAATTGGCGGAGATAGAATTGAATATTAATCACGGAGAGTTCGTATTTATGGCAGAAATAGAATGAAAATTAAACATAATGAAATTCGGTGGACTGTATTCAGTATGTATCTGCACGTTACCAAACCAAATGAAAACTGGAATATATTAAGAAAAGAGCTCAAACTGCCTTCTTTCAACCAGAGCGCAGTGCCCAAAGTGGTTGTAAAACTCCGTTTTCAGTCGACTTAGCTGTTTAGCATTAATACCTCTACAGCAGAAGGTAATGGCTTCTTGTAAGGCAGTAATAGTTTCATAAGATCGTCTCAAATGGTTGATATTTTTTGTTTTAATGAGACCCCATGAAAAAACAAGTTGTACTAAGTTAGATCGAATGATCGTGCAAACCCCTATTTGATATTATGCTCCCCAAACTTTTACTCCGCCAATTCTGTTTGTATCATCTTCAAACCATCACCATTTGGTTTCTTATTTAATTTTCAGTCAGTGAAGTTTATTTCAAATCTTCGAATACATAATGGCCACATTTTATATTAAGAAAACTTAAATCCTATGTGTTTTTTCTATGGGGCAACATCAAAGTTACCATCCCGCACAATAATTGCTCATATCAATGTAAATTTTTTTAAATTAAATTTTGACTCGGTGATTTGACAAGTTGACTTCTTTTAACTCGTTAGAGATGGTTGACAGAACTCAATGAATCGAACAAGAAATTTTGAGAAATTCGACTGTTCAAGGATTATGAAATTAATTTTGTCTTTCTTTCGCTATTTCGATGAGAGTACCAATAAAAAGTATATCGGGCAAATCAGTGAACTTTATTGTCTTTATAAATTTTATTCGGAGGGATTTTAGTTCGGGCAAATTAGTTTCAAAATGGCTTCAAAAAGAAATATCTCTGCCTCGCATTAACCGCGGTAAATTTGTATTTTCCAAAAGTGTCAAATTTCGTAATGGCTGCCATTGAAAACCAGTAGATCGATTTCGCTCAAATTCAGTGTCAAACCAGTCCGTAATGGTTTCCAATTGCCATAAAAATTTCAATCCAAATTCTTTTAATTTACTGGAGTTATCGTGATGACAACATGTTGGTATGCAACACTTTAAGAACCCCCTCCTCCGAAATTGGCGAATGAATTTAAAAAATTTCAACACGAATGTGTAGCCCATAAAAGCTTCTAATACTACCCTAAGTTTCATTTCCATAGGTCAAACAGCGGAGGCTCCACAGACTCACAAAAAGTGCCAAAATGAGCAAAAAATGGAAGTACATATATATAAATATATTATATATGTATATATTGTGAACAGAAGAATTTGAGTGACCTATATATTGGTGATCTACGACTCAGGATCGCCGCTTTTCCACAGGTCCCGCCATTGCACTGAATGCTGGAAAATACACTAATAATTGAGAGAAAGCTGAATTTTGGTTTATACATTGGTTTCAACATCCTTTACAACCACTTGAGAGTTTCAATGCGAAGGACTTCAGCTTCTCTCTAGGGAGCTGGAATGATGGCGCAAAGCCGTTTTTCACATTTCGTATAATTATATTATACTTAATTTTCATTTTAGAGAAAAATTATTTAAACAAAATTGAAAGAAGACTAAAGAATCTACAAAAAATTACAACTATTATATTCAGTGCATAGGCGGGACCTGTGGAAAAGCGCCGATCCCGAGTCGTAGATCACAAATATATGGGTCACTCAAATTGTTCTATGCAATATATATATATATATATATTATCAACTTTTTTCTTATTTTGGCACTATTCGGGGGTTTGTGTAGCCTCCGCTGTTTGATCTATGACAATGAAATTTGAGGTAATGTTAAAAGCTTTTATGGAGGCTGCACATCTGTGTTAAAAATTTGAAATTTATCCGCTAATTTTAGAGGAAGGTGTTCTCAAAGTGTTGCAAACCGACCATGTTGTCATCACGATAACTCCAATAAATTGAAATATTTTGACTTGAAATTTTTATTGCAGTTGAAGACTATTAGGGACTGGTTTGGCATTGAATTTGAGCGAAATCGATCCTCTCGTTTTCGAATGGCAGCCATTAAAAAATTTGACACTTTTGGAAAATACACTCTTACCGCGGTTGATGCGAGGCAGAGATATTATCTGTTGAGCGCATAGTTTTTCCATAAATCACCATGTAACATACCTATTTTTCTGTTAATGCCTAATTAACTCTGTAAACACATGCAATGTGACGCATGCGTACTAAATACAGTATACAGAGTTCAGTTCGCTAGTAATTCTGTTCACAGCGTATAGATCGATATGTGAAGTGAAATTCTACCCCTTACCGCATTTAAGCACCACCTCCTGACCTAAATTTTTATTAGATTTTATAGTAGATACAGATTATTAACTTGCCAGTGGTCTATACCAGAGTCAACCTAGCAATCTTGAAGAATTAAAATTTGGAAAAGTAATTAAGTGAAATATTGTCACTGTCCTTTCCAAGTATCATACTTTCTTTTCACTCAGCTTTTATCGTGAAAATGTTAATTTTCTTAATTACGGTCGTACTTGTCCATTCAATTTCGACTCAAGTTGGGTTCAATGAGATCTGTCATATTATTCCTAAAACCGATAGCGAATCAATTCTAGTACTTCAAAATTGCAAATCAGTTGAAATTTGATTGATTTTATAGAGGAATAGATTCTTGTAGGTTTAATATTTTATCCTTTAGATGACTCGTTGTTTCATGGATCTTGAAAAAATTTCCGTTAATAATTGCGATACTAAAGTAATTTGGTACGAATGTACTCGACAAGTTTTGCTTCTGCATTTTTTTTCTCGTTCCAAATCTAAATTATTTTCGCATGTGTGTGTGCACGTATTTTTTCTCTTGTTCCTAAATCGAGGAAGTCTTTGAATTCATCCTTCTCGCAAAAATCTTTTCATTTTCCTTCACTTTTGTTTAGACATGAACCCTGAAAATCTTTAAATTTTTCCTCATTCTCATTCCAACTCGAATGCATGCGTCTTCGTTTTTTTCTTGTTTGTTTTTTTGTTTTTTTATTTTTTTGTTTTTGAACGAAAAAAAATTTCTTACTTAATTTCTTTTTTAAATTATTTATTTCGCGCTTTTCTTTTCTTGTTTGTTTTAATTTGCTTTTTTTTTCTCGAATTTTCTCACCATTTCTCATTTAGCAAGTAATCGGCCCACTACCACGTATTCCAAACATCTACAACGTAAAGTTGCTTCTCTGATGGAACGTACGTACTTCTGTTTATGACTTGTTTGTTTACTTTTTCTTGAATGTTTGTCGTCTAAATTAACCATGTTGAACGTGTAACAAAATTTTGGCGGACGAATGATGTTGGTACCTGTGAAGAGTTCACCTGCATCTATTTTGTACCCGTTTTCATTTGTATATTCGTCTCTATAAGATTGGCTTTGGTTCGGGGCATGTGCAAAAGTCGCTCAACTGTAGGTACCGTCATCGTTGCGCTTTTTGAAAATTATGTCGTATTGTAATATTTGTTTTACGTGTTCTGGTGAAGGTATTCGTCGAGTTTCTAATCATTAAGCACCTGCATTCGTATTGCAGACTACGCCCTGCCGAATTCGTTATAAATGACTAAAAATAGTTCAGATGGAGAAGAAATCGCGTAATGAAATTAACTTCGCACGTTCACAGTTATGAATACAATCGTCTGCTTTATTGCTTGGTTAATGTTTCGAAATTTGATTGCCTGGATACGGTTTTGTGCCTTTGAGATTAACTGTTTCCAGAGGTGAATGTTTGGTGGGTCTCTGCTCTATGCTCCATTTTTCATTAGAATAAAAATCGAAAAACCTCCCAAGAAATGACATTGAAAATTTATCGTTCGCGCCTTATCCCTTGAACTATGTAAACATTGCCGACGGGTTAAGCTGACCGATTGTAGCTTATCCCTGGCCATTTTTATGTTCCTCCTTTCCAAGATGTGAAAAGTAATTTTAATCCGGTAAATTTTCTTTCGTTGCTCTTTCAAACTCGGTTTGTCCACGAATGGCTTTCCATCATTTTATTTCCGCTTTATTTTATTTTATATTTTTTCGTTTGGGAGAGAGGGGAGTTTTTAAAAAATGTAAGGAAAACAACAAAAAACGAAAAAACCGAAGGAAGAAAGAAGTTGATGATGAATAATTAAGAAAAATTATTCTCTCGAATGAAAAGAATGTACATATTGAAACCTTTAAGGTACCTGCACGAGTGGAATTGATTACAATCAATACTTTCTCCCTAATGCCGGAGGGAAACGCCACGACCCAAGTCTTTTTGTTTTCCAGTTTGCATGTCAGCTAAATAAGGTTTTCCGTTTAACGAATGTGCTTTCGGTGTGATTGCTCTAGTTGTGTTCGATATGGCAAAAAAGTTTAGGGTACGCTAAAAGTTTTAATTGCGAACCCATTCAGTTGAAAGTCAGTTTTCTGTTCTGTTCTGCGTTCTGCTTCATAGTTTTAGTTCTGTGGAAGAGAAAAATTGAAAAAATTGATATCTCGAAAAGAAACAACTTATTTGTTGAGAAAAGCATTGGATATAGACACGCTTGACGGTCATGGTCATTTCTTGAGTGGAGACCTTCTAATCCAAATCTACTCACCAAGTGTCGGGTTAGAAAATTCGACGGTCTTTCGTTAAAAATGAAGTATTTTTCGAGTTGCACCCTGGTAATTCGAACAGCCTTTACAGGTGTCGCACTTTCCTGAATCAAAAAGCCCAGTTACAAAAAATACGCCATCTTTTGCCGTATCGAACAGGCCTTTTGTATGTAGTGTAAATGCACACGTTTACATTTTTGGAGGAACGTTTATTTGTCTGTCCGCTGCTTCACTCTAAGCTCCCTTTATAATCCTATTCTTGATTCACAAAATGATTTTATCATTGATGCGACACTGCAGTGTGACACACCGAAGAAGCAGTTCAAATGTATTCGCCGTCGGACCTTGAATATGCGCCATGCGCCGTCTTTTAATGATCGAAACGTCCATTTTTTTCAACCTGTATTGCCTTTGTATTAACCGGGAGTGGGAGGAAAAAGCTTCTGTACGTCCGAGCGAAAAATTTAGAAAGCGCGATTATCGGTTCATTTATTTTCCAACAGCGCACTGCTCTGTATCCGTAATAATTATGTTATTATGATTGTCGCTGTTTATATTGCACTAAAGGAGTGAGCCTAACTCGGTCTATTATTTTTCTAATATAATTAATTAAGTTGCGATAAGATTATTTCGAAATTATCAGATATCAAAATAAGTACTCGATTCACTAAGCTTCGCTCGGATGAGTAGCTGTACACCATTGACTGTATAATATTCAGCCATCGCTGTACACTAAAAAGTAAAAAAATCATATTTTAAATTCAATACCCGAATTCTAAATTCATTTATAAAATTCAATTATGGAAGCCGATTTTAAATTATTAATTATGCTATGATTCAAGATTCAGTGTGATACATTTTAATATATCCTTTGTGTTCAGCTAATCACAAAATTTGACGACAGGCAGATTGCAGATCTAAAAGAACGTTCGTTCCAGCCGAACTTTTCATCGTTAGCAGTTATTAGTTACTGCTGATGGATATATTGAGATGCCCATATTTCTGTTCATCGAATTTTCTCGAAGTCGAGACCTATCTAGATCATTTTCTCGTACCCAAAAACCTCTATCTTGTAAATTTTAGCTATTTTGTTGATCTGTTTATCCAGAACGCGTTTACATACAGAGATACATACAATTTATTGCTCGTGTTATAGTAGAGGATAGGATAGGATAGGTTTAATTTGTAATGGCTGATGAACGTTGGACCTTGTAGAATTTTTTAGTAATGACTGACCCGTAGTTCAAGTTTGAAGGTCTATCGTTGTTGATCAGTGATCATTCATTTCGATAGGCGTATTCATTCAACGATGAATTTCTGCTAATAGTTGGCCTAATGTATTCTAGGTGCGCAGTAGTTCATCGAAACAAGTTTTCCTATGTAATAAATAATTAGTTCCCATCAGAACATATACGTTTATTGGACGTACTCTCGTTCGAATCGCTCTAAGGAGCTCGGTTTCTCTTCCCCATGTCACTTAGAAAGAAATCCATAAATTTAAGTTGCAAAAAGAAAAAAAAAAGTGAAATGCTGTAGAATTATAATAATTTATTGTGTTTATATAAAATAATTTTTGCGGTTGTTGGCCTGTTTAGCTTAGTTATTTGAACTACAATAGTGCTATTTTTTTTTGCCAGGAATGGGGTTTCCCTGTGAAACTGGTACCTATTTTCTCGCGATGTTGTGACATCTGAACCATTCTTCCCAACTATTTCATGCGCACAATACCACATGTTCTTCAAAATTGATATCAGTGTTCATATTTATTGATATCCGCTAAGAAAGTAATCAATTTCTGTTGAAAGATTAGGAGCAAAACATTTTGAATGAAAAATTGTAGTATGCCTTGGTGATGAAATGAAACGATCGATTCATTGAATTTACGTACATGGCTCAACCATAACAGCCCGTCAGTTTTCCAAGGAACGCTATTTTGTACCCACCAGCCTATCTAGTTTCTTCCAGAAGTGATTTACATTACTATCGTTGCTTGTACTTCTGTGTTTTTCAAAAGTCAAACCTTTAAATATGTAAAATATTCTGTACGATGATTGCGTAATACTGCCGATACAAAGCGAAAAATTTTACCAAGTTGTAAAATGTTTGATGATTCGAACGGCGAGTCGATTGATATTGCTTGTTTGTATTTTACTCGAGAATCGACGTTATTATAAATTTTCTTTTTCATGTTAATTTTTACATATATTAATTTATAAATGTCTTTAGCTAAACGTTTCTAGAAATGATACAGCCATCGTGTACGAACTTCATTCTCTCCAAGAATGACTTTCCTTTTATTTTCGGGAGTTGCGCGGGGGAATGTGTGTGGCAAGCAGGTTTAATTCACCGTTGTCTTGGCGTCAAGCAGGTTTAATTCACCGTTGTCTTGGCGTAGGTACGACATTGTGTTTCATCGCCAATTTACAACATCGTCTTCGGTAATTCGGTCCACTATTATCTAATTTGAACAGGTTGGGCGTTTTCTGTGAAAAATGAATGAATGACTATACGATCACCTCTGTTCTTTGGTATGTTTAAAGGCGGTGCTTGTGAAAACGAAACGTTTTCGAAGCGACTAAGAGCTTCGAAGCGACTAAGAGCTATATTTAGTGAAGTATTATAAAATTCTGTATATAAGCATTCTAATAAATTTTTGTGACGTCGATATTATCTTCCAACTTGGATATATAAAGAATATTCCGATCACTGTGTTGGGATTTTGAATGAAGTAGGTACATGGTATACATTTTAGTGAGTGAATGTTATCTTAATAACGAGATTTTTTATTAGTTGATACCTAGTCGTTCAATTCTCATTTCAGTGTTGGTTATTTTCATTTTCGATTATATTTCTGCACTCTTATATGCCTTCTGGTAAATTATATCATTTTAAAGTGGGGTTTCTATTGGAAATCTATTTATTAATCTTCGTGTTATGGAACAACCTGGGGGTAGGGTTAGGTACGTTTTTCGTTTCATAACTTAAAAAAAATTTTTGCACTTAATAATTCATGGGTATACATTTATATATTAGGAGCAGAAACCAAATTTACTCAATGAGCAAACAAAATTCGTAGACTGCGTTCTATCATTTAAAAATTTTCAGAATGCGAAAATTTGTGTTCCGGCTGTTTTTAAATGATCAGAATTCATTTTGAGCTTTAGGCTAATACCATAACACAAACTTCGGGTAGTGGTATTAACTTAATATCACAGAACACATTGTGGAAGTTTCTCAATTCCACAACGTATTCTGTGTGTATTTTGTATGTTACTTTTATTGTCACAATACAAATTCGCATTATAGTGATAGAAGTGAAGCTCTGTTCGCAGTAAAAGAAAAAACCCTAAAATGTAGAGGTGCTTTTACGACGCAAAATTTTGCGATCCCACTAATAAAAAATGAAATGATATTCCATAGGAAAACAGGGTATAATGACTTGAACAAAGTGAGTATTAATGGAATAGAATTTCATGATTTCTGGCTCTCCTCTCGATTCTCAAACCAACGGTCCTATTGGAACCTTAAATGACACATTTGTTTTTCATAGAAAATTAAAAAGTGTAACCTGAATTTCATGACTACTAATTGAGATTGGAAACCAGATCGCACTAAATCACCAATAACATTGAAAAGAAATGAATCAATTAAAGTCAAACTTCAAAGTATTTATTTACTCTACAAAATCTATATTTACCAAATATCACTTCTATTGAAAAAAAAAAGCATTCGCAGCCATACTTGGCTAGAAAACCTAGTTTGCCAATTTACATTTACAATTCAACAAACAATCCTGAATTTCAAATGCGTGAAAAAATTACAAAAAACCGTCAGTTGTTACCTACATCTGTTAAACGTATTGATTTATTGAAATTTAATTGATACAGTTTTAAGTAAAGTAAGTAGAATAACGCCTTACGCTGTAAATATAGAAAAGATACTTCAAGCCACCCAGGTGACTCGCTTTTCTCTAGTAATTTTTTTGTCTTACATTTTTCTTGGAAACTTCTGAATCAATAGGCACCAAACTTATTTTGGCCCTGGGCCTACATGAGAACTATATTTTGTGAAAATTTAAACTGTCGATTCTGTCATTTGTCATTTTGATTTCAGACACCAATTACCATCCTTCAAAGTAGAGGCCTATATCACTGGGACTCAACATTAGCAAATTTAAATTCCTAATTTAATCAATAATATTTTGTGAAAAGTTTGAAATGAATTAAGGGAATTAAGGTCCACTGAAATTTTGATCCCTAATTGGGAATAAGTCATCATGATGCCCTAAATGGTTCATAGTACTCAAAATCAAAAATATCGTTTCATGTTATTGGAAAATTACTCAACCCAAGTCTCATAAACAAACTATTACATATTGTAGGTAGATGCTACCCACACAAAGTTCATGGAACTTAGAGGAAAGCGGTTTACATGCAGGGTGACATAATTATTTCGCAGTACCGGTAGCCAGCTGGTTTAAAAGCCTAACTGTACACTAAGAGTACTTACTATTTGGGGCAATTATCCAAAAACACCGCAATACCATATATGGGCTGCACAACGTATTGTATCAGCGAATGCGTACTATTTAGCATAATCACCTTTTTGCATACAGATGATGTATTTGTTTAAAGTGTAATGCACTAATAATTTGGGTCGTAGACTTTTAGTCTGCAACCCGTCTGTCTACGCAGGGCCAAGTCCTGTAAGGAGGAGATGAGGGAAACATTCCCACACATATGTCCACGATCGACTCTTTTATTTAATTCATTTTATGCTCTTTAAATAAAAACTGAAAAATATTCCAAATGTAGCTGAATTATAATAAAGTTTAAACTAAGCAATTACTAAATTTTGTTCCTATATTATCCTACTGCCAAATGAGAAGAGAGTAAAAAACTGCGAATCACTGAAGTTCAATATTACCAAAAATTTAGGTAAATTTCAGAAGGCCAATATCTGCGTTTTTCGTGAGCTCATAATTATTACAGCAATTTCTGTCTTTCCACCAATCTGAAAAACTGTATATTGATACAGATTCATTTTATATTTTACATACAACAGTGAACCACATTATCACATAATTCAAGCTATTTGAATGAAATTGTTGTTGAATATGAAAGTGGCAATCCTCTACTGTAATTTGATCGATTAGGATGACGATTTTAGTCTTAAACAAATTTTCTCAAACTTGAAACATGTCTAAATCCCTTTTTTTCCCACCCAAAAACTTGTATTCTGTAAATTTCAGTTACTTGTTGATCTAGTTGTTTAGAACGCCATTACCCACTTACATACATTACATACATTACATACATTACATACATTACATACACTACATACATTACATACATTACATACATACATATATATATATACACATATACATATATACATACACACATACATACAATATATATATATATATATATATATATACGCGTATTCACCCCTGTACATACAACTATTGCTCGTATTAAAGTATGGGATTATTTGCTAGAAACTTTTAATCAGTTATGGATCCCATTCCCACGGTTCAGTCAATTTGAAACTTTGTATACTTATCATCAAGTGTGCAACTATACAGAAGTGTATAAAGTTTCAAATCGATTTAATTATGGAAAGGGGTAAAAAATTGATTTTAATATTCGATCTGAACAGATGAACAAGAAAATAGACAGTGTAAGTTAATAAAAGCGTAGTAAAAAGAAAGATGCGAGTGACACGGCACTCACATAAATTACTGAGTAAACACCACCTGATTTCGTGATGTAAAAAAATCAACTTTAATTTTGAATTCGGCTTGTCAAAAAATAATTGCGTCTTTATAATGATCAATCGTGTAAGAAAAGTCTATCCTAATCCTCTTTTCGGGGCCAAAGATGGCCCATTGAGTGGTTCAGCCGAAAAATGGTGAATCGATTTGAACTTAACGCCTATACAAATGTATGTGACTATTTATTTCTCAGTAATGTAGATACTTACGAAAAAGTGTCCTGATCCCCTACTGGAATCACGTCTGGGCCCAGTCTGTGACTCAGTCCAAAAATGTACTTTGCACTTAGCGACTCGAGAATAATATGTGACAGTCTGACGATGTATCACCCAATAATTTATCAAAAGTTGATTTCAAGTTTCAACCCCTTTTGTGGAGCTACTGGACGTCCAAGAAATGGTTGAATCCAAAAATCGATTGTAAATTTTACATGGCGCTCCTCGAAAAACATATGCGGGAATATATCACTCGATAATTTATGACAAAATTTTCCGAATTTCGTAAAACTCGCGGGTACACAAACATGAATATCTAATGTGGTTGTGTGCGTGCGCAGCAGGCATACATCTATCGGCAAGGAGACTTACGCTCGTATTCTAGAACGATACTTAAGTAAAGATTCGCTACTTAAGCAATATTTTATCTGTGACTCTCATGTGTATGTATAGGATAAACCTGGTCGAACAAGTATTTAAGTCTTATTTAACGTTAGGAAACGTTCTAGAATACGAGTGTTACAGTCTGGTGATCTAATGCTGTAAGTCTCGCGTGGCTTTGCCTAAAGCTAAAATTTCTACAAGAAAAATCGTGATTTTGAACTCGATTTAAGTAACTCGCTTGAAAATTTAGGCCACCTTTTTTTCAAGTGGAATTTTTAATTTCATTTTCTAGCCGCATCATCGAGGAACACTTTCCGTCGAAATCGGTTTGAGAAATAATTTCATTTTTCTGCAAAAGGAATTTGTTGAAAAACTTTTTCACTGTATTTTTCCATAACCTAGTCTAGTTGTAAATCCGACGTGTTCGGTGGAGATAGATTTCATAATTAAAAGATGAAATATTAATCTAGTCTAAATCGAATTATTACACCTGGTCAAGTTTTTTCGCGTCATTGACGACAGAAATTTCACTAGACTTTCGTAAGCTTTGCGTTACGGTTTTTCTTCGTCTCATTTTTCAAAAGTTGACTCAGATTTTAGTTGGAAAACCACGACTCGCTTAAGGGTGAACCGGTTGATTATTACGTTTTCCATTGGATTTTATAAATAAATTGTATCTCTGCTACCCATAACGGATTTACTTGTTAACGAGTGTAACGAAATTCTGATTTCACCGTTCACTTTGTCGGTTTATGTTTAAATATATATTTTTGTTTTTTTGTTTTTTTTGTTTTTGCATTTTCGTTTCTTCGAGTTTGCATCGCTCAAGTCAATGCCACCGTGACAAATAATTAATTTGCTCACTCGCGGTTAATTCATCTTCGTATTTTTTTTTTTTTTTTTTTTTTTTTTTTTCCGTTTGTCATTATTTGGGATACTGTCGATTTTATCGAAAAGACTAAGTTTGACTTCGACACGATGATTCTTATCTCCTTGTAATGGTGTTTTATGATTTGGTTTTGGCAGTAACGTCAGTCTGTAGTCTGTACCCTTTTATTGCCTTAGTACTGCGCAGTCCAGCTGGTCTGTACGAATCCGGCGACTTCGTGGAGAGTGATACCTCGCGCCCTGGATAAAAATGACGAAACTAATTGTGTGCTGTTGTTTGAATGTGGTTAGAATGTACTTACTCGCGTCAGGATACGCTATTCAGCGAAAATAGGACTGGGCCGGATTGTATGTTATCGAATGGGAGTAGCTGCCGCTGTGTATAAAAATTTTCAGGTGACGTGAGATCTGAAGTTGTATCTACCTGTGTGCCTTCTTTCGCTGAAAAATAATTCGAAATAATTCTTCATCTTTCGTAGAAAATCTGTATATTAAAGTTGATCTGATATCAAGGCTGAAAGCTGATGTTACGTTCATTAGGGTTTTTACACCAAGTGCAAAAAACCTTATTAAAATCACCATCATTTTCCTTATTGTTGTTTTTTTCTTCTTCCTTTTCCTTCAATTATAGTTCTATGTTTTGTTTTTCATCTGTTAAGCTAGTGATGCGCACTAATCGATTGGTTCGACTAATCGATTACCTCGATTAATCAGATATTATTCAGGCTTGAACAAGAATCACAAAATTTTTATAAAAGAAATAGGTAGACGAAATATATGAGGAAAATCCGACTTGTTGGCTGTTGCAGAAGAAACGTTTTCTGTTCTACCTCAAAATAAATGCGTGTTGAGAAAATTAAGTTTGTAAATTGGTGTAAGAAATTTACAAAATCTATTGCTTGAAATATCGATTAGTCGAACAGTTTTCGAATAATCGCTAATCGCGCATCTCTATGTGAAGCAAAAACCCTATTGCAACATCGTTTATCGATGTAGCTTGTTTTTTGTTTCATAACACCAGGAAACTTTTGGCATTATTATCTAAAATGCGCGCGTGCGCCCGTGAATGTGTGTGTGTGTGTGTAGGTGTAGATATTTCACTTCATTCTGACCCAATTTCGGATACCAGAATGTTATTAAATTGGAGTTGGTGTATCGGCCTATACATAGAGGTCATGAAATATTTAAAAACAAATTTTAGCCCTTGTGCCAAAATGCAACCCTATATTCACTGATATACAAATTAGTTGAACCCATCTCGCACCAGAGGGCGCCCCAGTGTAACTATACAACTAACATACGCGTAGATAAGTGCGTAACAAAGTGACATATCGATAACAAAACAACGTATCTCTGTATACTGCAGTGACAGTTCACATCTACTTGTATTATCTCCGGATGTCTCGATGATATTTATCTTCGAGGGTGTCACTGACTGCCTCTTTACCTTCTAATTTCTATATACATGGTGTTGGCGAAGTGGACGTCAAAACTCCTGGCGG
This sequence comes from Ericerus pela, assembly GCA_011428145.1. NCBI lineage: Eukaryota > Metazoa > Arthropoda > Insecta > Hemiptera > Coccidae > Ericerus > Ericerus pela. The sequence goes on along the minus strand of WOFM01000538.1, from coordinate 336,259 downwards.
TATAGAGTAGGTCAAGTACATGTGTGTTAGAGTAGTTGCACATCCACCTACAGCCTTGTTTTCAAATTCGTATCAAAATTTATAATGTTATTCTAATGCGCCATTCCAGTGTCATTGGAAAAAGGTTGAGCAATTACCAGCATATAACATATGGAAAATCGTGGAAAAAATGGATTCTTTCAAAAAGGCTCGGTACTTTTTGTCTCGGTCGCCATTAATTTTTGAGTTATTTTAATTGAAAGACCAGAAAATGTCAGTTTTTCTGAAAAATTATCATTCTTCCTGTTTTTATCATACTTTCTGTAGAAAAAGGGTCTTAACAGACAGAGAAAGAAACAATATGAGGCTGGATCTGAAGCGTCAAGTTTTGCCTAAAGAAAGAAATTGTCCACTTTAAATCATAAAATGTTTTCTACTCGGTTCTCAGCCACCGGAGGGTGGAAAAATGGTTGGAACTGGTCGGTGAACAACTGCAGTTACTGGAGAAGATTGAGACTGGTTGAAAACTTGAGCGATTTCTATGGAGGCTGCTAGACTAATTGTGTATTGGATGTGCCGACCTGCTCGTTTCGGAAAAATAAATTTGGTGGAGAAATACGACCATCATCGACTTCTCCGTGCGTCCATATATTGATATCTCGAATCAGATGTTAATAAGATGAGTATTTGGAAAATATTTGTGTTTTTCAAATGTCGACCATTTATTTAACTGACTCAGCGAGTTCTCGGTTTTTAATTGCTGACGGGTAGTTTGGCGTTGAATTTGGTGTAACTGGTGTGACGAATGGACTCGATAAGTTTAACAGTGAATTTTTACGTAGTTTGTTTGTAAATAAGGTATTAAAGTTGACCTCGAAAAAGGTTTAGGCATGGGGATGATGAAAATTATCCGTTTCATGAAGAAAGAAAATGGTTGGTACAATTTTCCTATCTTTACCTAATTTTTTAAAATGTACATGTATACACGTATCTATATATATATATATATATATATATATATATATACAATCTTATTATAGCTATATATATACACTCATACACACACTAGTACATCACTAGTCTAAGCTCCACTAATGAAAAGAGTGCAAAACTTTTTGTTGTTTTTAATAATAAGGAGCTCAATTTTGAAGAAAAGAGGAAGTGAGGAATATACAAAAGAGATTGGGCTTAAATTTTCACCATACATTGTTCTTAGGTGTGTGCACGTCTCATAGAAGTTTAGTAGCTATTCGTTCAGTAGTTTTGGAGAAAACTGGAAAATAAAAATTTCTGGAGAAAATTTTTTGTTTACAGTTTTGAAAAAATTATGAAATGTGTAAGGCTGAAATTTTCAGGAAAAGTAGTCATTATATAGGACCAGGTTTGATCGTGATAAGATTGTAATTTCTATTGGTTCAGTAGTTTTCGATTACACTGGCGAAATAAAAGTTTTTTCAAAATTTTGAGAAAACTACCGGATGGATCGGACTGAAATTTTCACGATACATTGTTTGTGTGTGTGCGCAAGTTTGCTAAAGGTTTGGTACCCATTAGTTCAGTGGTTTCTGAGAAAACTGGAAAGGAAAAAATTGCTAGAAATATGTTTTTTTTTCATGATTTTAAGGAAACTTTAAGATTAAATTGGTTGAAATTTCACGAAATGTAATTCTTATGTAGGAGTCGGTCTAACGGGAGTTTGGTGTTCATTGATTCTGTAGTTTCCGAGAAAAATGTAAAACCGAAAAACAGTGCTGGAGAAAAGCGAGTGGCATGTGTTGCTTCAAGTATATTTTTCGTATTTACGGCGCAAAAGGTTGCGATTGTGTGGTCTGCATCGCATTAAGTTCGGTCACAGGTTCTTTTTTTGCAATGGTAGATGAAAGTTGGCTAACTTAGCTTTCCCACAAAGTATTGCTGAGCTAGAGTTTGTTTTATTAATATTTTTTCGTTCGCCTTTGGTGTGAGGTTTTACTATAAGGGGGGGCACTGGGGTACGTCTTATAGAACGACTCTATGCGCTCCTTCCTAATTGTTGAACGATAATAATAATAATAATAATAATTATTTCTGCAGTTATAATTTGTTTAAACTCGGCTGTCGATTTTTTACGATGGTAAATTATGTTTGCCGTTTTTCGTGGTATAATTCGTAAAATACTGAAGGCAGTTTACGACCGAATGTAATCGCAGACAAGTTGGAGGGGCAGACGTCGAATGTTATCGGCGAGGAGGTGACCTCGATTGGCCCTTCGAACTTTCTCACAAAATAAACTTATCGGTTATCGCTGATTAATGATTACTGTCTGGTCGCCTCCTGTACTTTGCCGAATCGTCGCAGAAACACCGCGATTATTAGTTTTTTATTTCCGCGTCCAGCTTTGGCGCGTAGCCAGGCGAGTTGAATACATTTTACCAAGATTTTACTTGTCGAACTATAAACTTTTTGATCATTCTCTTTATCTCGATATTTTCATCCGAATGTAATCTTCGTTTTTTTTGTTTTTTTTATTCGATGATTTCTGGCGTCGAAAAAAAAGAAAGAAAGAAAAACAGAAAAAAGAAAACAGTCCTTTTCAAAATACCGGCAAAATGATTCAATGATTCTTGTCTTAGTTATAGCTTTCTAAAATGTGGGGGTGGGTGGGGTTAGTAATCAAAAATCTACTCTAATTACTCAAAAATTAAACAAAAATTGCCAAAATTTGATCGAGGATATAGTTAGTATTTATGTTAGTAATTTTCACTAGCTGCGTAAGTATTATTTCTGTTTCCCATACATACTCGTAATATATACGTAATGGTATATTACACACCAAGGTTTGAAAGTGAGGGTTTATATGCGAGAGCAAGTTTGCAAAACGAGAGTAGCGAGTGAGCAATTCTTGAGTCATGTAAACTCACTTTCAAACCTTGTTGAGGAAGATATTTTTTATAATTAATGATCAGAAAACGACGAAATCGTAGGAACAGAACTGTTAATAACCACTAATTGTAATTGTTAGAAATTTCAAAGAGAAAAAGTGATGAAAATAAAAAAATATATCCGTCGTCATTACCATTTCTCCACTAGTATTTGTAGCATATTTGGTATGGTGGTAGATTGACAGTGCAGATTCTCACGAAACGGATAATTTTCATCATCCCCACCCCGAATCTTTCGTGAGGTCATTTTAATGCTCTTTTTGCAAACAAACTGCAGTGTAAACTTGAAAAGAAGAAGGTTATCAATATTCAAATCATATATACTTCGTGATTTTTTTGTTGTTAATATTTGTTCCTGCGTAACTTTTCAAATTGGTCATCGATTTTGATAAACTTTGTATTTAAATGATAGATAGTGATTCCACGGTGGTCCAATTTTATTCTTTTTTCAATCGATATGATAGTTTTTGAGTTATAAATTGACGCTAACTATAGCGTCATTGAAACGAAAAAGCATTAAAAAAATTTTTTTATCAAACATTCGAAAAAACTTCAAAAATAAAATACAATTACGATAAACTGAGAAAAATAATTTTTTTTTTTAAATATTTCCAGCAAGGTCTAGGGATTGGAATTATTGAAGTTGACGTTAATTAGAAAGATTTTGCTTTAAATTAGACGGAATTTGTTACAAGCCCCACATGATGAAGGAAAATAGTGTCGACCTTAATAATTCCAGATGCTAGATCTTGCTGGAGAAATTTTGAAAACGTTATTTTTCTCCTTCAGCGCATTTTTATTTATTGTTTTTATATTCTTTATTTTCTTCATCTTGTTCTTTTTTTATTGAGCTTTTCGCATCAAATTAATTTGATATAAAATTCTAATTTAACGTATGTTTCATTGTTTATTGTTGCGACGGTAGACACCTTTTCTGTTGAAAAAATTTTGTTAGCATACAAATCGAATGTGGGCAGATGGCATTCTGACATTCGTAAATGCTTTGGATCCATAGTGTGGTCTTATTTAGAAGGTGTAGTGTAAATTAATGTATCTAATTAACGAAGATGTAACAGTAGAAATTGAAACATTATTGTCAATTGTCACATTTTCCATAAATTTATCGCAAAATTAGAATCAAAAAATTAAATGGTCGCAGATAACATCATACAAATCGATGAAAATTAAAACGTAGAACACAGGCTGAAGAAAATGAAGAAGGAAAAGTAGAAAAATAGCGATTTGCAAAATCCCTAATAAAGCTTCGTTTACACTAAACAAACATTCTCTTTCTTTTATTCTCAAGGTTACAGAATGTTCGTTGCTGTTGGCTCGAGTAGCAAATTTCATTCATTCTTATGCGCAAATAAGCAAAAAAAAACATGTGATGTTCGATTGTTAGTTTGGTGTGAACATAGCTAATAGAAAAAACATTAGTCCTGTTTGACAGGACTACACCAACCTACACTGGGTTACCAAGAAATATTTTTCTTTGTTCTCTGGAGATGTTGCTGCAAACGCGGCTTCAACGTTACCCAAAATATTTTTCATATTTTTCTTTCGTATTCATTCTTTTAATCGTGGATTTGAAGAAAGAACGGCCGTATACGTCGCGAATAATTGTAACTTAGGTATATACATAATCTCGCCGCAGCTTGACCTTTTGTATCGTTTTCTCATTTTCGTTTGGATACCGCTGAATATTGTCAGATCTGAAATTTCTTAAATGTCGCGTGTTATGGCGTGTGCCGTGTGTGCCGTGTGTGTGGCCAGAATTGGATAACTTCTACTTCCTCAATTTAGATTATAACCTTGTAAATTCTCGCGGTCCAATGGACAAAATCGTGGATTGTGTTTTTAATTGTACAATTTCGTAGCTAACCGTAGGTGGTTTCTTTTTGAAAACGTGACCGTAAACTCGAACCGATTTACTCGTTTCGATTATTAATTGTACATAAGTTGAAGAATTACTCGAGAATGATAAGAAAACTCGAGAAATAAAAATGACGTAATGATCAGCGAAAGTTACGTGTCTTCGTGCGTATAATTTTGAAGTTTTTCTCCTGGCCAGATTTAAATTAAAATGTAGGTATTCGAATACTACTGGTTATTTTTTCGAGTTGAAATTTTTAGTGGATCGTACCTGAAATCGCTGGCCCTGTTCTCATGCCACAGTTTTTCTCGTCAACTTACCTTTACCTGGTATGCTGCTTCGACCCTCCGAATGGTCGACGTTGCCCGATGTCATAAATAAATTCATTTTTTTCTCTTTGACATTTAAATCGACAAAATGGTATTTGCTTCCGTATGGTTTTAAATAGGTATGCTAAACGCTTCGTCAGCGCGTGGTTAGGCTAGTGTAGGTGTTTCAAAATTTACACGACCCACGATTCTGTCCAGTTTTGTGCGTGTAAAACTTCGAACATGAGCCGGTTTCTGCCTCACGCTCATTTCGCCTCCATTTGCCATCGACTTTGAATACCTGTTGGATGCTTTTCGTTTTTTAGTGGGGAGGTTTTCATTGGAACTGTGGTGTCGAAAAATTGACCCGGCTCATTGCGTGACTTACGTAGGCCTGGGACTAAAGACAGAAATCCGCGCCCTGTCACTTCCCCTCTCATCAGATGCCATCTATCCGATTCAAACCCTGACAGTCCGAGTCATCAACGATATATGGCCAATGTCAAAGGCTACGGATTGCTACATTCCATTCTGCAATGCCGCAGCCAAACCCGGCGATAACCCCGCTAATATACCGTGCGTGAGTTCGTTGGAATTTAAGACAGAACCATATGGTGCTGAAAACGCTCCATAACTATCCAATCACAGACATTTCCTATTCGTTAAAAAGAGGAGGACAGGTATCTTAATTTTTATTGAAAATAACTGAATTTTTTTCTCTTAAATTTGAATAGGAATGAAGTCTGCATAAGAATAAAATTATTTCCGTCACTGAACGGTAAATAACTTAATTTTCAGCTTTAGTTTAGCCGTATTTTGCGTAAGATCTTATGCATTTTTGTAAATGATCACCCATTCTCTAGTTCAACGAATTTCCGCTGGATATCAGCTACTTTGATCGTAAATCCCAATTGTACGTACTTAATTTTTAATCTAAAATAGCTAATGCCAAATCTTTTATTTCTATCACCCTATAAAAACGTCGAAGGACCTCCCTTTAACTTCTATAATTATAATGTACGAGCAGTATACCCGCGACTTCGTCTCGATGATGTGTAAATATACGTTCCAAGTTGAACATTTTTGTGTACTAAAACGAATTTCAACTTCCAAATTTTTCTAATTTATTTCTAAATCCATCAAATTTACACATTGATTTTCGAGATTAAATGTACCTTGCCCCGTAGGTATGAAGAAAGATACTTCAACCGACATAGGAAACTGCTTCTTTTCCTCAACTTTGTGGTTTAATTTTTTTTTGAAAATTCTGAATTAATAGGCAATGAAGTTCTATCGGACCTGCTATTTGTTAGTTTAATTAAGATTATCTCTCATAAAAATTTCAGCCCGATCTCATTTGTAGTTTTCGTAGAATCTTGGAAAAACATTTTCCTAGTAATTATAGGTTTTAGATTGCTCTTAAAAACTGCTGAACAAATGTGCAATAATCTACTATCTGGCCTGGTCCTGTATACTTATTATCTTTCACGAAAATGTCAGTCCAGTAACTTGTTATTTCGGTTGTTTTCTCAAAATCCTTGTAAAACCACTTTTCCAGAAAATGTTTCAATTCATTCTGTTTGTGTCTTCTCAGAAACCGTTGAACTAATAAGCACCAAACGTCGAACTTATGTGCCTATATAAGGACTATCTTTCGTGAACGTCTCAGCTAAATTCCTTTTGTTCGTCTTTCAAAATCCACTTGTCAAGCAATTTTATTTTATTTTAAAGTTTTCTCGGAAACTACTGAACTAGTACTCACCAAACACTTATCAGACCGAGTCCAGTGTGAGTACTATCTTTCATGAAAATTTCAGACCAGTCCCTTTTATCATCCCCTCAAAATTATTCATTTGTGCATAATATGTGACATGTATCGTATAAAGATTAGGTAAAAATGGGAAAATATTTTATTTTCATATGAAATGGATGATTTTCATCATCCCCACTTTACCTCTCCGTAAGATCAATTTTAATGGCCGGTTTTGCATTCAAGCTGGGTAAAAGGAAACTCGGTAAGTATGTGTAAAAACAGAATGCCTTTTTCAGGTATTGTTTGGAAACAGAAACCTATTATTTACAGATAAAGAATGCCTTTAATTCCAGAATTTTTTTTTATTGGAAAACCTTCACACGCATCAGGCCTACAATTTTAGACTTAAGTCATCGCATCTTATTCATCTTTGTAGGATATAATTATAATAAATACCTTTTTTTCAAACTTTTTTAAAGCCTAAAATCCTTGTACACATCAGGCCTTCAATTTTAGAGACCTATATCTTCGTATATTTGTTCCAATAATGAAATTACTTTTTTCGAGACTTTTTAAAGTAGGTTTTCTATGAAAATCTACTTATTAATCTTGTTTAAAGCTTAGAACCTTCGCACACATCTGCCCTTCAATTCGAAACCTATATCATCTCATTTGGTCCAATAATGACGGAGTTTGCTAGATAGGTGTTTTTGAGTTTCATCTGTACATAATAGGAATGTACATATATAGGCCGTTCTTTTCCTGAATGTGTAAGTCGTTGCATCATAGGCAGATTTTCATCAAATTTCTTGGGGGTCCAAAATAAAAATTGTTTTTTACATGCTCGCAATGTTTTGGTTTGATAAAATTTCTAGAGAAGGCAAAAAAATTTTTTGGGTTCAATTCACTCGCAATTTAAACTCAAATAATGTTATTTAATAACAGCTTTACTTCACAAATGAAATGGCAAACCAAGAATAAACTGGTAATAAAAGGAAATTACTGCTTGAGGGTGACAAGAAACTTTTTGGAAGAACCAAAGCAAACTTTACTATCTAGTTGTAAAGTAAAAATTTCTACGTGTCAGAAATTTATATTCGATGAACCAACTTCTGAAAAATGAGAGTTTTAAGATTGACTTTTGAATTATAAAATATAATTTGTCATAAATTTGTGATCATTTTCATTATTTTTTCTCTAGTTATGATTGAATAAGAGCTAAAATAGTGAAGATGGCCTATTATTGATGTTCAGGTAGCTACATTTACACAACTATAAAATATTGGAATACCAAGCACGTCATTTTGTTCCTTTTCTGTTTTTATGGTTCATAGGTCCACCTTGTTTCAATAATATAATTTCTGATTAAAAAAGGGTTAGTTCAATAAATAATTTCCAGTTTTGCAAAAAAAATCAAATTTTTTCAGTTTTTAATGTATTTTAAAATGAAAATTTGTCATTCATCATTAGAAGGAAAGTGGAACATTAGGTTGTCTTTATTTATCAATATTTCTGCAGTAAATCGAGGCAAAATCACACAATTTTAATATTTATGGAGACTACTGTGACCACGGAAGAAGATGGATGTTCTGTGACAAATTTACACATTTTGGACTAGTTTTTCTTCAAATTGACTTGAGAACAAAATGGCCAGTTTGATATGCCTGAATTTTATATATAGTCCCCTAGTAACGTTTGTCTAACTATTTTAATTCTTTATGAAGCACACTGCATGGGGATTGCCATGGAGAATGAAAAAGGAAGACTGGAGACTTTTTCTCTCAAGTTTTCTCAGGGAGGGCAAGACATATTCATGGCGATGCATTGCATCAACCCCTTGTACTCCCGCAAAATCCGCATAGGCATTGCATAACATTAACACTGTTGGATGCTTAAAAAGGAGACGATTCTTTTTTTCCATTATTCTATGGGCAATACTGACACAGACAAATATGTACCTTATAAGAAACCATTAGATGCTATTAAAAATAGATAATGATGCAATGCACAGCTCGGTGTTAAGGTATCTACTGCAGTTTTTCCATATTTCTTGTGGCTTTGGAAAATTTTCAATCCATTTGCATCATAACACTCATATATTTTTTTTATTTCCACCCGCTAACGTCAAAGAACCTCTAAGATGAGTAGATGCATGCGACATTTTGTGTTCCAATTTCGATATTTTCTGTGCACCTACTCGTTATTTCAATGGGCAGGGGCGAAAAACAAAATAATTTTTCATAATTACGGACCACTATAATTGCATGAAATAAATTATTTGGATAATTGAAAATAATTTCTTCTTGGAATTTGAATTGAAATCGATAAATGTGACAAAAAAATGAAATTATTAAAAATTAGGTATAGTTTTTGCTGGACAGTTGATGGTGTATGCAAGTATTTGTCTTATTATTAGAAGTTCTCTACTAACATGTGTCAGAATTTTTTTCCACTTTTCTCGCTTTTCCCACTAGATTTCTATAGGTTTTGCGAGCTTGGGAATTCAAACCAGTATTCTCTGTATTATGTCCCCCCATAAACTTGGACCACCGTATCCACAGCGCCACGGGACTAATGTTATAGGCTAACATAATCTAGGTACTTACAGTCGCCACACTAACCCCCCAGTACCAATGGTACGAGAAGAAGGATCACCAACAAACATATATGGAGTATGCGCGAAGTGACCCCCAAACCTTGTGTACAGTTGCCACCGCTTGAGTTTGTGCTCCTCTCCACCCATTGTCAGAAGGTAGTAGGAGGAGGCAAGGATGTGAGATAAATGAGTTCTCAAGGTGTCTGAGAGATAGTGCTGTTTGCTATGTTCCTAGTATCACATCGAGTCATCACTTATAGGTTCTGTCAGCTTGGGGATTTGAACCAGCGTGCCCATATTACATCCTCCCATAAAATTGGACCACCGTATCCACTGCGCTACAGGGCTGACGTTATAGGCGGATGTAATTTCTTCCACAATTATTACGCGTTATGAACTTATTACGAACCAGATTCTAGCACTCATTTACCTCGAGTTTGTTGGAAAACTGAATGACTTTGTGTCGTGTGATTTATTTTTCACATTATTGTAATAATTATAGTTTTGCAAATCGTGTTTACTTTGTCGAATGCGTGAACAGGGTAAGGTGTCCGTGTGTGTTAGTAAATTGTGAATGGAGTAGTTATTCAAAAATGCGTAGACACTGCAGCCTGTATTTGTTGTGTGTTCACTGTACAGTGTATAGTGTCAAGTGTGTAGTGGGTACTTAGTATATCTACTGTAGGGTACCTACTGTTGGTACTTTGGCCACTATAGGTATGGGTCACAACTGTTACAAATGCGTACGATATTTAATTTAATCGACAATTTCCGGGAACTCGGGTGAATAGGGCAGAGTTAGGTCGTGAACTGCACCTACCGGCAGTTGCATTAAGTTATTATTAATCTCGTAAATGTATTTACTTTTCTCAAATTATTTTTCATCTGTCCAATTTTCGATATAGATTACAGTACGTGCTTCATCGGATATGGAAAATGGAAAAAAATTTGTAAATCTACATCAAGCTGAGGAATTTCAGCAATATAATTATTTATAATAATATATCTCGAGAATGATCGCAATATTAAACTCATTACATCATTACTCATTAGCTATAAATCATGATAATCATACGCAGTCTAGGCCCAACAAAATTCGCCAATAAAACCTTTCCTATCGGTTACATTTATAGTCGATCACAAAATTTCATCTTTAGCTGTTGCTGTTATCACTTCAGTTGATGGATGGATTGAGATGCTCATATATCTGTTCAACAAATTTTCTCAAACGTGGGACCTACCTGAATCGTTTTCTAGCTTTCAAAGACCTCCATCCTGTAATTTTCAGCTACTTTGTTGGTCTAGTTCTTCAGAACACAATTACCCACGTACATACAAACATACAATTATAATTATTGCTCGTATTATAGTTTAGGAGATGGGATAATGTAGTCGTTGCATGATTGCATCAAGTACAGGCCTACATGCTTGCTTGCTGCGCAACAAGTTGGAAATAGGGGAACCAAACCCTCCCTTCCCCATTGGAACATACAAAAAATAAATCATCTTACGACAATGACAGTATAGCCAGTTGAATTTCCATTTCTTACCCAAAACAGCTCCGTATATATGAAACGGCGCTTCTGATTGGTTCTCTGCGTTTGCTTACTCCTAGTCTACAACTACATTCGCAATATTTATTTACTTGTTATTTATACACTGACTTTTTCAAATATTAAAAATTTTTCAAGTCCTCATCAGTTATCAGAATTTTTACTTCTTCCATCATGTTATTCCTGTTACGATTCTAATTTATAATATTACGCTATTTAAAGAGTTGAGTAATTTTACAAGTCCTTATGAAATCTAATTGGATTTTAGGAAGAATTTAGTGGGTGAGTGTATGCAATATTTTGATTCTAATTAGCCGAATAATGGAGATATCTGCCAAAATGTTACCTAGCAAATACCACAATGTTGTAGTTGTAAATGATGACCACAACATAATGATACGCAGTAATTTGAATTTCCTGGAAGATATCCATGATTGGGTGCGTTTGTTAAGCCAAACTTCCAATACCTAGTGGAATTCCCGCAAATGCATTCCAAATGTGAAGTAAATGTTGTGCATGTAAGAATCAAATAATCATTTGGCATTCTGTACAGTTCAACTAACTTCATGTCATCTTCATCAAAGTAAAAATATTGAAACATAGAAAAATGTATAACAGTAACTGTTGACAACTGATAAATACGTGTAAAATTTTTCAATAATTGTGGAAGTTATGTAATTAAAATTGCGATTATAGTTTTAGACTTGTAGCAGATGGCGAATGCAAGCGAATGCAGAGAACCAATCAGAAACGCCGTTTCGAATACACGGAGCCGTTTGGTGTAAGGAAAGGAAATTCGCTATAGTCAGTTTATTTAGTTGCGGCTATCCGAAATTAATGTTTTGTCACACTGTAGAAGGAAGTTTTATCCGTCTATGAATGAATTTTTTTTTCCTTTTCCTCACTTGAGATGTTTGTTTGTTTTTGTGTTTTTTTTTTAAATTTGTTTGTCTGTTTGTTTGTTTTTTAAACTCAGTCGGTCGTTACTCGTTGGATGGGAAGGAACACATCATGAATATCATCGCGGAAACGAGAAAAATTCCCAAGGTGGCGGTCGTTTTTATAAATTTCACCGGCACTGCTGCCGCATGCGATTTAAAAATTACTTTTGGCGGATCGTAGACCGTTCCAAAAATCTGGCCGACACCGGCATCTTTTTGACTAATTGAGCTCAACGAATAAATCCAATGATTATACCATACTATTTAGTCCGTTCCAAAAGAGAAGGCAATTATTTTCCAAGGTGCAATAAAGGTGGCCCCGAATGAAGGTTACCAAGTTAAATTAAACATATTGCTCGGCAATAAGTATAATAAATAACATTCGTACGAACGGTCGTAGTTCGTTTCACGTCCAGTGTAAATACCTACCGTTTCTCTCCCCACCCCCGTAAAAACTGTGTATTGTGGATAGTAAATTTACCTTCGACTGTACACTGATTTCTAGTACTACTGTTGTATAGACTGTTTGAACTGATGAGAGAATGCGGAAAATCAGCCGTACTCGTGTCCAAACGTCTTCCGTAAGTGATGCTATGCCTATACGTTCGCATTCTATCGGATTGAGGTGTCGAAAGTACGAAACTGCCGATAGTTGGTGTACTATCTCGATGATATGTGCTCGAGGCTGAAAATATTTTATACGTTTGACTGAAAATTACAATACTGCCTATCGATGTTGCTTGGTGCCTGTGGGCATCTTGATCCTTGATCGCTTCGCTAAGTACCCCAGGAAAAATTTTACGCTGTCGTCAAAATTCCGTGATCAGAATTTCATTGGCTGTCTTGAATATTCTCGTCGATTAACCGCAACGTAAAAGTATTTAAGTATTTTCCCAACACATGCCGCAAAGTAGGTGATTTTGCGCTTCTTTTTGAAGCGAAAAATTATGAATTCGTAACTCGTGATTAAATTTTGATAAATGGAGCAAAAATGCGATCAAAATTTTTTGTTCCGCCCATCAACCAATCAGGTGCGTTCACCAGCTGTCGTGGCGGCGGTTGTGTTGGGAAAAATAGCGTTCGCAAAGTGCATGAGTCTCCCCATTCGTTCGATGTTTGCAGCACTCGCCTACGAGCAACGGCTCGAGCTGCCAACTCGAACTCGTCGAGGATCGATCACTTTACGCTCAATCAGCGACCTATGCTATTATCCTCTTGAAAATTTCAACCTACTGTCAGGTGCCAGAGAGTCGGAGAGGAGAAAGCGATGCAGTTGGGAACTGGAATAGTCGTGTTAAGATTGATTTGTATGTAACGAGCGGTCGGATCTAGAATTTTGTTCGCTGCCGGCAAACAAACATTTACCCCCAATTTTCATTTTTTTTTTTTTCAAATCTTGGAGCAGGAAAATTATATGCGAATTTCAACGTTTTCTCTTTGTTCTTTTATTTCAATTACAGATATACAATTAATGTGCTAGTCAACTCGAATAAATGTGTATTATTTGGATATGAAAGGTATGTGATATGATAGGAGGGCGGTCACATTTTGAGAAGAGTACTTTTTATTTGAACCTACTCGCAGACTCGGATCAAAAAATTTTAACATTTTTAATTTGAACTTTTTCGTCATATCGAACGTAAACAATTTTCTTGGTGTGAGAGCAAAGGGGCAAAGTCGGCGATTTCCTCCATTTTTTTTTTTTTTGCATGTCATATTTTAAATTTGGAAAATATTTTATGCGATAGCGAATTCCATAAATCCTAAATTTCTCATATTTTTGAAAGTCCCTAAAAAACTCCTGGCTACGCTCCTTTTTGTGAGTGGGGAAGCATAGCGACAGATGGGTTTACTCTTACAGATGATAGAAGTCAATTAGACTGCAGCAGCAAATGAGTATAATTGTCGATATTTTGTTGTTGTTTTTTTGCGGGTCACGATGATTGCAACAGTCATAAAACGTGACTCATCATCGAATATTACCGACTAATCATATAGCTGTTGTTTTACTTGCGTCACAGCTTTTTGCAGCGATTTGGACAAGACGAACAAAGCCCGCAGTGGGATGGATATTCCGTATACAGTACTACATTTTGCTGTATTGTTTTTTAATATGTAGCAGAAAAAATGGCCGGCTTGTGAAGTTGCGTGCCTAAAGGCAGTCGCCTGCTTCGCTTCAGTCCAGATCCGCTGATCCGGCCCTGTGTGTAAACGCTATCGCAGACTCTCGTTCCACTCGAATGATCCATTTTCACTTTTTAGTTAATCGTACCTAACGTACGAAATTGTAGATTGAAAATTTTCCATCCGAATATCAAACGATGATCCGATGATGTAATAACGCTGTACAGATATTATGAATTAACCGTGGCCGCTGCGCCTGTAAGTCGTAGATGCTTGTTGATCGTTTCATACCGCAGCTGAGCTGCATCTTCTGGGAATGCGCTGCTCTTAAACTTCACCCGCGTTCACTCTTCACCTTATCGACTTTTATGCATGCGCTGCCGCTGCGTTAATTCGCCTAAATTTCTCGACTTTGTACATACGATAAATGTGCGTAACTGTGTGTAGGTATACTATAGCCCAGCTATAGCCTTTAGTGTATAATTACGTACTGCTATTAGTTGACAGTCGGGGACACGGTGGCATCGCCTCGCCTCGCCTACCCGACGACGTTGCGATTGCGTTGACTTTTGTTGGTTGTTTTTGGTGTTTTTTTTTCTCTCTCTCTCTCTCTCTCTCTCTCTCTCTCTCTCTCTCTCTCTCCCTTCTTCTTCCCTAACCAATGCATTATTTGCGATTCCTAATCGAGGTCGCCGGTGTGCTTTGCAGAGGAAGCAGACATGGACCGTGTATTCAAGTTGCCATCCACGACTTTCATCGGCGGCAAAGAGAAAGCGCTGCCTTTGCGTGAAATACTGAGACGACTCGAAGAGGTCTATTGTCGGCATATCGGCGTCGAGTTCATGTTCATCAACTCGCTGGAACAGTGCAACTGGATTCGCCAGCGCATGGAGACTCCCGGCATCATGCAGATGTCCGAAAATCAGAAGCGACTGATTCTGGCACGGCTAACTCGCGCTACCGGGTTCGTGGTTTACCTACCAGTGTACATTCTATGTTAAGAAATCGCGTTTGTCAGTCACTCAATCAGCGGCGTAGGAGGGCATTCTCTACCGCATCTTTCGACCACGTCACCCTCCTCCTCCTCTTCTTCCTCCTCCTCCGCCATCACATCGCCACCGCCGATAAAAACAGACTGGGTACGATTTTTGGATGTCAAGCATTTTGGCCAAGAGAGGTCCACATCGCTACGATCCCGCCATATCGACGCTCTTGAACTTAGTTCCTCTATTAGTAGTAAGACGCACGTACTACGTATTACGGTTTGTAGGTAGTTACGGTACGGTACCGTACAATACTGCACTGAACGGTACTGCTAATAACGCAACATTTTGCGGAAAAATATTTTTTTAACCCTCGTGGTGAACCAAATGTAAGGCTTCTTAATGCCGAATGAGATTTATTCCCATTCAATTGAAAAGTGATTTGGAGTCCACTTTTTGTCTTTTAAAAGCGAAAAATATAATGTCGAATAAATAACGTTTTTTGAATCCGACTTGGGGAAATTAACGTAGATTGCGGACATTTGAGGAGTTTACAGAGTTCGCAACCGCATTAACTTCCAACAATCGAAGATAGAAACAATATCAGACCGATGAATCGTGCAAAATTACGAATTCTGCTCCTTTTTCTTGCGAACCACTATTTTTCATCGATTCAGAATCCATGCTTTCAAGGTACTTAGCTGAGAAGGACGGGGAGGTATAGTCCTGTCGCCCTCGAGGTCAAATTTTTGCGTCATTTTTCAAAACATTTCGAATAAGTGCTTGGAAAACTTGGCTAAGTTTTGCGCGGAAAATTTAAATAAGAATTTCCTATTTTCTGTCTCCATCCGCCCTGGTTTATTCGTCACATCAGATAGATCGCTTCTTTTTAACAAAAACATGTAGTTATTTCAATTTCTTCTTCTTTTCGTGAATAACTATCTGTGGTAAGTTATCTGACCTTCGTGAAGGACGAAGGTAACACGAAAGATGAAAAGTTCTCAAAAATGAAAACATGCGGAGGAGTATTGAACCACCAATCGAACGACGAAAAAATCAAAAAATTTAGAATTTCCTTTCAAATCACCCCTAATTTCTACCTATAAAAACCCATTCAGTTATGTTACTTATGGCAACCAAAATCATTCCAATGTACGTTTGTGTTCAATCACTTCTAAAACTAGAAGTGATGAAAACCTTTTCCGTGGTTATCACAAAATTTCCTGTGAAACAAGCCAATTTCGTTTTACACGTTTTGGATTATTTGACCATAATCTCATATTTTCTCTATTTTTACAATTCTACGTTTTTCAGAACATCTTGACGCTGACAATAAATTTGAATTTTCAATGAGATTTTGTTCGATTTTGATAAATTTTATTGCCAACTTTTGTTTGTTTCAAGTTCTTTGTTACAGGAATGTAATACAGACATTGATTTTTATCACTTTATCATAAATTTTTACGCTCTTAAAGCAACTATCGTGATTTAATTTAAAAATTACCGTCATAACTATTGTTGTAGAACTTTCGAAAACTCATAAAATGACAGTCATATTGATTTTACGTATTTGGTGTATATTTCACATCAAAATGCATATTTAATGTATATTTTGTGACTTAAATTCCCATATTATATTCAATATTTTTCCTTAATCATCCACATATTTTTGGTTACCTTACTAATGAATAACGATCGTAAAAAGAACACTCTTAATTCACGATTCCAATAATACTTTATATTCATCGTACTTACATTTTTTGTGTGGAACAATATTCTGTGTTATGGAATTCTGGAGTTGACTCCTGCAGAAATATTTTAGCTTTATCTAAATTCTAATTTTCCCTGTGAATCTGACCTCATTTTTAAAGAACTTCAAGGATCTTAGTACATGCGAGTGAAAAGAATCGTAAGCTTAAATTCAAGTTTTCCTGCAGATAATCGTCGTGAATTCTGAACTTAGAACTCAGCTGCGCATAATATTTTAAAGTAATTTTCCAACAAATTCAGGTTGAGGTTATGTAGTAAGTGATTTATACCTAAAATGCCTTTTGGGAACAGTCAAAAAGCCTGTTTATAATTCAGCTCTTATAGTGAGAAATTATGCTGCTGTACTGCGCCAAATTTTTCATTTCTTTGTTATTATCAGTCATTTGAAACTCGTTTTCAATTTTCGACGCAAGAAAGAAGAGGTTAGTTTCTCTTGTTGGTTTCCCTGAAAGCTTTCCTGTTACCGCACCTTTATGAATTTGCTTTTTCGAATACTCGAAAATAATTAGGTAACGCGAGCTTCGAAAAAATACTTTCCATTCGATTCTCCATGGTGTAACTGACAAATTATTTAGTAAGGAGATAAATTTAATGTCTCTTGAACTTCTACAAATTTTTCTTTAAAACCGAGATTAGTACTCGGTAGTTTGATGACAGATTCGTTTTTCAAAAACGGACACGACAGTCGACATCATACCATCGTGTACTTCCAGACAACGATCAGATTCTTGCGGTTGTGACGTATATGTATATACAAATGATTATTTGATTATATATTTGCCGTTTTATGACGTTTGAAAAAGTAGTATATTACTTGGAAAACCTTTTTTTACATTACAGATTGATTTCTAAAAACGATAGTTTGATTAAAAAAATTTCACTATGAATACTCAGCTTCGTCTTGGCAGTAACTGAAAACGCCTGCTTTTTCCGCATCTCTTCAATTTCGTGTTTCTGTTATTAAGTCATTTATTTCAGAATTAAGCCAAAACATAATGCTAGTCGTCATCATTTGCTTGCGCACTGATAAAAAAATCATATGATCTTTGAATGAAAATTTTTGAAATTTTCAACTTATTCTTTTCTCTCGACTGATTGTAGAGAGCCTCCGCATTTCCCAGTGGCTAGTTGTACTATGGTGAGTTAACTCCAGATTAGAGTCAATTCACCACCGTACTACTAGCCGTGAAGAAATTATTGTAAAACTATTCTCTCCGTAGATTTACTTTTATAATTCCCGAGAAATGTACATTGATTAACGAGAAGGCGAGAAAAATGCGTAGAAATATTATTACGTCTACTAAAAATACGACTATGAGAAAAAGATCTCAGAGTTGTGTGGGAGTGGGCCTACAACTTCGGAGGCCGAAGCATTTTCCCATTTTGAAGGTCGCAAAGCTCACCTTTGAACGTTTCTCGTAAAGCTCAAAATTTTCGTTTTGTTCTATTATTAATGAATGTGTAGGGTATTAGAATTTCAATGTGAGGCCGATGCGTTATACATCGTAAGTCATAATAAATGTATTGCGGAACGATGCGGTCCAAAAAGATTTGGACTTTCAGTTTATCTAAAATGCAATCAAATGTTTCTTTTAACTCGTAAAAAACGTCTCTAGTAATTCAGTCGAATGCCCAAATGCTCAAACATTATCTCATTGTGTAGGCTGTAGTGTATGAAGTTTATCGCTGATACATTCTTAATTGTTCCGACGTTATTAATCAGAAGATCACCACAAATTGTTGTTCTGCTAAACTTAGGAGTATCTTCGAATGAGAATGTGTTAACTAAAACAATTGCGTTTAAAAACTCTGAGGCAGTAAATTCTTCGGCTGAAATATTTACCCTTTCGAGAAATCTTCTGTGGCAGTAACTTTTTTCTTTTTTTTTTTGTAAATTCGCACCTTTCGTTAGATACCTTTAAATTATTCCATTGCAATGTCGCAAAGAGGTTCTTGTAAAAGAAATTTTAAAGACGTATAAATGTAACTGTGTAAGCCAAAAGAGAATTATGTATGTAAAAAGGTTGTTTATGTGAGTAAATTATTAAAACTTCGTTTTGAAAAGTAGATTCGTGAGTTTTGGAAGAGGACATTGTTATGAGAAATTTTTCTGTTGGTTGTTTCTGCCAAGGTTTTCATTGCCGGGAAATCGGATAAACTTCCTGAACGTGTAGCGAAACATTTTCCGTTAAAGATAGTCGAAGGCCAAAGTGAAGCACAACAATGTTAAAATATTAATAAGTTAGGTTAAAAACGAGTTTTTTAAAAATACGTTTTTATAATTTGAAGAAGGAAATAACGGTGAAAGAGAAAATAAAATTTCTCACTTTTTTTTTCCAAGACAGAAATAAACAAAAATTGAAAAAACAACTGTGTATGTGTGGTTGTGTGTCGCAACACGTGAAAGCTGCGCTGACATTGGTCATCCGGTGTACTTCAACAAATTGAGTGAGTAGAATAAAAGCGTATAAAAAAAAAAAAAGGTCATCTCTCCAGTGGAAAAATATTGATTCCCAATCATGCCAGTCTGAAAGGATCGACCCTCGACTTCAATTGTTGTTGTCTACTTGTCATAAAAAACCACGCCGAATTCCATTTGTTTGAACTGAGATTATTTATTGGCCGAATCGAAAACCGTATTATATGTCTTTCACCCTGTTGCAACAAAAAATGGAGTACAAAAATTTTTAAAAAACCAGCAGCGCTTGAAAATAACTATTTTAAAATCGAGAGGCGTGTCAACCAAACGGTGGAGCGTATTATCATCTGAGGAGTTAAACTGACGATATTTACTGGGTCGGTTCAGTTTTTGAATTTTCACAAATCGGCCACAAAGTAATGATTTTCTAATTCATCCCCGTGGCTTCTAAAATTCATTGAAATTGTGTCCATCGATTGTATTCCTTATTTCTATATTATTAGCCCGCTATCAGATACCTCGTGTAAAATAGTAATTTTACGAGATCGTCAGATTTCCATTAGTTTTCTCGCGAGATGAGTTTTAGTGTAGCGTTTTTTTTTTTGTTTTTTTTACCAGTTGACTAAAATTTGCATTTTTAACACGGAGAAGAAAATAAGCAACTCCGACCTTACAAATTTAATAATGTAATTCAGATTCGAAAGAAAGGATAGTATATTACGCACCAAAGTCCAAAAGTGAGCGATTACATGTCAGGGAGTTTGCGAAACGAGCGCAGCAAGGAAGCAATTTCCGAGTCATGTGAACTCACTTTTGAATCTTGTTGAAGAAGATAGCGACGAAACATTAAAGTTCTATCATAATGATGAGTCTTTCTTAAAAATTATAAAAAACGGAACAAAATATCAACCTCCTCATTATGACAGATTTCACGTTTCATTTATAAAATGTAACCTACCTCTACCTCGATTTAAATTGAACAGCTTCCATGTAAAAAGGTGATTCACGTTTTTACATGGAGGTGCGTTCACTTTATATCGAGATTATATTCATCGATGATATGAGCTACTTTTCACTCGAAAAATACCAGCGTAAACATTGCATTTCTCATCATGTCTTATATAAAATAATAATAATACAATAATAATACCTAGTAAAAAAGTGTTTCCACATGAAGCTTATAATAACAAACTACTCGAGATATTTTGTGATATAGAATACGTGTTATAATGGTTCTGGAAATGAAATTTTCTACGTAAATTCATTTTTGTTTTCAAATTTGCTTTCTTGTGGTCCATTTAGTCTAGACTTTAAACTTTTAAAATGTGGGCTGTTATAAGATTTGATTTGCGCAGGAATCAAATGGGTTTAATGATTTTTAACGAAGATAGAACTCATTTAACCGTTAGATTATTAATTATAGCCTCGGTGTCAGTATTGCTTTATTCGATGAAACACATTTTTGTAGATTCTTTCTAAAGGTTAGCCGTTCAGTCCTACGCGAAACGTATATTTTCTTCAAAAATTACTTATTTCAAATTACAACTTGTTTTCTGTCGTCAATTTTCCAACCACATCACAAAATAGTTTTACTCAACTAATTTTCGTGTTTCGTTTTGTTTTTTTCTGTTGCAGATTCGAAGCATTTTTGGCTCGTAAATGGTCGAGTGAGAAACGATTCGGTCTCGAAGGTTGCGAGATTTTAATTCCAGCCATGAAACAAGTAATCGATAAATCGACGGAATTAGGGGTCGAATCTGTGGTCATTGGTATGCCGCATCGGGGCCGACTTAATATTCTAGCCAACGTTTGTCGGAAACCACTCGAACAAATATTCACGCAATTTGCGGCCCTAGAAGCTGCCGACGACGTAATTATAATGATATTGAAATTCTAGGTGTAGAAATTGAAGGGGCTTGGCAGTTAGTAATCATTCCTTGTAGAAATTCAATTTATCTCCTCTTCCTTGGGAATTGTATTCTGGAAAATTCGATTCCAAAAATTTGTTTTGCTGACATTTAATTCGTCTCGTGTCGGATGATCATGTATTTTTTGTTATTTTTTGTTGTACGTAAGGGTTATGAACTGACCTTTCTTCAAGAATGGTTTGCATGTCGAAGGATGTTTTCCATCAGTGTGAAAAAATGTAATTGTTATTTTGGAAAATTGTAGATAAAGCTAATTCGAAGGTTAAAATTTTGAAAATAACGAGGGAAAACTACGTCTGTCTTAATTTTGTAATTTCACGATTTTTGACTCGAAAAGTAATACCTAAAACTTCGTTGAACCTTTTATATAACTTTTTTTTCCCCCAAGTATATTCGAGTATTGATGAAAATTCTTGATATCATCATTTTAGAAGTATGTTGCCAGCGTTTCCTAAATGTGAGAAAGTATCGAGTGGAATAGCTCTAATTCACTGATGTATATCTGTGAGATGAATTCTTTAAACTGCATGAAAAGTGTCTACCCCGTGAGTAGTTTGAAAAGAGGAAATTCAAAGATGAGATAAAAAAATTGAGAAGTCCCGTAAAAATTGAACAAAAAAAAGGCATGGCATGTTGAATCGTACTTGAGAAACGCCAAAAATTAGTCTAATTTAACATTTTTCTATTTTGGTCTAAATAATTAAGAAAAGCCGTATAACTTGGAATTTGCTGTACCCAAAAATGTAAAAAAAAAAAATTCTTATCATTTAATTGTTGAAAGTAACTGTATTCTCTTTAAAAATAGAATTCAATCGTGAAAATTTATAATATATTATAATAGTTTATTTTACCATCTTTATCGAAATACGGGGCAAAACTTATGATTAAAAAAAAAACAAATTAACTTCTTAAAGTCAATTTTATTGATGAAAACTTGTGCCTCAGATTTCTCTGCAAGGATCAAAATTAAAAAAAAAAAATTTTCTCTGTTTTTCAATTTTCATGTTGTATGTGCTATTGCCTGGCAAAAGAAGCAGTTGGTTAGTACAATCAGTTTTGAATTATATTGTGCAAAGGATTCACAGGACAGAAAGTAGTCTGCAGACTATTTGCTTGTTCACTGACAATGTATACAAGTACATGGGGAGCCAACCTCAGTAAACACTGGCTGATGATTGCTGTGTAATGAGGCTTTTTATACCTGGCTCTGTGCCCTCACATAGACACACATACGTAATTAATACGTATGTATTTGTGTCTAATTACTTCTTACTTTATTAACAAAGTACAACGAGTTAACTTGCTTGCCAACTTGACTTGATTGGTGATAAGCCGATTAGTCACAGTCTGGCAATTACAAATTATGTACTGTGTACCAAATTGGCTAAACTTTTGGCGGCGACTGTCGTCGAGGGGTCCGAGCGCCTATCACCTCATTGGAGTATAATCCCCACAATTTACACCGCGTAAAAGTCTGTACAAGGTGATTGCATTGAAATTTACCGAATGGCTGTACCTGCTGAACAGTTGGATATCGCAAAAATCATAGGTATCATTTCGTTAAGAGTTCGTCCTCTAGTTCCTATTGTGTAGTTAGTTTTTCAGTTGTCTTTAAGAAAGTAGTATTTTTTGAAAAATGAATGTTAGAATATTCTGCTTAGTGCAAAAAAACATATTAAGCTTATTTTATTTAAAGTTTTGTTATAAAGCCATATCTTGGTGCCCAAAAAACCGAAAAATAGATTGCTGTATATTCTGGTAGATTTTTTTCAGTTTCGAAAAATGTCGTTAAAATAAAACATGTACTTACCTGGATTGCCAAACATTATTTTTTCGATAATGTAGCTCTTTCTTACTTAACATTGAAAAACTAGCCTCATCAGTGTAAACTCGAGAAAAAACTCCCAAGTATGATTCTCGCAATTTTTGCGAAATTCAGCTCCTAAACATGTTGAACACCCACACACTACGTTCTCAGTTTTGATAGTAAAATTGACCTAATGAGACCAATATTCAGAGTTGAAAATTGAAAAAATTATTTTTGAGTAGCTTGAGGTTTTTTGAAAACAGTTTTTTTATTAATCTGATAGCAGATTGGCCAACACTCAGGCAGTTGCTTGAGATCTTGGAATTTTCATAATTTCCCGGCAATCCTTAAAATTTCAGACATTTTGAGAAAAATCTCAAGCATTTAAAAAAAAAAAAAAAAAACAAAAAAAACAAGGTCACCCAAAAAACGTCGAAAATAACGGAAAAAATAGGAAAAAACGATTAAAAAAATTTAAAGATGGATGTAGAACAAAAAAAAAACGGCTGAAAAATTATTTTCGGTTACCCCGCTCGCGAAATATCTATATCAGGCATTTTTTGTAAGGGGAATTGGCCACCCTGAACCTTGATAAACAAAAACGCGACCCATGTCAATTTGGAGCGTTGCTTCAGACTAAAAAGTGGTAATCTTATTTTCTCAAAGCAGCTCTTATTCGTCATAAGTCATAAATTTTCAAAAGTATGAATTAAAATCTATGAATTATGAAAATACAGCTGTTCAGAAATCAAAATGAAGATTTTTTATTGGCAAAAATATTGAAACTAAATTTAGTTGTTCGTAAGTTTGAAAGCATTATTACATTTACAGGAGTTGTTTCAATGTCTTAACGCAGGTATCATCGGTAGTTTAATTTTCGGAATTTATTTTGGCTTTATTTTACCTATAAAAAATATTAATTTCGTTGAGATAGAATGATAAAATGTTCGAATGTTCTGTTGATGCAAATGATCGTAGTTCCAATTTTTTCTCAGTAGGTTTGTTATTCTTGGAGATTTCCTATAGAAAAAGTCACAGCTGATTACAAAATTGTTTTATATGCTGAAAATTTGAATATTTCTACGTTTAAATTTGAAATCTAATTGTAGGCTTATACTATACGCAAGTTGTCTTACATTTTGATGGTTCGCTTTTTTCTAGGGTTCCGGTGATGTGAAATATCACTTAGGTACGTACATCGAACGGTTGAATCGAGTCACTAATAAAAATATCCGACTGGCGGTCGTCGCTAATCCTTCGCATTTAGAAGCTGTCGATCCTGTGGTTCAGGGAAAAACCAGAGCCGAGCAGTTTTACCGTGGTGATGGAGAAGGAAAAAAAGTAAATACCATCCCACTTTTCATTACTTATTGGAGAAATCAACTTTACGTGAATTATATGCTCGTTGTTTAGGTCATGTCGATTATGTTGCACGGAGACGCAGCTTTCTGCGGCCAAGGTGTGGTTTATGAAACGTTCCATTTGTCCGATTTGCCCGATTACACGACCCATGGTACAGTCCATATTGTGGTTAACAATCAAATCGGATTCACGACTGATCCGCGTCACTCGAGATCGTCTCCGTACTGTACCGGTAGGTTTAACTTGAATTTGAAATCTTTTCAGCCATATTTAAAATATGCTTACCCGAATCGATAGCCGTTTTTCCGATGCAGATTGCAGACGTTCTGTTACACATATACGACTGTGGCTTTAGTGTACATACAGCTGCGCTTTACAAGCGTACACGGTGTTTGAGCTTTGATAATTAGCTCAAAATTGATTCGAATAAATCGAAACTATGACATTTTGAAATATCAGCCCAAGTTTTATTATGATTCTCAAAATACAATATTGAAACATCGATGGTTCGATATTTCGAAGTTATTACGCGTAATTTTACAAAATCAAGATCGCCCATCTTTCCAAAAGCCTGGTAAATGTTTAAGGGGCCTCGTGTCCCATCTCCTCAATAGTCGATACGTACCTACTGTAAGTGCTCGGTAAATTTATGTGATGGTTGTAATACTTATGATATGGGTCAATTTATTTCATCCCTTGATAACTTTTGGCCGCTTAGTTTTTTAACATGTTTTCTTCTTACTACAACAAATTTTTGCGAAATTATTTTTAGATGTGGCCAGAGTGGTGAACGCTCCTATTTTTCACGTTAATGCGGATGACCCGGAAGCAGTGATGCACGTATGCAATATTGCTGCCGAATGGAGAAGCAACTTCCACAAAGACGTTGTCATCGATATTGTAAGTGTTTTTACTTTTTTTACTTTTTTTGCTTCTCCCGCAAGTTCTTATCGCTGTTTTGTGCTGGTGATTTGTTAGTCCGGATCTGTAATTAAGTGTTTTAGATGTTATTAATTTTTGCGGCCCCTGTAATTATTCGCTTGTTGAGTCGAATGTAATAGAACGAAAAAAATAATAATAACATGTTGAAAATTAATTTTTTCAAATATGCTTTTGTAATTATCGAACGTTTGAAGTGAAACCTAGTAAAGTCTATAGCTTTCATACAGAAACACGTAACCTAAGTCCTAATCGCCACTTGCGATCCTAGCGCTTTGGTAATGCTGTTGCTCCAGAGGCAAACTCGGTAACTGTGCAAGTGTCTATCCGTATAAGAACCAAAAACAAAGTCTAAATTCTGTTTCCAAACAAAGTTAAATAAAAGCATATAAAAATGCTCGAAAATTAATGAACCTTTTGAAATTGTCTCTAGCCCGATATCCTGGAATTATTGAGTTCGATTTTTGGAGAAAGTTTTTTACTAAACTCTTTTTCATTTCATTATTTTACATTCTTTGGCATTATTTTGATTTGAAACAAGCAGTTTTTTAAGCCTAGTCTAAAACTATCTCATCCATTCTAAAAACAAAAAATTGGTATCTCCATCTATTATTTAAGAAAAAGTTCATCAAAATCGGTGCATAGAGTGGAACTTATGCTCGAACAAACGAAGAAAGAAAAAAAGTAATGAAATGAAGACCTGCTTAAAACACGACTGAAGTCAAAAACATTAATTTTTTTAGAAATAGAAAAATATTGATGTATTTTGACAACGGACGATATTTGATAATTTTTTCAGTAACGTAATGTGAGGTAAGTAGTGGCTGTTGGAATTCCTTTCTCATCTTAGAATTTAAAAACCTCCTGAAGCAAATCTATTATAAAATTAGAATGAAGGGCTTTTGGTCCTGTAATTTTTTCCTAAAAAGATGTGTGGTCGAATTACAACCAACTCCATCACCATTCAATTCTGATTACGCCGCTCCTCCCCTTTTTTTCCGAA
The DNA here is from genome assembly GCA_011428145.1 of Ericerus pela. Taxonomy (NCBI): domain Eukaryota; kingdom Metazoa; phylum Arthropoda; class Insecta; order Hemiptera; family Coccidae; genus Ericerus; species Ericerus pela. Next base: position 310,000 of record WOFM01000538.1, on the reverse strand, counting down.
GTCGGTTTAAAGTGTGAATTTTCCCCGTACTTGCTAAGTAAGGATTCTATGCTCCAAACAATCTCAAAAAACTCCGAAAAATTTATTTTTAAAAACCATTCGTTAATTAGACTTTACCGCCCATCCAATGCAGCAAAGAGGGCTTAAAGAACTTTAGATCTAACATGCCAAGAGCATAAATAGCTCTGTTCTAAGGGGGGTGATCCACATCTTGTATGTTGTCTCTACAGATACTCTTCTCCCACCACCACCGTACCGCTAACATCAATACAGACACACTATTCGTAGATATTGAGTTTTTTTTTTTAGGTCAAGAGGAGTCCCCAAACCTCCAATTATGCCCCTCATGCTTTACTGCTGGTACGCCATTGGAACTTAATTTTCGAGTTCTATTTATACTTCATAAATTTAAAAAAATGTTTTTTGATGTGAAAGTTTTCTTTTGATTTATGTTCAGTCATTCACACAATAAGAAGATTTACCTCACGAATTAAAAATATCGACTTGTTGAGCAGAAATTGTTTCAGTTTATGCTTATATACATACAAGCTTCGAACTGCTCTGTTCATTTTTACCGTAATAAATTATTTTTTATTTCCACTGTAAGAAACGCTTTGAAACTTTTCAGTGAAATCAAAATTGGACATTCTTGTTTGTTTTTATTCTTCTTTTTCGGTGTTCATTAAAAATTATTTAATTAGTTTTACGAACCTTTTGATTATAGTCAAATGGCAGTTCGAAGCATTCTGGCTCACCTTACATCCTATATCCTTTATAGTAATTAAATTAAATAAACTGAAAATGGTTCTCGTTTTTTTTATTTCAGGTATCCTACCGACGTAATGGACATAACGAAATCGACGAACCCATGTTCACACAGCCTTTAATGTATAGTATTATCAAAAAAACGAAACCTGTTCTCACTCAGTACTCCGAAAAACTTGTAAAAGAAGGAATTGTCTCCGATGAACAAGTGAAAGTATGAATCACTTATCTGTTCTTTTTTTTTGTGTTTTTTGATGTGAAGTGAATGAATATCGTTCAGGCTGAATAATCTTCCGTTGATATTGTGCTGCAGGACGTGCAAGATAAGTACGATAAAATCTGCGAAGAAGCGTATGTGAATGCCCGCAAAGAAACGCATATCAAATACAAAGACTGGCTAGACTCTCCTTGGTCCGGCTTTTTCGAAGGTAAAGATCCATTGAAAATGTCACCGACTGGGGTCAAAGAAGATACGTTAGTTCATATTGGAAAACGATTTTCCTCACCACCGCCGAACGCTGCCGAATTCGAGATTCATCGAGGTAAATTTATCTTCAGTAATGGATTTTCGAGTGGTATTGCGAAGATTTCTCCATTTCTTAGAGTGAGACGGCATATGACGAGCATGATTCGTATAATTTAATTTTCCGTTGCCGCTCTAATTAGTTGGTATTCGAGTGATTTTTTTGGGCTACTTGAAGCCGAATGCAAGAACAATACTTGAAAATTATTTAGCCTTATATAAGGCATAGGTACTATTTAAATCAGTTTTTAAAATTTTCATGAGTAATACTTATCATTCTTGCATTTGAACGTTAAAAGCGGTCCACGTGCACAAACTTTAGCTCAAGCGTACTTGTGTGTTATAGTTTGCACAATAAAGACGGAATCCTTGACAGTAAGTGAACATGTCCAAACTCCAATCTGATGGTTTAGACGGCTTGGATACTGCCCCCACGTACCAACTTTTTGCATGCAAACCAAGTTTGCTAAATAGGTTGTGGACAGTGCGACGTTTACAAGAGACTGTAGATTCGACTCTTTTACTTCCTTTACGCACGAACGTACCTGTACAAAGTACAAAAGTATTTACACACGTAAGCTTGTAAAGTTTGGCGCATGAACGGCCTCTTTACACCTATCAGATTGATTAAAAAAGAAGTTTCATTTAGTAAAATCAAGGAAAAGGTTTTTCTTCAGAATTTGGTGGTTTGAAGTGCCCTTTTGAATATATTAAAAATTCCTCAAATTAAAATTGATATGATTAATCTCATTATTTAGAAAAATCAAATGAATCAGGATTTTTCAAACATCTTTGGTAAAACAGATGGATTAATTTTAGTTTCAGAATTGAAAGCTGTCAAACATCAACAAAATGAAAATATTCTTTATAATTAAAATAAAAAATCACAACATAACTGGCTCTATCTAACTTTTGTGAACGTAATTTGAAAAGAATATGATTCAAATTTTTTCGTGTGACCAACTGTAAAAATGCAATTCTTATGAGCTTACTCATTTGAGTATTTTTTTTTGAAATTATTGAACAGTGAGCTTAATTATTATTGTTATTATTATTATTATTATTGTGGCGACGGGTGGTCGTTGACAAACGAGTGTATACTACACACTCTTCGACCACCTAGTGGGTCAGTGGATTATATCCAGGAACTACCTTTTGGCACTCACGGCTATGTATTTTGTCTGCATAGCTAAACTTTAATACTGGGCTGGGCCCACACACACTTTGGTATTGAATACGTATATTCCTTCTTGGTAATTGTGTGGTGCTGTGTATACTTCTATACACACACCCATAAGTGGTGACCTCAATGTGATATGGGAGATGGCTATCAACGCCATCTCTTAGACACACGTACAACCAGTAGTCTGTGGTAGTATGTCACACCACCGCTGCCGGAGTGACAGTGCTGTAGAGTGTGTGCCACAGTGTGGTGATGAGGAGAGGCATCACTATGCACCAGCATACATCCATACCTACAAGGCGCCTCCATACCGGCAATCATATCTATGCTCCGTTATACTGAGGGGGAGTGGTGTGGCAGCTACCACACTATGTCGGCAAATCTATCTATATGCTTCTCTCATGTACACCATCTCCCAGCACCGTGGCCAAGTGAATACAGTGCTGACTTTTGGTGGTGGTGATGAGGGAAGTTTTAGGTGTTTGGCCAGTACGCGTTTGAATCCCCGTGTTGGCCAAACATCTACAATTATTATTATTTTTATTATTGTAAAAATAAGTATCGAAAAAGTGTATGTTTGTTCAAAATAGTGTGTTGTTGGAAACATTTATTTATTTATTTTTTTCAAAGCTTCAGAGTTATATCTCATGAATTTTTTCATCACAATATAATGATTGTGTGTTTGTGTGTGTGTGTGTAAATGTATACAGCACACCATACAATGGCAGAAGGCAGAGTGTGTTCTTCTTGTACGTGTGTTTTTGTGAGCCTAGCTCAGTATTAAATTTGGCAATATAGACAAAATGTAAAGCCGTGAGTGCAAACAGGTAATTCATGGACTATAAGTCCACTGGCCCGTTAGGTGATTGACAAGTGTGTAATACACCCATTTATCTTCGATCACCAATTGCCACAGATTCTATAATAATTGATAATTGGAAAGTAGAGGCAAAAGATACTTACTCCGGTGACAGGGGTAGCAATCAGACATAAACAACATAATAGATGAAAATTGGCATAATCCTATGTAGAACTTTGAGTCTAAAAATTTATTTTAAAAATGAGTTTTTATCATTAAAATTAGGAAGTGGAGGCAAAAGATACGCACTCTAGTGGCAAAAATAGTGATTGGCTGAAAACAAGGTAATGGATAAAAATAAGTATGAAAATTTCTTCTAAAAATGAGTTTTTATTGTTACAATTGGGTAGGATTTAAAGATTATTTTCTGATGATTAGTGATCATCCATATTAAAGTCTTTTCCATTATCAGAAAATTAGTTTAAATTCTTTTCTTTTCTTATGGAAAAATACATTGTCCTGTTTTCAGCCTGAGATAATATGAAGCGAATTTAGCGATCCTTGTGGAGCCTTCATTTCCCAATATCAGTGAGTAAGAAATTTGCTTAAACATAAATTTTTGTGTATTCTAAAATGAAAATAGCTGGCTGTGATTTTGTTCGAAATTTTATTAACTGGAGGAATTAGATTTTGACGTCACAGCACAGTGGAGCCTTGAAAAAAGAGTTCAGCTATGTTGACACACAATGCAACCAATTCCTGAAAAGGTTCAAAAATAGTGGAATTGAGATAATTTCTTCTTCTTTTTTTATTATCTTGGCTTCTGAGGGTTCAAACTCATAGTTTTCGGTCTCATTTTATTCCTTAGAGTCTTCTATTTAATTCCTTATGTCCAATGAAAAGCTAAATATTTTATGAAGAGAATTACATAGAAAAATTTTAACACTGGTATATACTTACCAGGCTTTAATCTCATTTGTTTGTTCACGTAGTTATCTGTAACGCCGCAAATGCCACAATCATTTTTCATTCCATAATTCCCCATTGCCTTTGTCAATGTAATCGTAAATAATTAAACCCTTTCACTATTTTTTTTGTTTTCCCTTTTCTTCCTGATCTTCTTTCTTTGTTTTCCTCCTGAAAAGGAATCGATAGCTACATATATGCCTATGCGAGGTATATAGAATACTTTATTACTAGGTACCCTCTATCGGTTTGTGAGTGTGAGTAAAATAACGTCCCGTTGGAAACCAAATACACAGAATATTGAACTACTCCACGCTCAATCCGTTTCATGTGTGCTAGTGTGTGTGAAATATGTCGTACATTGAAAAATAAATATCCTCCTAATACGCACAATGGAAGCTACCTAGTAAAAGTCCATATCCCTTGTACATACATGTATGTATATATATATACACACTCACACACACCTCTGTAATAAACATAAAGGAAAGAATCTGTGCCGAAATTAATTCGACAAAATTATTTCGCTTTTATTATTCGCTTGTGTGCGTTCTCTATTATGTTTAATACTCTGTGATCTCAACTAACAAGCTTACATTTGATGTAGGTATCGAACGTATTCTAAGAGCCCGGATGCAAATGGTGGAAGAGCGCAGCGTCGATTGGGCGTTGGCCGAAGCGATGGCGTTCGGATCGCTGCTGAAGGAGGGTATTCACGTGCGGCTCAGTGGTCAGGACGTGGAGCGCGGTACCTTCAGTCACCGTCACCACGTGTTGCATCACCAAAAAGTAGACAAAGCCACTTATAGGCCCCTATGCAATTTGTATCCTGATCAGGCTCCATACACTGTGTGCAATAGCTCGTTGTCGGAATTCGCCGTATTAGGTATATTGTAATTTGTCCGATCTCAGTGGCCTCGTGACGAAAACACTTCATTGTAAATTCAACTCTTTTTCGTTTAGGATTTGAATTAGGCTTTTCTATGACCAATCCGAATGCTCTGGTTTGTTGGGAAGCTCAATTCGGAGATTTCAATAACACCGCTCAATGCATTATCGATCAGTTCATAAGCTCTGGACAAGCGAAATGGGTTCGACAGTCTGGTCTGGTGATGTTATTGCCGCACGGTCTCGAGGGAATGGTAAGTTGAGAGTGGGAATCGAGTGGATCAAAATCGAACTACAGAAACGCTCTAATGTATGCTCGACTTCCGCCTTGAATTTGAATGTTTCATAAATGATTCCGTCGTTTCACTCCGCAGGGACCGGAGCACTCGTCCGCTCGTCTCGAAAGATTCTTGCAAATGTCGGCCGATGATCCAGATTACTTTCCTCCTGAAAGCGACGAATTCGCCGTTCGTCAGTTGCACGATATTAACTGGATTGTAAGTGGACTGTCTCTCGGATTCTCGCGTCTATCAAACGAACATTGCTGATGCGTTTTTTTGTAGGTGGCCAATTGCTCCACACCCAGCAACTACTTTCACATCCTGCGCCGGCAAATTGCCCTGCCCTTCCGCAAACCGTTGATCCTGATGACGCCAAAATCGTTACTACGTCACCCGGAAGCTCGATCCAGTTTTGACGAAATGAACGAAAACACCGAATTTTTAAGGTTGGTCCCGTAACAACTTTCATATTCGATTTGAAGAAAATCTTAATTTATAATCGCTTTACGTGTCCGCAGAATTATCCCCGACGATGGTCCAGTAGCAGAAAATCCATCGAGAGTGCGAAAAGTGATATTCTGCTCCGGTAAAGTGTATTACGACCTTAAAAATGCCAGAAAAGAAAAGCAATTAGATTCAGACATCGCGATTGCGCGAGTAGAACAGGTTAGTTTTACATCTTAGTATATGAACCATAGATAAAGTACTACTGCGTTAATGGATAGACATCGCAACTTTTTTTTTTTTTTTTTACACTATTAATAGTGCTAAGGGCATTCTCTGAAAAACTCCAAGCGCTACTATCGCGTAATGTTGATAAAAAATTTCTGGCCAAGCCGGGATTCGATCACATGTCTCCCGACATTTCGTACGAGAATTTATCCGTTGGACCATCAATTTTATAAAAAAAATTTGCCTCTCAACAAGTATAGGTACTTATATTATCCAAGGTATATAGACTACGTAATATTATACCTTGCATAATAATGTATCTATACGATAATCGAATATCAGTTGTAATGCAGCGCTCCGGGTAGCTGTCCTTTGAACTCGAAACATTTTTTTAATATCAACGCGGAAGAAAACACCCCATGATCATTGTTCTTATGGACTTCACTGGTCCAGTACTATACAATCGAAGTATTCCGCACAATTGTACCTTACAGCTTGAAAATTCTTGTCAAGTTGTTCAAAAAATTTTATTAATTTTTAATGATAAATTTTTTGGTCAATAACTTCACCCAGAGTAGGAGAGAATCACTCGTATCGGAAAATTAATTTATTAAGGAATTGAAATGCGTTCTTCTTCTTACTTTCCATGCAGATTTCTCCGTTTCCATTCGACTTGATAAAATTGGAATGTGCCAAATACCCGAACGCTCAAATTGTTTGGGCCCAAGAAGAGCATAAAAACCAAGGTTCCTGGACTTACGTTCAACCTCGATTCCATACAACGCTGGCTGGAACTCGTCCAGTGAGGTGAGTTTTTCTTTTTAGAATAGCGTTTGTTTTATTTCGAATTTCGAACGAACAGTCATTAATGGACGTTCCATTGGCGTGTTTTAGCTACGTTGGAAGACCCACAGCCGCATCACCTTCTACCGGCAGCAAAATGCAGCATACTCGCGAATTAAACGCCCTTTTGGAAGATGCGATGAGTTAATGCAATACACGACTAGCTTCTTTGAAACTATAAGAACCAATCCCTAGTAGAAATGTTTCGAACAAAACTCGCTCCGTTTCCCTCGTCGATTGTATAGTATTTATTTTGTTTACTCTATGAAAGAAAAAAAAAATAGTGATAAATTTCTCCTCCTTTCATTTTTAAGACATTTCAAATTTCATTTACGCTTTTTTTTTCTTTTTTCTTTCGTTTCATTCGTACACACGATGTAACTTAAAAATAGCATAGTTACCATTGCAGAGTGTGTTTAATCAATTCTTATTTTGTTTTTCCTTTGTGATCATTAAAATTAAATAAGTTTTCGTTTTAAGGTTCGTTTAATTTATTTTGAATTAAGATTCTGTAGTTTACTTGAAAACTATACGGGTATATATAGTTTCGTAACAGGTATAGTTTTCTGGGCACCGGTACTCATTCTTTCTCTCTTTTTTTTCCCCGTAGGATATTGACCATATTGTTCTTATTGAAGCTTTGAATCCCTTTCTCCCTAGGTACTATACCAAGGATTTAAATTTTAAAACGCTACGTATTAAATCCCTCGTCGAAGGTAAGAAGAAACATTTTCTTATAGATAATCATTCAAATTTAGTCCTTACTGACTAAGTATCCTTGAGCTGCGTGACGCGTTTAAACGTAAGCAGTTGGGCATGTAATGTGACACTATCACATTCGAACATCCAAACGAATCTGTCGAAAATATTGGTTTGAAAATATGGATCCTTCGCTTCGTGACGCTATTGCAGTTTCGGTTATTTCCAAAATCTCAGTGCTCGCTGTAGCATTTTTCGGGATGGACAAATTTACTGGTAGGTGACCCGACGACAACGAGTAAACATTGCGACTACTATCGTTCCGAGTACTGCGCGTTCATCGGCGAATCTGACGAACACTCGACTTGCATAAAGGCGTGGATTACCGAGAATCCAGAGATAAGGTCTTGAGAAGTGTATCAGTTTTCAGGTGGTTTCGTGGAGCCACTCGAGCTCATACCTGCTGCATTGAACGAACGCGCGAAGAGCAGTAGACGCGAGCGAATTGCTAAATCTTCCTTCTCCGATTACCACCGCTCATACAATGTTGCGTTTCTTCAACTGCAGAATGGCTTTAAAATTTATTTCTCACCGGAAAACTGCTCATCATAATATTCAACTACAGCCAAAATACACGTATAAGCGATTTTTTCATTTTGTACGCTTGGTTTTGGTTCGTAGCAACCGTAGGACGGAGGTATGCCCGTCGGTGGTTTCGAGGGAGCTCGCTGTTTTTCCACAGTGATAGTAGAGCTGGACGGCCAGGTATGCTCGGCGTTTTCTCGCCGTGATAACGACGAATAAATCGCCGTTTCGAGTTCTTTCGTTATCACAAATTACCTTCGCTCTTCGGAATATATTAATACCGTCGCTCCCCGGTCTATACGAACATAAACTACGTAATGGAAAAACTGTGGGACCTGGGAGCTGGTGGTAAATAGCCGTACCCCGGGTAAAGCGATTGTTTATTTGAAGGCAACATATCCGGGTGTGTAAGTGAGAAGAAAGTTCTCAAAACCATTAAACGAAGGCCTCATTGGGGACGCCGGTGGAAAATGAACGCGGAAAATTTGAATTTCCGGTTTAGAAGTGATGAATTACAGCTAGTCCATGTCCATGTCCAATGTACATTGTTCGCTTCCGTGAATTCTTTGGTTGCCATATGCTGATTCTAACCTTCGATGGGTACCTACTCGTGATCGGTATCTCATCTCTAATGAATTAGAATGTAACATAGTTTGCGTTATTTGCAACCGTCGAAATGAAATAAAAATCAAAGGTTAATAACGGGACAATTTATTTGGCTCGAAAGCGCATCTATCAGCCTGATTTTGATCGGTAAAAAATGAGTCAAAGACCCATCGATAACTCCTCGCCCACAAACGATGAGTGACGCTGTTTTAAAGGTACCTACGTACACGGGTAGGTACACCCTATTGTTACTTTTGACGCGTGTACCACATGTACACGCATCTTATTTTTCTTTTTTCTTTTTTCTTTTTTCTTTTTTCATCGTAAATCACGAGTCAAATTACAGTGAGAAGCGAGTTGTTAAGACGCAGACGGAACTAACTTAATCTGATTTCCGATTCTCTGATAATAGAGATATTTTTCAGCCACAAATTGTCGCTGGTACGATATTACCAAATTATTTTAGGTGCGCAGCTTGCGTATGCATCAGTTTAAGTAAGTGTATACCTATATACGTATTTACAGTAATTATAATAGCGAATTAATCATTCGGATCGTTCAAATTCTTCCGAGGTGAGCGAAAATTGTTCAGCACTCGTCGATGCGATTTATGCGACTGGAAACCCTGTGTTTTCAAAGCAAAGTTAACAAAATTCGAAATATAGGCGCAGCTATTTTTTTAGGCTTTGAATTCTACGGACATTTTGCAGTACCTATGATAACCTATAATATGATAGCCTGTCGTTTGGACGTTAACTTTCCAATTATAGTAATATTAACATTTACCGGAAAATATTAATCGCACTTTTACTATTAAGGAAGACGGAATGTTTGAACCACAAAGTTGCAGTTGACGATCGACGACGTCAAGAAATAGGAGAGTAGGTGCAACGAGTGGCAGCGAATGAATGCTTGCTCGAAAATTAATTACCTACCTACAGGTAGCGTACCGCTTAGGTATACCGTGCCTACCCACCGACTCGCAGGTCCGTTGGCCACGCCACGTGGCTATGCGTGCCCCTGCCCAGTATTCTTCGAAAGCAGTTCGCAGCGTTGAGAAAATAAAGAAAATGACGATAGCGATGAACTAAAAATGTTTGAAACATGAAAATTCAGCGTAGAGAAACTAATTTAGCCGTTCAAACGGATATCTTTTCAGAAAATGTTCCTTATGGTTTACCAGTTGGTAGTTGCCGTTGCTTTTCCGGAACTACCCGGATATTATATAAGTAAATATCGGTAGCGTGTAGTCCAACTAACCGTAGGCCTATAAAGTTTGCAAAAATTTAATAGGCCTATTAGATATTAATTACAATGAAAAGTTAACATGCGCAGGCATTAGAAGGAAAAAAAATCAAAACGGATTCCAAACATATACGTACTCTCTAATTTAGGGTCCGGTTACAATCATAGGTACGTATAATTACGAATTCAAAAGTGTACGTCTATCATAAACTTACAGAGTTCGGATTTTCACGTTTTTTAGTCATATATAGACAGTCTCATCCTCTGAATTCTCGTTGGGTTCCTTTAATAAAATATATAGGCATACCTACCTACCGTACGTGTATATTCAATTATGGACCCGACTAATTCGAATTTCGAAAAAAGTTGATAAAGTTTTCACGAAGTTCAATTGATTATTGTTCCAAAAAATCAGAATGAAGTAGAAATAAGTGTGGCTATAACTTTGTGGTGAAAGAATCATCATTTTGGCCACGTCATAATCCATACTCAAGTCAAGAGTGCACTTACCTTAAAGGTAATTGTTTGACGTGATGACGGATTCTGTAAGTACAGTTTCTGTAAAATCCGGCAGTTATTCCACGAACAGACAATCTTAATGGCGTTAACTACATTTAGTAATTCGAATTTTATCAGAATAGATTCCCGATTTTATAGAAACTGCACAGAATTCTGGAACGTCGAACTTACATAACTCTTATGTTGTATCTACTGTTGTAGCCAAAGACGAGATATTTTGCTGTTTTTCTTTAAAATTCTTTAAATTTGTAACCGTGCGAATATAACATTACACAATGTACGATGAAAAAATACAGCAGAAATGCAGAGGCAGAGTGTAGGTATGCCCACAGAGTAATAAATACGATAGAGGTCACACCTTCATCTAAACGCCGAGACGAAAAACGGCACCGCTTTTGAAACTATTTGTCCCCACTCCTTCAGTACCGAAATCGAATTTCCTTGCCCCTCATTTGGGTCTATAGGCAATTATCGTAAATTTTTCTTTTCAAATAATTTTATCAAATGAACGAATAAATATAATTATTAATTTAGAAACAACTAACACGAATTTTTTGGATAAAAATGAGATTGCAAAATGTCGGTACCTTAGCAATGGCGGATATTTTGATGGTTAGATTTTCAGGATATTCGTCTAATTGGTATATTGAAATTTTATATGCCTATTACTGTTACTACAGGTAGGTCGGTACCCAAATTAAGGCTCTTTAATAGCAGGTATGCGCATGAGGGTGATAAGAATTGGGCCGCCATCTTAAGTAATTCGTTTTTTCTGGAATTTTATATTATTTATTACTACTATATACATAGTAACACAAAATGGCGGTTCACCACCCTCATGCGTCTATCTGCTAGTAAAGAGCCTTACCTAAGTACCTGCACATATGTATATATACAGTATGTACGATTTGGTGAACAATTCAGACATTTTTATTCGACTTTGAAAGTTTTTGTTTGCTTCCCGTACTTCACAAACCCAAAACGAGTGTCAGAGTAGGCATAGGCATATATCTATTCCTTACATGTAACGATGAATAGAAAAAATAAAGCGTTCCACGACTCGCTTTTGTTTTTGTTTTTGTTTTTGTTTTTTTTTATAAAACGTAAAGCGGTTTTTTCGCCTTAATTCGTCTATTTTTTTTTCACCGTTATATACGTCATGTAGTAAGAAACCCGCCCCCCCCCGCAAAAAAAAACCAAAAAAAAAAACCGCAGTTGACCATCAATAAAAAAATTTCAAAATTCAGTCGGCCGGTACCAGATTCAAACCCATGTCTCCAAAATGATCGACGTGCTATTTAATTTTAACCATTGGGCCACGGTGGTGACTGACAATGTCATTTGTCACGGCAATACAAATGCCTAATCAGATAAAACTGCATAAAATTTACTTGTTTCATCCGTTGCATGTAAGAAATAAATAAATATGCTAGGAGTAGTTGCAAAGGAAAGAACTAAGGCGACCGAAAAGCTAAAATAAATTGAATTCTGATCGAACTTTTTTAATGGGTAGAGAAAATTTAGCGCAAAAATTCCATCAAGTATACCGACAAAAAAAACTCTTTGACAGCAATACTTGGCTAGAAAACCCAATTTTCCTCCTCAATTCAAAAAAACAATATTATATAACTCATAGATAATATACTACCTATTTCGTTAATAAATTGGCATCGCTCTTTTTTTTATAAGTGTTTAAAGAACACAAAACTGCCATCAGCAGTGCTACTATCTCCGTTTACTTTTTCAGGTTTTTGCATAAGGTGAAAAAACCATATCAAAATCACCATTATTTTCCTTCTTGTTTTTTTTTTCCTCTGCCTTTTCCTTCAGTTAGTTCTATGTTTTGTTTTTCATCTGTGAAACTAGTGATCCGAGCCAATCGATTGGTGTTGGTTAGACTAATCTATTAGGTACTTCGATTAATCAACTCGTCGATTTTTCGTAATTGATTAATCAATATCATTCAGGCTAGAGCCAGCCAATTATAAAATTTGTATAAAAGAAATAGACGAAATTAGAGCATTTCTAGTTTTACTTGACATTTTTTCTCCAAAAAGTTTGAAAACCACAAATCATCTACTGTTGAACTAATCGTCGCTCAATGCGGTAGACGGTTTGTCACATTCGGGCTTTCTAGGAGGAAAAATGGCAGACATTTAATTTTCAATAATCAAGAGAACTTGATATTCACCTTCCACAAAAATTAGAACAATCAGTAATTCATTAATTTTAATCAGACGGTCATATGAATTAATACTAGAGGAATAATACACTACATTTTATATGACATTTAGTGATTCAGTGAGGCCAGATAACCCCACTCCATTAAACGTATACGCCGTATTTAAAATGAATAGGAAATATGCGTTTCTATAGGAATTTTTTGACATAATTCTCTTATTTAATGAGATAGATACTTTTTCATAATGAATAAAATTTCAGAGGAGTTTTCAAAAAATAAAATCAACCCAAAAACAAAAAGTTTAAGCCCTTAGAAACTGAGAAAATCAAAAAAGAATATGAAACCATGCATCAAATAAGCTTAATTTAATGTTATCTGTAAACTTAACCCTAAAAACAACTTATGATAAGGCTCAGAAACAATGAATTCATGAAAATGAGTAGTTATTTTGGAGAATATATATATAATGGAGATGATATAACATTGGTTTTGGTGTCGCACCTATGGTTACCACTGCTGATGCCACTTGTTTTGCTTTCTAAAAATTTGATTGGAGGAAAAAATCACCGCAAGCATTTTTCGTAAACACTGGCATACAAATTACCTCATTCCAGAGAATCTGATTATTCTGATTGGTCGATGTCGATTTATGTGGGCTAATTCGTACGTCAGTGTACACATGCTCTATGTAGATGTTAACGACAGTCAATCCCATTATAAAGCAGCAGCATGTCATCTCCATCATATATTCATCCTTGAAGTTAGTTATTTTTGTAATTAGTTCTCTTTATATAGGGTTGAATACACTGACAACATTAAGTTAAGCCAATTTGACACACAATTTCATCTTATTTTTTAATTTTCTCAGTTTCTCAGGCCTCAATCTTCTTTTTTTTGGACTCGTTTTATTTTTTGAAACCTATTATAAAATTTTATTTATTACAAAAATGTAGCTATCTAATTAAATAAGAGAATTATGGCAAAAAATTCTGGTAAAATTGCAAATTTCTTGTGTATTCTGAATGGGACATATAGGTTTAACGGAGTGAGGGTAGGTGGCCTCACTGAAAAGAAGTGAATTGTGTCACTAGTATTCATTCATATGCTCCTTGGATTCATAAATTCATGATAATGATAATAATAAACAACAATAACTACAATTACTTTTTAAATTATGCCTAGCAACGCTTCGGGTGGTTGTTCTGGAAACTAGAAACAGGTTTTTAACGTTAACGTAGAAGATAACACCCCATGATATAACCTAAATTAAAGCGAAAAAAATCTGGTAACCCCTTGCGCCGTAAATTCAAAAAAGATACTTCAAGCAACACTACTAACAGCTAACTCATTTTTCTCCGGCAATTCTTTTTTGTTTTACATTTTTATCAAAAAGTACTGAATTATTATAGGCACCAAACGCCTATCATATCTGATTCGACATGGCAAATGCATTTCGTGATAATTTCAGCCTCATCCCATTTGTAGTTTCCTCAAAATCCAAGAAAAACCTGCACTTTTCTCATAATTTTTCTTTTCCAGTTTTCCCAGATACTACTGAACTAATAGATTTACAAGGTTTCTATCATAGTTAGGCTAACACCTTCGTGAGAAATATCTATTGTCATAATTTCGGTCAATTTTTTTTTTGTAGTTTCTTCAAAATTCTGGAAAAACCACTTTTCCTAGAATTGTTTGTTTTCAAATTTTCTCGGAAGCTACAAAACCAATAAGCAACAAACTCTTATCAGATCCTATCCTATAAATATACCTAAGGACTACCTTTCGTGAAAATTTCAGCTCTCCTATTTTCAGTTTTCTCAAAAACGTGAGCACAAATTTTGGGTAATACGTATGTAAATAGTATATTTATATGTACGCATTACCTACATATTATGTACCTACCAACCTACACGATAAAATAAATAAATTTTATTTAACAAAATTAACAGATTGCGTCAATCTGAATGAGTATAGCTCTTATTGATGGATACGTCCAAATAAATGACTATAATTTTTTCAGTCTTTCAATTATCATTTTCTTCTGTTTACACCCTCGTAATTTTCTAATTTTCAAATGTGAATACCCTCGGGCATTCTGCGGATGGTCAGCAACATTTTGAGCCTACTTTCGTTGAAATCTATAAAGACGTAAGACATTTGTTCTGAGCGAACGAAATTCTGTTAGTTCCGCAGATAGACCTACCAAACATACAACCCCCTGCGGACGCAGTTGGTAAAAAAAAGTCATATCAAAATGAGAAAACGGAACCGATTATTTTGTTCACTCACAAAACGGATGATCTTCAACTCCGCATCCCTAACCTTTCTGCGAGGTCGATTTTAATCGCTCGTTCGCAAGCAAATTGGGTAGAAACAGACACACGACAAATATAAAAAAAAAAAAAGTCGCCGGACCACAACCGAACTTTATACTGTTTACGTGTTTTTATGTTACACATCAATCCTTAATGACTCACTAATGACTTTCCGAATGATGAGTCATGGCTAAATGGCTACAGCGACGCTCGCGTATCTTCTTTCCTTTTCGATTCGCGGGTCTTACACATCTATTTCAAGAATATTTGGGTCTCCGAAGCCGAGGTCTTCTTTTCACATTCAGAACTTTTCTCAGGCATAAAAAATTTATAAAGTTTCTTCCTCGGAACATTTCGAATTGCAGCGACTTTTTTGTATTTAAAATTTTTGAATTTTCATTGTTGCCACGTAGGCAACGTATTGGCTTAGGGAAAACGCGATATTTTAGGTATATATTACCTACGATATCCTCATCGATCGACTTTTACAGCGCTACCGACGAGGTCAAATTATTGAAAGGGTTGAAGACAAAATGTGAATATCTCTCTGCAGAGGCGTAGCCAGCATTTCTCCAAGGGGAGGGTAAAAAAACTATCTGATAACCCTTTTTTTTTTTTTTGCTCCTCACTTTTGCAATTCAAAAAATTTGAGAAATTTAGCATCTATGGAACCCACTGTCGCATATTTATTACTAAAGTTTTTTCAAAATTTTAAAAGTTACGAGCAAAAATATAAATAAAAATTAGGTCACTGAGGGGCAACGCCTTTGCGTCTCTTTGATTCTTGGTTCACATTCACATTCAATCTAACGGGGGGAATGGGGGAGGAATATGAAAATATTAAGCCCGGAGACTAGAGTCGTGAATTGGCGTCGCCGTCTGTGGGTGACACGCGTAAAGGTCCGACAAAATTGTGCTGTTTATCGTATAAGTGTACAAAATTATTTAACGGCGCGACCGGGCCGGGCCTTCTCAATAACTGAAAAAAGAAAAAGAAAAAGAAAAAGAAATAAAGGAAGAAAAGGACCACATCTGATATCACCGTCCGGGGACTTGAGATGAGTAAGCCTACGCCCGAGTCCGAGTAAATGCGACAAAGACTCTCTACGACACGATATAAATTAACGGAAAGAAAAATGCGCTATAATTAGGCGTACTGTAATTTTATATCGAAGAATACGAGTGTGCTGCGTATATACGGTATACGCGCAGCCCGCTAAAATAATTTCGATAATTATCGCATTGTGAGGATGAGGAGACGAGCTTCGGCGCTGATCGCTCCAGCATCATCTGAAATTTATCAACTTGCGGCATTAATTCTTCCAACTCTGTGGCCCACTCGTATCGTTTTTCTCTGATCAAAAAACAAAATTTTTGCACGAAACGATCATTTTTCAGATTTCAAATTTCAGTCGCAGCGTTTGCCCTCCCTTTTTTGCGTGTTTTCAATTTCAATGGTAGAAAAATAATCAACTTAATATAAAATGTTAATTTTTCTATTTACGTTAGGATGTGTTGGTCAGTCGTGAGCGTATGAAGTGAAGTGATCCGATCGTATCGTATGTTATGCATACATTTTACACGTACATACAGACATTAGTATAGGTGCCTAACTGCGCCAGCCTGCCTTCGCTGTTCACTCACTTAGACACTTACACTTTTGCTTCTTTGAGCGTGGCACGAGGCGTGATTTGTGAAAAGTGAAAACCTTTGAAAAATTGTTTCATGCGATTCGCAGCGTTGCCAAGCGAACAAAAGTTTGACGATTATTTTTTCAGCTTTTCGTTATTTTATTTACGAATAGTAATTTTACCCTAAACTTTACCGCAGCACACGTCAAAGCATTGCGTCAAAGTGTCGACTCGACTGTCGAGTCGAGTCGATAGCAGTCGATAAGCGCCAGAATGCTGGATGTGGATGAGAATTCTTCAAAAACATTTTGAAATGATATAGTTTAGGTGAAAAAGTAAAACGTACGATTGTCGATTGTATACGTCGAAGATTGTATACGTATACTGAATACTGATAAGCAATAACACGTATAATGGGTATGTTGTATGCATAAGTGTGTATACGTACGCGCATATTATTTTGTTTACGTGTACCTGTGTATGCCGCATGGGTTGTATTTTGTGTGTAGCGATCTACCGAATCCGCTGCGCTTGTGTGCACCGTAGTCATTATAATATATCACCGTGTATACGTGTATATATATATATGTATAGTAATATACCAATTATCAGCATCTATCAGCTGTTTGCTCTTGTGTCTTAATTGTATATAGTTCGTTTTTCTACATTCTTGAAGTATTGACCTCGGATCGTTTACAAATACGCGCGTTGTGTGTGTGTGTGTGTGTATTAGCGTGTGCGTGTGAGTTCATACGTGTATTCGTTTGGTTGTGAATGTGAACGTCTTGTAAAACGTATCGTATATAGTATTTTAGAATTTAGGCAACTGCCGAATACGACTTCGTTTAACTTCGGATTCGCTTCATTTTGCGGTGGTTGCTTCGTAAATCGTAATCGGACGTTCATCGTCGTTCTTTTTTTCGACTTTCGAGCTTCAATGCCTTCAATTCGTTCGTTGGTAATTCTTGCGACCACGGCGGTCCCCAACGGCCAACGCTATTTCTCGATTAATTTCTTGCTCGCAGAAACGACCCGATCGCAAGAATTGGGAATTCTCCCACGAATTCTTCCAACTGTTGCCGCTGTGGCGCTATGTGGATGGATCTGGCCGACAGAGTTATCGTTTTCTCTCGCGACTTAATCAAACCAAATTATTGTTTTCGGTTAACGTTTGTTTGATGAAGTATTTCCAGAAATATTTTCCGTCTTAACGAATAACGAACGAAGAAGATCGAGAAGATAAGAAAATAAAACAATGTACGATGGAGTAGAGCTCGGAGCATCGATTAAATTAGTAACGCGCTAATCGTGTGTAGTTCCTCGTTCCGTTGGCGGATTTGAGCCATTATTTCGTCGTGTACTTGGCGCTGGAAGACAATGGGTAACTAATTTTTATAATTTCGAAATTTAACGTCTAATTGTAATTTTGTTCTTTAAGTAGCAAGTGTCATTTACCAGCTGTTAAATTTTCTTGGGTGGAATCGGGTGGCATTGGATGACGGTCGACGGGCGATTCGTTAAAGATGACGTAAATTGTAGGGAGATATCGAAATCGCGGCCATTCCACATTCGGCATTCCCACATCGTCACGATACAATATAAATAATTAATTATAATACCTATTTGAATAGTCAGTTGTTGAACTGGACAAATTTTTTCGTCGGTTGGCAGCTCGTGTTGAAAGTCGGGGACGTTTCTTGTTAACGGAAAAACCAGTAAAAATCTTTCGACCCCTCGGTTTGACGATTCTCACCTTCGGCCTAGACCCGAGTATGAATTTATGAAATAATCACATGGGCGCAATCGAGTTACTTTTTTATTAATTTGTCACCCTCATTCGGCGAATTTCGTTTTCACGTGGAACTCGTTCAAGGTTTCGGACGTGCGGTCTACGGTCGAAGGCAAATATTTTACGAGCAATTTTTGTGACCGGACGGGCGAACGTTCGACTTGATAAATAGATTAAGTCCGTATACCTATACTCGATGCCAAGTATATACTCTGCGTGTATCTATCGTGTATGGTTTGGTGCTTAATTCTTTCGTTCCTTTTCCATAACCGCTAAAATGTGTCTTCTCGCTTTGAGCGGTTAAAAAGTTTGTATTTCGGCTTAGCCGCTCCTCCGTTTAAGCGACAACAATTTAATCCAAGTAACCAAAATTTTGCGTATGTATAATTTCTTGTCGTTCTTGTCTTATTATATTTTGAATTTCAGTTCCTCCTTCCTGTTCTTTGTTAATGCTTTCGCTTCGTAATTCGGAATTGAGGCATCAGGAAAATTTCGTCGTGAATTGATCGTTAAACTCGTTAAAGCGTTATATATTGACAGTAGCCGAGTTCTCGTTTCATGCTAACATTGTTTCTTCGAGCTTGCATGTGACAGCTGAGACTTCGTCAGTACCTAGTTCGGAATTAAATGCACGCCCTTACGATTTCGCTACAGGGATGCGTAACTTTTGCGTGGCTTCCTTTTCAACGTCATTCTTCAAATTTATATAGTTTGCTAGAGATGTTTTGTCCAACCCTGATTCGAAACTCGCAGTGAGTCGACTCGAATATTTTGCCAATCATTAGGTATAGTTACTTCCCGAGAATTGAAATTGGGAAGAAATTAAAATTTAAAAATTTAATTGATCGTAAATGTCTTCTTCATCCTTGAGGAGTCAGATGTAACAACAACAACATTGACGACGACGACAACAACATGTTAACAACAACAACAACAACAACTGTAACTCGAACAAGAATGATGAGTCGAATGAACCGACTTTGTGAACTCTAAATCTCACCTGCAAACGACTCTCGTAGAGTTGAAAAAGAATGAATCTCATCTATGAGTTAACTTCCCATCGCTGTCGCGTACGGAACAGTGATTTTTAATCGACCACAACACCCCCCCCCCCCGTAACTCCGGTTCACACCTTTTGGCATCTAAAGTTACATTAACTACCCTCTGGTAGTCTATTAGTCGAATATGTTGATTTCGGAATAATGTGCTGTTTAAAAGAATTGAGAACATGAGCAATGAAATTTATCGAAAGCAATTGGGAGAGAACCGTTGTAGGTTGAAAGCTAAAATTATGAAGAGACGTCTACACGTGCCAGCCAAAGAGTCTGTGAAGAATTTACGAAAATTGTACGTTTTCACCGATATTTCGAGAACCAGACGTACAGTTTTTGTCAAATTTTCACAGACTACCTATTTAGCTATCGTATAATTATATTTCGCCAGAATTTTGGATCGATCGTATCTTTTATTCTCGAGATGTATCGCCGAAATTCCCCAATTTGATTGAATTCTTATAATTTAAATCATAGGGTCCGAATTTCGGCGATATCTCAAGAATTTAGTAAAATTATCACAGAATCAGGCTAACATATGCGGACGTTTCACAAAAATTTCAGCTTTCTACCTAAAACCGTTCTCTCATAATTGCATGCGACAACTTTGATTACCTACGTTCTCATCGTTCTCCATGCTTTTAAACAGCCCACAATCCCGAAATCGACATCGCTTCCAGCGCCATCTAGCGGAGGCTTTACATCCAAATGGCTAGAGATGGAAGCGTGGAGGTGCGATTTCATTAATTTTTGTTTATCATTCCAGAGCCAAATTTTTTTTTTTAATTGTGAATCGAAAATCAAAGTATCGCAAATTGCTATTCCACAGCTGCTTTAGGCCGGATGAGAGAGTAGAATGGGGATTCTCCGTGGGCTTCGGCTTTTTAGTGGCCTTGAATTTTAAAAATGAAAAAAGAAAATAAATTTTTTTTCAAGCATAGTAAAAAATTCCTCCCATTGATGAATTTTGTGGATACCGTACTGAACGCGTGTGCAATTTTCAATTTTTCGGAGGATTCCCATAAATTTTTTCTTCCCTGGGCCCGAATGACCAAATTTTCTCTCTGCGATCCTGAACTTCATTCTTTATTCCCAAAAATGTAATTCAAAAGAAATTTATTATCGTTTCGGCCATTTTAATTCTCGTCTGGTTGGTATTAAATAAGTGTGAAAAATGGGTTCCTCAACCTAGATGTTCGGAGCGTTCCTGTTACAGCTCTGACTTGTGCGTTTACTTCGTCTGTACGACGATATTACGTTTACGAATGCCCACCTGTGTACATCGAATTCAAAATTCTACTTTTCGTTCGCACTTGCTGTCATATTTGCTTTCATGTTCGTCCTCGCACATTTGTAGCCTATATCCGTGGATGGGCTCGAACCTACTCGATGTTTTTAGCTTTTCGAGATCTCTGGTCCACCGTACCAGACGCTTCGAGGAACTAAAACATTCGAAAGATAGCTCACAGGTGCACGAGATGACATGGTACATACTCGACGTATTATCAGTTTAATACATTACGCGCTCACGTTCAGTCGCAGCTGCGAATTTACCCAGGCCAGTGTTGCTTATTTCTTGTCCAAATTTTGACGTGGAAAACTTACAGAAATTTAGGGGATCTGCTTTCTGAAATAAGTACGTGCGCCGAAATTTAGAAATTATCGATCCGACTTTGAAGCCTTCGAGAACCGATTTTCAAGAATCGCCGAATCCGAAAACACTTTCCCCGAAGAACGATCAACGATTTACCGTTTTGCTGCACTTATTTTTCAAACGTCTACAAAATCCCGTCTCAACTTGAAGTCGCTGTTACCTCAACCAGCCAGTTATTTTGAACCAATAATAACGACAAGCTGTTCGACCTTTAATCGCGCCGTGTTCGTGGGAAAACCGAAATGCTTTTCATTCGAAATCGTGCGATCCGATGGCCGGATTTGGTTTTGTTCGAGTTTTCAGTGCATGATCTCTGGAGGAAGAGAACTGAATAGGCCCAATTTTTCAAAAAGTACTAACGACTTCAAAAAAAAAAAAAAAAAAAAAAAATGCAGTAAAAAGAGAAAAAAAAAATCCTTTTAAAATTTTTTTAGCAAGATGAAAATCCATGGGTTGGAATTATTCAAATCGGCGCTAATTAAAATGTTTTGTCATAAAATTTGATGGAATGGACGTATTAAGCCTACCTACGTGGTATCGTAAAGAGCGCCAACTTCGATAATTCCAGTCCTTGGACTTACGTTTTGCTGGAGAAATCTTTGAAGAATTGTTTTTTTCACTTTACAGCATTTTTATTAATTTTTTTGTTTTCAGAAATTGAGTAGATTTTTTGATGAAAAATTTTTTTATAGCTAAAGCTCAGTTGTTTGTCAAATATTACTTTTGTTTGCTTCGTTTTGGTGCAACAACATGTACTTATCTCGTCGATATAATTTTGCATAGGGAGTCAGTTTAACTCGCACCAAATGGGTTTTGCCTATGGTGCGTGTAAAACTGACCCACCTGGTATATACGGTTTGTATCACTTGCCTTTGTTCATCGTTATAAAATTTTTTGTCATTTTTTGAGGGTTGGGGGTGCTGCAAAAAATAGTGTATGGCATGCGTTTATACTGTAGGTGATTGATATTCGTGTGATTTGCATCACTCGCTTTCGTTCACAAACATCTTGCGCCTGCTTACTCTTCTCATTTCCTCATTCTTTATTGTTGCTATGTTATTCTGTGCAAAGTAGAAATGCCTTACGATTTAAGTGATTTTTAAGTTTTTTTTAATGATGGCGCTTTTCCCCGCAAACGTCCCTTTTTTTCAAACAATCCACCTTGCAAATCGCGTTTCGTACAGAAAAATCGTAAAAATAAAAACAACCCACCTAACCTAAACATCCGCCAAACTTATTACTTCGCCGAACTTAGCAAAAGAAAAATTGAAAAAATTACATTCGAAACAGTGCTGTTCTGGGGTTTTGCACTCGGCATAATTACAGCGAAGAGCGTAAGTTATATATGTCTATGCATCGCAGCAATTATTAAAAATCTTCGCAACGAAAATACTCAAAAACGTGAATGATGATGTACATAATTATATTATATTACGAGCTGTTACCTGAAACTTCATTTGCCTGCTATCCGATAGTTGTTTCAACTCATTTTTTTGTAGACCCGAATGAAACACGAAGAAAAACGGAACCGAGTAAGACAAAGTGAATCATATCCGCCTAACTAACCAGTAATTGTCAGTCGTTTGAAAAAGAGAGTGGGAGTTTTCTTTTTTCACTTTTATTTTCTACTCCTTTTCATAAAATTCGCGACTCTCAACCCCCGTGCGCTCTCCCCTGGGAACTCACACGTGCGACTACTTCTGTTTTTTTTCACGTTTCTCAGTTAAATACCTACGCAGTATACCATCAAAATATTTTTGTAAAAAAATTATGTCGGTAAAATTTTGGGCATAAAAGTTGGAATACGTTGTTTTCATAACTCTCACAGCGACTGAAATACAGGGTGTTAAAGAAGGTTATTTTCTTCAAAATCATAATAATCTGTGCATTATTTTCTAATTTGGAAACTAAAAATTGATACAGAAGTGAAGATGGTCAAAAAAATTAGCATTCCGACGTTATTCATCATTATATCATGACCATATATCATACTTCAGGCCTGTATATACATGGTGTCCCAAATAATGGAAATAAGAGATCGGATGAAACGTATTGTGAAAATAGTAATTTTTGAGGTCGCCATGTGTATGTATATAGGTTTGAAGTATGATTTATAGGTCATATAATAATGAAAAATATCATTATACTAATTTCTTTGGTCATCCTTACATCTAAATCAATTTTCAGCCTCTCAGTTAGAAAGTTATGCGGATTATTATGATTTTGAAAAAAAAATACCCTTCTTTACCACTACCTATGAGATATGAAAACAATGTATGGAACTTTTTGGTACTAACTTTTATGGACTTAATTTATTACTTCGGTATTTCTGTGGTATACTTATTCGTCGCGTATTTTTATCTGAGAAAAAATATGAAAAAACCAATAGTCGCACGTCTGAGCGCCCAGAGAGAAACACAGGGTATGGGGGTCTCACATTTTTATCATTTATTCAAAGGCCTGTCCTCATACATTTCTAGTGTAAAACTTATAGTTACTTTCAACTCCATTTCAAGCTTATATTTTACTGGGCTAAATACACGACTGTGCTGATAATTTGATACCTCTGAAACCTGTATCTAATCTGTAATCTACTTATCTAACTTACTGACTGCTCGTTTGCTTAATTGTTATACTAATAATATTTGTGCATTTCTTTAAACTTTAACGAAGTTTCAGATTTTCCACCCTTTATTTTCATAATATTCATCAGTTTGAAACAGTTTCTACTCAAAATAATACTCATTTTACCGGGTAAATGCCGGTCACGAATCGGGTATTTTGGGTAGAACTTTTTTCACCCGAATGAGAACCCATCGTTGTTGATTCGATTCGATAGGTTGGCATATAATTCTTGCCGCGGGTTGGGAGCCTATTGTGATGTAAGGTCGTTTTTGTTCCGAAATGACCGAAGCTGAAGTGTCGCACCCGTGTACGTTGTATCTTTTGGCCAAATTGAGGTGCGCCGGTGCGTGCCGTCGGCCGACGACAAGTCGAATTTGAAGGCGAATTGCCGAAAAAATGAAAATGGGTTAGAAGAGCTACGCGTGCGAAAAGTATGGTTCAGTCGGGCAAAACTTGTACTTTCACTTCCACACCACACTTTACTCTTCGCTCATCACTGAGAGTTGAGACAGTGTTCGCTTTATTTCGTGTTTCTTGTTTCTTGTTTTTTTTTTTTTTTTTTTTTTTTTTTTTTTTTTGTTTTTTCAACAACTGCGCCTCGAACAGAAGCGCTAGTGGCCTGGTGCCTGGTTTCGGTCGCAGTGATTGTGATTCGTCGATTGGTGTTGGTTTGCATTTTGCGATCGTTGAAAGTAAAATATTTCGATTTCCGAGCAGCAGCTGGCTGACTAACCGACTGGGAGAGGGAGAAAACTGGCTGTCATATCGTATCGTAATAAAATTACTAATTCGTACCGCATTTAATTAATCGATGG
Source organism: Ericerus pela (assembly GCA_011428145.1). Lineage (NCBI taxonomy): Eukaryota > Metazoa > Arthropoda > Insecta > Hemiptera > Coccidae > Ericerus > Ericerus pela. The sequence goes on along the minus strand of WOFM01000538.1, from coordinate 285,363 downwards.
CGGACGATATCTGTCGTGAAAGAATTATTATATTGTTGCCTGCCCTGCGTAGTGCATGCCATGCCAGAAGGTTGGTTAATTTTTTGCTGCCTTTAATGCCTTCTGTACTCGGCTCGGTGAAATTATTTAAATCGAATAAAATATTGTATTTAAATATAAAACAGCCTTGAACACGCCCGTGAATCTGTTATCATCGTTATCAATTATTCGATAGTTAGACGATTCGTTCTTTCGTTGGTTTATTCGTTCGTTCGTTCGTTCGTTCGTTCGTTCGTTCGTTCGTTCGTTCGTTCGTTCGTTCATTCTTTCGTTCGTTCATACGCATTCGTTAGGTACATCGCGTGTACGACGTACGTATGTGCCTTGAGGACTTGAGGTTTCACTTTCGAGATTTCGTCATTCGTGTCTCCCAACTCGAACGCCTCGCTACAATTTTTTTTTTCCACTTTCTGTTTCATTTCACCGCCATGTAGAGATGCTCTTTCGTCGAAATAATAATTCCGCCGATGATAATGAATTAATCGATTTTTTTCAGACTTCGAATCGGTCCCCAGTTACCATCGTCGACTGTTACCACAGTTCGAACCAGAAATGCAGAATCCGGAACTGGTGATTCCTCCGAAGAAACGATACCGCGAATTTTTTCTCCGTAGAAGTGACGCCGCGGATGATAGGGAAAATGTAAGTAAACGCCGAATGAAATAATTTTTCGAAACTATACGTACCTCCAGATCCGGCTTCAGCGGTACCTAAATTTCAGCCTAGTGATTCGTGAACGCTGAACAGTGTTTCTGAATCACAAATTCTGTCTGAATAAATCTTAAATTTAACTGTAGGTTCTCTGTGCGAAACTCATACTATCGGGTGAGATCTCGCTTCATATTTCATTCCTTATGGTCGATTATTACAGCAGCTTTCTGTAAGTACCTATACCGATTAACTAACTGAAATAGTTCACGATTGGTTAAAGATATGTTTCCATAATTTAACGAACATCTGTTTTTCAGTTCTATTTTAGAATTATACTATTCTTTATTTGGCAATCATGATGACCTATAGCGATCTAAATGAAATAAGTTCGAGAACCATATTATAATAGTTGAGAAAAATAAGTCTTACTCAAGCAGCGTATTGATAGATTAAAGAAATGTAAGCCTCAATAATATTAATAAAATTTGGTAGGGAATAATCTTTAGTAAAATTAGTGAGGAGATATAGCGTACGTAGTTTGAGAACTTCATAATTTGAATAGGAATCTTCATTAACGCAGAAAGGTGTACATCAATCTATAGCTACGGCGAATAATATGATTGTTTTATTGGATTAGGGAATGATAAAACTCGTGAATAATAAATTGAAAAATAACTGTATCATTATGGAAAGATTGTCGAACCCATTTGGTAGTATCTAATAAGTATCAAATTAATGAGAGTTATGACTCAAAAATTTTTGTATAGTTTGAGAATGGTTTTAGAATCGAGATTATATGTCAATATTAAGTTGAATTTTATCAGTTTATCCATTACTACCGAATTTGTTCTGGTTCTACCATTATATATTTACCACCATTTTCTTGTGTTTTTTTATTTATTTATTTTATTATTATTATTATTATTATTATTATTATTATTATTATTATTATTATTATTATTATTATTATTATTATTATTATTATTATTTTAGGTGTTCAGGCGGTACGGGGATTCGAACCCTTACCGGCCAAACACCTAAAATCCCCCTCGTTCACCGCCACCAAAAGCCAGCACTTTATACACTCGGCCACGACTGCCGGGTGACGGTGTTCGAGGGAGAAACGGCAGTCAGCCTACGTAGTGTGGCGGTAGTCGCCACAATTATTATTATTATTATTATTATTTTTATTACTATCGTCATCATCATCATCATCATCATCATCATCATCATCATCGTCATCATCCTTATTATTAATTGTTATTATTATTATTATCATCATTATCATTTTAATATTACTAGAAATTTTATCCTCTGCTCAATTCTGTATCAAATGATTGCCCCCTTTCACATCTTGAATGTAAACTCTGACTTGTCGACCAACGCGCGAACCTGTTATTCCGCAATTGAAGTAAACAAAGTAATTATTTTTAGCCGAGTTTGTATAGTTGCGATGTGTTACGCACAGGTACTAATTTTCAAACAAATCAAAAAAAAGAAGTCAACTCTGACAAATTGTTACGTTATAATACGAATCAAAAGGTAGGCGTGGATTATAAATAATTTCATTTGAAGAAAAAATCAAAATTCAGTTCTCTGGATTTACTTCTCTAATAATCTATATTTTTTTTAATTATAATTTTTTCTAATTTGGAAGATAATCGAAAGGATAAATTAGATCGATTGTAATAGTTACTTGTGATTCGCCACATCAGAAATCTAGTGTCAAATACTATACTAAATGTATGGGACAATTTAGGCCGTAACATAGAGTGCTTGAACTCGCCATTTTGGAGGACCAGAATCAAAGGTTGAATTTTCTAAAGAAATAAATTTTTTGGAAGAGCAAAAAAATTGCTCGCGGTTAATTACGAGTAACCTTGTCCATTATTGAGTTTATATGGTCATCACCAGTATTCGTAATAAGTTCTGGTAGAATATTTTTATTTCGAACTAGATGAAGCTACTGTCGAACTGCAATTCAGTTTCGTGAGTTCCAACTTCGATCAACTTTAAATTTTGGATGGAAACGCTCCGAATGAGCAAAAATGAGGATAATACGAACGTAATAGTTGGTGTGGCGGAAATGATAATTTATTCGACGTCGAAGGACTTAATATATTTTCATCTACCGTTCGCTTGATTCTGAAGAATTAAAGACCTGAAACAATATTAATAGGTCTTCTAGGCTATCAGTTGATTCCCTTTTTGAGGTCAATAAATTTCTTCAGATTAATTCACGTCTATAAAAGTATCATTTCTTTTCTTTTTATCAATTGTGGCATTTAAATCACACGGGTATGATGTGATTTAAATGGGATTCTTCGCCGGAAGAAAATTATTTGGTGCTGTATTATACTGTTGTATCGAATCTGAATTGATGAAAAAATCATTTACGAATGTAATTAGAGATTTTGTTTTTTCAGTAATTGGGAAACTTTTTCCATTGAAAGTGCCGAGTTCCCTTTCGATATTGTTTCGATAGTGGCATATCACAATAGTCGGAAAGATTAATATTTGCTATATTTTTCGATGGAAGAATATACACGAATGTATTGCATAAAATTACCCGAATATAACATAATACATATCTTGGAGCAATTGAAATGCTCCTTGTCAATGTTTCTATTTGACGTGTCATCGCGTGTTGATCCAAATTAGTTGATGTGTATGTAATCGAACCACTACCTGATTAAACCGTATGGAGGCTCCTGGCTCCTGTCTCCTGTAGAAACTTGAATTTCTGTCCACACCCCCCTTTCTAAATTATCTCCCAGTATTATAGATTTAAATTTTAGCTCAAAATTTTTTATCTTTACTCGTTGATTCTCGTTGTGGTTTAGTTGTTAGGCCATTACGTTTTTATGCTCTATTCTACGGTGTATATACCAATGGTTCTTAACTTGTGGTCCATTACACTCAAAGTAGTCCACTGCCAGCAGTCATTAAAAAAAAAGGAACATTTAAAAACGACACAGGGTTAAACCTTTATACCTACATCTTTAAAAAATTTTACTATAAAACGAATTAAATTTCTCAAGTTTTTTATCAAATGACCACGCCCCCATGTTGCAGCCTAGGATGGTTCCAGACAATAATTTTCTTCGCATAATACGGTCCCTAATCTAAAAAAGGTTAAGAATCGCTGGTCCATATTTTCCAATTCTCCAACAAGATCGAGAAGTTTAATCAGAACCGAATACCGTTCTTTTACATAATTATATCGCGGACGGTGTAGTTGACGCAGAAATAGATACTTTTTCAATGGTTTTATTTTAACTGACGTTTTAATTGCTGTACACGTTGATTTCAATAAAGAGATTAAGCGGATTTATTAACTCTCGAATTATCTTCAATTTGTAGGAATAAAACCGTTAGAGTTAAGGTAACTTGATCTAACTTTCATTTGTACGACTGATAGATAGGTGGTCTGCTGAGAAGAAAATTTTCGACTGTCTAGCTAAGCGGCCTTTTTCAATTTTTGCGGTGCTCAGTTCTTTTCTAGTCCACACGCTGGTAATTTTTCTTCTCGCTCTTTCAAAAACCGATCGAAAAAATGATGAAAATTGCTTTCATTTTTCGCGTCATCGCGTGTTATCGCCGCAGTCGGTTGCGCACCACGTAATCGCGTGCACTCGAGAGAACGTACGCTTACAGGCGTTCGTGTCGAATGTCGATCCAACTTCCGCAGTATTAGGTACCTGTATGTACATACTTGATCGCGCACATTCGCTAATTTTATTGAATTTTTGTTGTTGGCAGATTTGGGAAAACGAATTTCGCTCGTTGTGCAGAAACGAAGATGGCCGCTTCGGTGGCGACATACGAGCGACATCATGCGGTCGCCAATCTGTGATTGATCGCCCCCTCGGTCAGCATAACAATGTCGACGTATCTCCTCCGGCGAAACGCTTAGGACAGCGCTGCTTCTGGCAGGCCGAGTCAGCCAAGTGCGACCCCTACTTGATTAGGTTCAAATTGAAGGGCCAGTGGCTTCAAACGTACAAAAATCTCACCGAAAGTGAGAAAATCGACGGCTGTGAAATTGATCTCAAATCGAAGACTGAGGACAAGTCGGCGTGTCCGGGCTTGGTGGTCGGTATGCCAACTGCAGACGCTGATGCGGACGCGAATACGATAGCTGACCGCAGCATTGCTGATAGCAGCACTACCAGTTTCAGTTCCCTCACCGCCGGTACCACTGCCAATATGGAGTCGCAAGTAATGAGCCAAGAACAACGTAGTTGTCGCGTATTGGATAGACCGCGAAGAGGCTTACTTTATCGCAAATTCATGGCCTCGTATACCGCGTTGCAGCGTCCAAAGGAAAAAAGGTGAGAGAACGCGAGTGCGACGCTTATTATTCGATTTAACCCTTAAACATTTGGGTATTCGTATTTGCAGATATATAGTGTGATTTTAAAGGATGTTTCGTACACTGCAGATGTATTTATGTGTATACGTATATGCACTTATAATCTTCTTCTTATTTTTTCTATCTTCCATCGATATTATAAACCGAAGTCGCTGTTCTTGTCACAGCAACTTTCCCTCTTGTCAGATTTTTTTACGAAATTCTAGCTTCACATAGGTGTCTATCCTCGAATGGTTTGTGTCAAGTTTCGTTTCGAAAGCTCCATTTTGAGAGCTCCAGTTAGCTTCGAACGTTTCTGTTCTAAACCTGTTCTTTTCAAAGCAAATTCGCAGTTCTACTTAATGGTTTTTGCGTCGGTTTCAGTTCTGAGAAGTGAAAACTCGGAACGTGAATGTTCAAGTGTCGCAATTCACCAAATTTAATATTAGCCAGATTGAGAGAGAAAAGAAAAGAAAGGAATACAGCTTTATACTTTGAAATTTTTTTCATTCTTTTGCTGATTCAAACAACCCCATACTCTGTCATACAGTTTTATACATTTATCTAATACTAGCCGCTTTTGGTGCCAGCTTCGCTTGGCTCAATCACAGAAGTAGGATTAAGGGGCCATTTCTTCAATAATTCTACTCTTTTTTTATTTTCATTTTCTTATAAATAAGTACAAAATTATAATGTGTATGATCTTATGCAAATTCAAAGCTGAAATTCAGGTATTTATTACTATGATGGGAATACTTTTTTTCAGATTTATTCGGACGTCATTCTCATTTTTCTTCAAATTTACAAAAAAATAAAAAATAAAATAAAATATATAAATTATCTTCGGTATTCAATAATCCAAGTTGAAATCGTATCAATGTAAAGAAAGAGAGAGAAAAAGGTAAAGTGTAGTAAAAGGGGTGACAGAGATAGCAATATTTTTACCATTTCTCTTTCATTCCATCCTTCTTTAATCCTTTAACTAAGAGAATTGAAATCATGAAAATAATGAAAAATATACATATTTTACAGTACTGCTGAGAGTATTATGAACGGAACGGATCATAATAATAAAGATGAGCTTGGTGATGATAGAAGAATAAAACAAATTGGTTCGGTAGTTTTGAAGATTATCCATTACACGCATATATACGAACACTTTTATATATTAGTATGGATAAATTGATTAGATTATTTCGATGGCGTACATCCCGCCACTACAACCGGACAGATTTTCATATCATTTTGGTCCACGTTCCTATTTCTGTATGGTTTCTGAGAAATTTCGTTTCCGTAGCTTCATTTTAAGACCTCCTAATTAGGTTGAAAATTTTTCATTAATAGTTTTAGTTTTAAACATGTTATTTCAAAAGTTGCTTCTCAGTTCTACTTTGAGGTTTCACTGTCAGTTCAAAGAAGTGAAACCTCAAAACTGTGAGAGCTCTAATCAAATCGGAAAGATTTTGCTAAAAGTTGTAGTTCTGGACCGGTTACGTTGAATGATAGTATCTTTTGTACCTGCTCGAAGGGCGCGTAATTCTGCTTGTGTATTTGTACATAATTGTATACTTCAAATCTAATTATCTGTAAAAATAATATTTTTCTAATTACTTGGTGAATCTCCACTTGTGGTTTCAGGGTTAAAATTTAATTTCCTTCGATAATTTTACCATCCTCCGTCGCATCGCTTCATTTGACGATGAAAAATATACTCGTAGGACTGTATTGTATGCGCATATAAAGTCGGTGTAATTTTTTGAAATTTCGTTCGCTCTGCTCTGCGTGGTAAGAAAATTAAATTTCTGAGCTGCATAGCTGAGTCGTCAGCGGAGAGCTCGAATTCATTCTCTCTTTATTACATTCGTGTAAAAATTTAAAACTTGTGGATAAGGATCGGCGTGGCGTTCGTGTTGGATAAGCGCAAGTCGTTTAACCGTGTCGATAACTTTTCGGCGACATGCGACCTCCAATTTTCCAGCGAGTGATGCCTTCCATCCATTTGCATGCATTCATTTTCGATCTTCTCGAATGCAGTCCTTTGCGTCTATTATTCCAAATTATTTGTCAATTTTCTTCGTATTTTTCGATAGCTGTAGAGAAAACCAAAACAAATCTTCGAAGCAATCGTTAATATTCTTTGCACGTCGAGCACGTATTTTAAGCTTATATATCGCCCCAATGGCAATATTTTCTCTTCGTCTCCGAACGGAAAGATAACCTCCGCTGGTACGCTCATTTCTTCTTTTTCTGCTTTCTATTAATTTAACGTTTCGAATTTGTCGATCATTAATTGATCCGTAAATTATATTTCATCGAAAATCTAAAACCATTTACGCGTGTGAATTATTTTTGTGGTAATAGTATAATTTTTTATTTTTTCTGGTGAAAATCTGCAAAATCGCATTTACACTTCTGTGCTTTCTCATCAGAGTTACGGTAAGTGGAAACGTCTCAGATGAAAAACGTTCTCCAACGCCATATTTTGTATTTCCCTATGTAATGGTGGCCTTCAGCACGTCACCGTCGACCTGCGCGTTTGACTTTTTCATCGAAATTTTGTTTCAACAGCGAGATCGGTGCACGCGTACGATCGATGTCAATTTTCTTGAAAACTTCATCGTCCCTAAATGTTTTCACAAATCTCTTCGCACTTTAGTATAATTAAGCAGAGTATATAAGCTCGTTAATGCGAGTCTTCCTGTACTATTCCAAAATTATGAATCTAATTTTATTGCTGTAGCTGTAAGAGGACGTATGGGTATAACTGATTCGGGCTTGTTTATTGTTTCCAGTTGCAAATCTACGAATACTCATCAGCCGCGTAAACGTGGACGTCCGAAAACGGCGTCGCCAAAAGAAGTCGAAAAATCGGATGAAACTAAAAATGCGCTCCACAAAACTATCAACAGGTACGTTTTTCTATCACTGAAAATCGTTTATGTTTTCTTATGGTTTATATATTCAACTAGTCTTTTTACGTTTTACCGGTACCCTCCATTTTTGTTCAAAATAAATTTGTCTTGATATTTATATTATATATATATATATTTAACAATTCAATAAAATAAGTTGAAAAGATTTTTGGAGTGTAGCACTGCAGTTACTTGCGCCTAAAAATGTTTGAATTGTGCGAGTTTTCTTATTTCAGTGAGATGTGATTTGTGAACTACTGTTGATTTCGCCTTTACTTTTATTTCGGTGAAAATCGGAAAATTGAAAAAACAATGCGGTTAGCGAAAGGATTGTGTGTGTGTGCGTGCGTGCGTGCGTGCTTGCGTGCGTGCGTGCGTGCGTGCGTGCGTGCGTGTGCGTGTTGTCGAATCTGATGAATTTGTTCTTAGGTTTTATAACGAAAAATTTGGCAGATGAAAATGCAGCCGATGAACGACCATTGTTTTTACTTGTATCGTCATGTTTAGTCTTTTTTTATTTTTATTTGTTCAATTGAGTATTGGTACTAGGGAAGTATTGCTCAGAGTCTGAACTTTATTTGATATCCAAGGGGATGGGTTAATCGTCTTCCTCTGTGAATTTTCAATTACATGCGAGAGCATCGAATAGAATTATTTGCGCTTTCATTTTTTCATTTTGGGTCGGGATTTTGCGGAATGCGGTAGCAACCAGCAGCTGGTCACAATCCTGCAACTATGGTGAAGTTTTACGCCTGTAGTTATCACGACACAGAGTAACGGAAACGCCGCCGAGTTTAATTTTGTCAAGTTTTAGTATGTTAAGACTTAAGGGAGAAGTGCAAGAAGCAAAATTGGGCAGCTGTGTGGAAATCTTTAACCTTGTGATCGAACGGTGAAATACATTAGTACAATATCGTTTCATACATCTTATTGTAAAATAGCCGAGGCGATCGATTTTTCTCCAAATAGTAGACCAAAGTGATGAATAATTTGTTTGAGTGCTCGTTATTTTCATCTTACAAAACCAATAGTTTTTAGATAAAATTTAATCGGCACATTTATAGATTAGAATATCACCATTGCTGGCCCTACATTCATGAATAACGTGAAAACCATTTTTTGTCATCGAGGAAGTTCATTGTGGTTAGTAATTCTTAAATTGCTCGTCAAATCGCCTTATAGGCCAATCAAATTAGATGTTTTCATTCAGTAAAATCAGAAAAATATTTTCCTTCGAAACCCAGTAGTTCTAAGTGCCTTTTTGAATATATTGAAAATCCTCTGAAATCTGACCGAAACTTCACCCCTAAAAATCCAATTTTGTGCACTCAATAGGTTTTTGTGATTTACTCATTTTCTAATTGCGATACCAAAAAATTGTTCGATCAAACAGTTAGAGATATAAAATTTTAAACAACAAAGGTGTCTTCAAATTTTCTTATGTCATAGAAAGCTTAGAAAATGACTCGAATGTTTGCACATGTCACTGATAAAGGAAACTGCACTAGATGAGGCTTAGTCTCTTCTTTACATACTACAACAGTATACGCAGTTTATTTAATAAACCTATCATTTATCTAATACGCATAATAAATAAGATTTTACTTTATGTGTATGTTTATTTGCCACACCATAACTTCAGAACCACTCCATAAAACAAGTATTAACTTTCTTTGTATATTTGTTTTATTCCAGTGAAGGTTTTAAGCTAACTCGAAAGTCTGTAGCTTCCTTAGTAGATAACTTGTGGATGAAAAAAAAAAAAATTTATGTATGTTTATGGTCAGAATATCAATGAAAAATGACGTATATCTGAATAAATAAAGTTTATTATTTTTATCCTCAACTTAGCCATGAAGGAAGCTGCGAACTTCCAAGTTATCTTCGGAATGAAACAAATATGTACAGAAAGTTGATGCTTGTTTTACAGAGGGATTCTATTTTGGTGTTGCAAATAAACATACACTATACATACCCACACTAACACATACACACACATAAGTAAAATTTTATTTATTTATATATGTAAGAATATGTATTCACATTCTTAAAATAACCACAGTTTCTGTCTGTGTTTCGCACTCGCTGATATAGTGAGTTGCAGAGATCTCTCATATATATATTAGATTTGTATTATATTCATCTATTGATGGATTTTAAGTATGGAAAGATGAAAGATGTGTCTACATGATTCTTCATTATTTTCTAAAGAGCTTACAAATCCATCAATACATGCCAAGCTAGTGGGATGATCTTGAGGAAGACGGAATGCTAATTAGTAAACGATCAGCTCAGTTCTTTCCCTAGTGCGGCTCCCCCTCGAAGAATGGGGGATGTAAGAATATGTATTCACATTCTTAAAATAACCACAGTTTCTGTCTATGTTTCGCACTCGCTGATATAGTGAGTTGCAGAGATCTCTCATATATATATTAGATTCGTATTGTATTCATCTATTGATGGATTTTAAGTATGGAAAGATGAAAGATATGTCTACATGATTCTTCATTATTTTCTAAAGAGCTTACATATATATATATTAGATAAATGGTAAGTCTATTAAATTGACCGGGTATATTGAAGTAGTATGTAAGGAGGAGACTGGACCTCATCTAGTATAAGATCCTTTATTAGTAGTTTGTGAATTTGTGAAAACATCCGAGTCATTTTCTAGGCTTTCTGTGCCACCTATGTAAAAATGTGAAGACACTTTTGTTGTTGAGAAGTTCATAAATACTATATAGTTAGATCGAATAATTTTTTGGTATCGTTATTTGGAAATGAGTAAATCACCGTAAACCTGTTGAAGGCATAAAAAGTGAATTTTTAGGGGTGAAGCCGAAGCCTCGCTTGGTCAGATTTTGATGGATTTTCAATATCTACAAAAAGGTACTTGAAACTATCGGGCCTCGAAAAAAAATCTTTCCCCTGATTTTATCGAGTGAGTGACACTTTGTTTGTCTAATTTGACTGGCTATTATTCCTAATAAATGTTTTTTTGGGTCCGATTATTTCTTCCGTTTTCATAATTAGCCTTATTGTATGTTGGACCATATGTTGTGATTATTTCTTCACTTTCGAGCAATTCCTTTCATCTTGCATTCTGTGTTCCTCGATTGCTTGATAAAAATTTTCTGAGGAACGATTGAAACCATCGCCACGTCCACTGCTGTATTACTGAAGAGAGCGAAGCGAAGTTTCCTTATGTACGCACTCGTAGAATAACTTCGTATGTCGTCTTTAATCATAGATAGCTGAACCAATAATTGACAAATTTCTCAAATAACTACTTCAAGTTAAGCTCGATACCGTGACAAAGCCCAATTTTTAATTGTGTTTTCTTTAAAAAATTTACTCATTACGCTTGGTGCGGTATTAGTCCCCAGGGTTGGAAGTGGGTGCGTTTTTCGTTTCATGATTTCAGGAAAATTTTGGAACCAATAATTCAAATTCGCATCTATATACTATAAAGTCAATTTTGTCGCAATTTTTGTCCGATAATCACGAAATTTGGTAAGAAAATTTTTATCAAGACAAGGACAAGACCTATTGATTATAGTTCGCATTGGTCGGACAGTACTTCCGGTGCGACCATTTTTGTTTTTATTTTGGCTATAAAATGCTCAGTTTTGCACTAGTAGTCACGAAATGCGGAGTAAATATTTATTTTAATTCGTTGTACGATTCCAATTTTGGTGCGGATCGACCGAACGGTACTTCCTTTAAAGCTTTTTTTCCCTATTTTTTCTAATTTGCATGAACTTTTCTTTTTACAAAAATAAACCACATGCTCGTGTTTTCTTCTTTTTTTTTTCAGAACTTTATTATATTTCATCGGTTTTATTTTAAATTATATGGTAATGTACCATACTTTATCATCTAAATTTATTTTTATATTTCACATTGTCTTGATATTTTATCAGCAGCTAACAAATTTCATACAATCCTAACGTACCATTAACACATATAAACTTACAAACAATTAATGTGACCATCAAAATTCATAATTATTTTTCTCGAAAACCTGCTTTTTCTAAGGAGGCTTGCTGCGCTAGAATTTTTAAATTGGATCTATTAAAAAAAAATTTATGTTCCTCTACCGGAATTTAAACCGTAGTCAGTCACACGAGTTTTTATTGTTTGGAAATTTCAATTTTTTCAGTTGGTATTCCGAACATCGGTAGGCAAATGGTTGGGATGTTGTTTTCTTAAAAATTGAGTTATACATCATCAATAAAATTCAGGCCTGCCAAAAGAGAGCAGGAATGGAGGTACGCTTAAAACCCATACCTACCTAACTACCATAATGGTAGCGTATCCTATATTTCCCCTTGCCCACGATTTTTAGGAACCCGGCATTCTCAAAGAAAAAAGAAAAATAAACAGATTTTTATAAAAAAAATCTGCTGAAAATAAAGAAAAAAATTTTTTCGTTTACTCCACTTGCGAAATAAATTTTCCCGGTATTATAAAACGCCATCCACTGATAAATTCGTCATTCTGCAATAAATATAGAGACAATAGGGTACCGGACATGACTCTCAGAATTACCTGAAATTAATGGGAGTATAGTCTAAAGCCTGTGAATGAAGGTTCTGAAATTTTTTTTGAAAAATATTAAATAGAAAGGAAGATATAAGATGTCAAAGTTGCGCTGCACCAAAAACGGTACCTTGATGCGCACCCTGTTGTTGTGATGTCATAGAATTGACATTTTTGCATTTTGCATTATCAGAGGTTGCTGGTTTCAATACATCTCATTAATGCTTCCTTTTTAAGTAGATTTTTGGTGAAAATTTACTGAACAAAACTGACTTTAAAAAATGACTTTGAAGCAAGGGTGGGCGCACATTTCATTTCAGGACCCAAGAAAACTTTTGGCACAGAAAGCTCAAAGTTTAAATTATCACCTAAGTAAATAAGATTCAATAAGTTTGGGTTTCTATCTGCATTTATTTTTTGTACTTCCCACTGAGGTAGAAGGTTGGAAATTGGTATGAGGGTGCTTGAGTATCACATCTAATTTTTTTTTTTTTTAAATCCCAAAAATAAGAAAGGGGCAGCAGATATGGGCCAAAAATTCATTTTCTTGGAACTTTCAACATATATACACTGAAATTATCCAACTCAACACAAAGGTGCTTAATATTGTTCGTTTATGCCTTAAAAAAATATTTTTTGAGGTACTGAGTTCAAATTGGACCTTAAGTTTTTTAATTTGATCAATATTTTGACTCAAAGGGACTCAAAAAGGGGCCCAATTTTGTTTTTTTACATTTTAGTATGTAATACATCATTTGTAATGCTTCTTGAGGCACCAAGTTCAAATTTGACATTATTTTATTCATTTGACTCATTTTTGACTCCAAGGCTTAAAATGAGGGGAAATTTTGACTTTTCATATTTTGTAGCGTAATACATTATTGGAAATAGTTTTTTAGCTGCTGATTTTGAATTTGACGCAGTTTCTTAATTTTACCTAGTATGTGATCCCACAGGGGGAAAGGGGCTAATTTTGAATTTCTGTATTATATTGTGTGATATATTATTGGTAATTTTTTTAGACTTAAAGTTTTATTTTGACATGTATTTCTTCATTCAACTCCTTATAATGTGAACCAAAGTGGTTCAGATATAACTAACTAATTTTGACTTTTCACATTTTATTGTGTGTTATATTGTTTATAATGTTTTACAAGTTTCTGAGTACAAATACAAAAATCTTATTTTTCTAACAAGTAAGCTGGGAAAGTGGTTTTACTGAATTTTGTTGTTTTTGTTGGTCTCAAAGAACATGGGCATCCAGTACCTAATAAATTACTCAATAATAAGTGAAGATATAATTGCAATCCCTTTTTTGGGGCCACAGAAAGAAAAAAAGTGGTTGAATCTAAAAATGGATTGTAAATATAATCTCAGTGCCTCAAGAAACATTATTTGTGGTGTATCACTCAATAATACCTAAGAATTTTATTTGAACCCCCTGTTTAGGGACACAGGGGATCAATGAGGTGTTTGATTTAAAAATAGATTGCAAATCTAAACTCAGCGCCTCAAAAAATATTAATAATTATGTATCACTCAATAGTATCTAAGCATAGTATCTCAACCGCCTGTTTGGGGTGACAGGGGGCTCCATAAGGGGTTTGATCAAGAAATAGATTGCAAATCTAAATTCTGCACCTCAAAATATATTAATAATGATATATCACTCAATAATATCTAAGAATAGTATCTCAACCCCCTGTTTGGGGTCACAAAGGGCTCAATGAGGGGTTTGATCAAAAAATGGATTGCAAATTTAAACCCAGCGCCTCAAAAAACATTAATGATATATCACTCAATAATATCAATGAATATTATCTTAACCCCCTGTTTGGGGTGACAGGGGGCCAAGGAGAGGTTTAATCTAAAAATGGATTATAAATGTAAACTCAGACCCTAAAAAATCAATATTATCGATGTATCACTCAATAACATCCAAAAATATTATCTTAATTCCATTTCTTGGGCTACAGGGGGCTAAATGAAGGCTTAAATCTAAAAATGGGTTGCAAATATGAACTCAGCCCTCAAAGTAAATAACTCCCCAAACACCACCAAAAATTTTTTCCAAGTCTGTGCTCTAATATAAAAACAAATAAGGAATAATTGGTTTTTGATTTTCTTAGTTTTTATTGTTTTTAAATGTTTTGAATTTGTCTATAAATAAGGGGGTGGGAGGTGCTAGTGCACATCCTTTCATCCCCTCCCTCACAGTCACCATAAACTTTCCAAATTGATGAGCTTAACTAAACTAATGTACAAACACAGGAGATTGAGGAATGAATGAATGAGAAACCTGTGAAAGAGGTGAAAAGTTTGCTGATGTGTCAATTCTATGACATATCACACCCACTGCTCAAAAAATATCACTACGTTTTTTGACAACTCAACTTTACCATTCATTTTCTCCCATTCTTCCAACCAATTTTAATGCGGTTTTCACTGATATTTTTTATTTTTTTTAAGAATTTGAAAATATGTTTACTGAAAATCATGTCCGGTACCCTATTTTCAATTTTTAAGGGACCCATAAATTTTCGTTTACCCCTGCCTGAATTTTCTTTTTATGCTCCTGATCAGATTTTTTGAGGCACTGAGTTCAAATTTTTAGTTCATTTTTGAGTTGAACCACTTTTTGGGTCACTTTGAAAACCCTCTTTGCTTCAGTTATGATTCTGAGGTTCACTAGCGATCTACAAATCCTACCTAGTTTTTATGGGACATTTGTAGTAAAAATTGCAGTTGCTCTAAAAAATTAGCATTTCAGATAATTTATAATTGAAAATGTTAAACTTCATATTGCAAAATGATTATATTATATTATGGTCTACTCGCAGGTTTGTTATTTTATTTGCCCCGCAGTATTGACACTAAAGGGAGCTATTTCACCTATTAATGAGCGTAAATGACTCAAATGCAGCAAAATAGCCTCCATCTTCAAACCAGTGTCATTTTTCTCTGAAAGATAAAACAAAAAACTTTACGTATATTTTTTAACTCGTTTGAAAAGTGCCTATTTCCATTTCAGCTGTTGTCATCCCTAAGCTTCTTTTTCGTCGCTAATTAATTTGTTTGATAATTTATGCAAAAATTTGTACAACTAAATCATCTGGGGAGCTATTCCGCTAACACTTTCCATCATTTAGCCACTTACGCTGGTAAAGTAAACTTTTAACTTGACGGATGGTTTCGTGAGATTTTTACGGGACTTTACACCATTTAAGAGGAGGTGTGAATGACGTAAGTGGCTGTAACGATGTAAAATGTTAATGGAATAACTCTCTGATTTCGAATTATGATTAGTGGTAAAAATATTAATCAGTACTTTTTTTAGGATTGCCACTAAACCTAGTTTTAAAAAAATGGTAGACTACGGAGTGTGTGTTATATAACTCGTTTCGCTCTGTTCCAGATACAAACGTGAATGTAGGAATTCGCTCAAATTTATTTACTTTATCCTATCTGATACTATAATACGAGCAATAATTATATGTATATACGTATGTATGAATGTATTGTGGGTATGTAGGTATTTATTTAAATGCGTTCTGTGGAACTAGACCTATTGTGTTGCTGAAAATCATAGTCAAGAGGTTTTGGTTCAGAAAAATGATTTTGATAGGTCTCAAGTTGGAGAAAATTTGTTGATCAGATGTATGAACAAGCGCCTATGATCAGACAAAGAGGATGTTTTTACTGGTGTTCCCGGTTGTATCTGTAAGACAGATAAAATGTACTCGAGAAAATAAAATAGACTTCTTCTGGCAGTTCTAGAATTTTTATTTTTAAATACCGAATGATCCAAAAGTCGTGCAACCCAAACATTCAACTGTAAAAATTCGAAAAAAAGAGATAGAGGGCTGAAATTTTGCACTCTTGTAGGAGTGGGTTATCGATTATTTATGCAAAGTTTCAGTTATGTATCTATAGTAGTCTAATTTTGAGAAATTTTGGATTTTTTATTTCAAATTTCGTATTTGTGGCAAAACAAACTTTAAAAAATTTTAAGTGGCCAAAGTTTTCCAAAAATTTTGAAACTCGCCACAATAGTGGAGGATGATTACCAGATTAAGCAGGTAAAGTTTCACTTTCTCATCTCAATTTTTTTTTTTTAAGAATTTTTCTAGTTATATTATTCAAATTTTTGTCTGGTCCCAAATAAAAAAATAATTTTATGAAAATTCCAGAGCGATATTCTGAAGATATTATGCGATCGGTGTCAGCGTTCTGATGTTGATGATGAACTAGAAGACTGGGAGGGTGACAGCTATTGTGTAAAATTTGTTTTCTATGGTTCCTATGTTGATGTTTGTGGCTCTGAAATGCTGTACCTTATTGCCTTCTTGGATGGTTGAGGAAGTGGAGTACTAGATTCGGTCCAATTAGTTTTGATGTGTAGACGTACCTTACGTCTTCGGCGTCCAGTTGAATTTCTTTTCAATTTTCTATCCTCGAATTGAGGAACTTGACATGGGAATGAAGAAAATTTATTATCATTTTCAAAATTTCTATCAACTCAGTTGTGACGAAGTGTAACCTTATTCTTTGGTTTTGGTGCCTAGAACTACCGATCGATGTGTGTGAAATAATCGATTCGCTCTCTCAGAAAGGGAATTTTCTTTTCATCTTCTCTATCTACTGGGGCAAAGGTTCAAAAGTACCAAAAATTAGACAATAAGAGATTGAACATTCCCAAAACCGGTCACATTTGACATATTACCCAAAAGAAATTCTAATTAATATTGTCAAAAGGGGAATAAAACCAACAAGAATGAAAGGGTGAAAAAAAGAAAATTATGCGCATAGAGAATACCTGATTGAATAGGAATTCCTTCCCCCAAGGCAAATTACGTCGACAACTAACTACAGCTCGTACAACGTAAAAACAACGTAATAAAAATGAGGGACACAAGAAGGAAAACATAGGAGATGATGTAACGTGACAAATGTACGACTTCTTTTAAATATTCAATAAACTGCAACGGACTCTAAACAGGAGACTTCCTAGTTTCGTTTTCCTGACGCATCAAAGC
The DNA here is from genome assembly GCA_011428145.1 of Ericerus pela. Lineage (NCBI taxonomy): Eukaryota > Metazoa > Arthropoda > Insecta > Hemiptera > Coccidae > Ericerus > Ericerus pela. The sequence continues at coordinate 267,829 of WOFM01000538.1, read as the reverse complement.
ACACTTCCCACCAAAATTCGGTAAAGGTATAATTTTTTCGGAACAAGACTAATTATTTCTTCATTGAGATACTCGCAACTACGTTTGTCATTGCGATGTACCCGCGGGGGGGGGGGGAAGGAGTACATAGATTAATGAGAAGGGTGGCGCCTGGAGTTGAAGGTAGCAGAAATTTAATTTTTTTATAAATTCTTATCAGCTCTTCTCGTAGAAAAATGTGAGATACGCGCCTGATTTATTGAAACTTTTGTGAGTATTGAAAGTTGTCAAATTTAGATGGGAAGTGCGCACCCTTCTTTACTGTATGGTGAGAAGCGCGTATACCCGTCTATTGAATTTCAACACTAAAAAGTGTAATATACGGTGGTGTATTGTGTTTATGTATACACTTTTTATCTGGATCGAACAGACCATAGATACCGTATCTTACGAGTAGTAATGGAGTGCGCTGTAATATTGGTGAACTGATGTACCTCTCAGTTGGGCGTGATGCACATTGAAAGAAATTGCCTTCCCAGAGTTACTTTCGACATTGATATTCGATACAATTTGTTTTCCCAATCCGCAATCGGGACTATTGTCTGAAAGTGTTCGAGGCAAAACCACCTGAAAGAAATGAAAATTTATTTTATCAAAGAAGGTTGGAGGGCTGTATCGGTTCAAAAGCTAGCTGATAAAGTAACAAAATAACAGAAAATTGGCTTTTTTCGAGAAGAAAGCCTTTCTAGCAAACCCTCTGCATGCACCCTTGATTATTGAATCCTCTCAATGCAGCTTTTATCTCGAATTTTAGGAACATTATTACTGAACAGAATTACGCGTGTTAAATTAGGTTAGGTGTGTTTGAGCGCACAGCAAATTCACAAAATTTGCATGGTTTGCAAACAAACTACAAAAATGTCCGTTCCGACGGTGTTTTGTTTGCATTAAGTTTCAAAATTTTATTAAACTCTGGCAGCAATTTTTAAGTACTTGCGTGACCTTCAAAATGTTGGAAGGAGAAGTAAATTGGAATATCAGGAATTCGATGTTTCAATTTCAAGTAGTTTAGGTGTGTTATTTTGGTAGTTTACTCGGTTTGCTGATAAGATTAAAGATTAGATTGAATTAAATAATTGAAGTGAATAATCAGTTGATAATTGGGTATATATTGATTATTGAATGAGATGTATTATTTCACTAAAAGGTATGATTAAAATTGGAAATGGAATGAGAATCGTATTTTCTGATACCACAATGTTACAATAGTTTTTCAGTTTGTGACAATTTTTTTTTCTCCATTTTTGGTCATAGTTAACTGTGTTGCGAAAGAATTTTCTCTATAAGCGAACAACATTTAACAATGAAATTTTTTGGGTTATTTTACCACGTTTGAAAATTGTTTGGATGAAATTTCGTTGAAATCGGTTTATTTGCGAGTTATAGATGAAAATCCTGATTTGTGAAGGAATTTTAGAATTAGTTGAAAAGGAATTTATTCCCAACAAATTTTCTGTGCAACACCATACTCAATGGTGAAATTTTCACAGTTTTTTTTTAAATGTTCGAGAATAATGTGGTTCAAATTTAATTAAAATTTGATCAATAATTCATCAAATACGAAAATGCTAATATAATCAAACTAAAATATCCTATACTTCGATAAAAAACACAACTGATAAAGAGGATATCAGGGTTTAGCTAATCAATTTCAAGAACGCAAACATTTAGATTCAAAAACATAATATTTTCATCTTCTGCAGTTCATAAATTCATTTTTCTTACTTCTTACTTTTTTAGTTTTTCTACACGCGGTAATTTTGTATTTTTTTGAATAAAAAAATAAAAAATTAACGAGCTGTTGCCGCAATTTGCAAGAAATCTTGAAAATTTGTCGGATTTTGTTGCCAAATAATTTGCTTGCTTAAAAATGTGTGCTCGAAAAAAAATATTCTGTGACAAAAATCCTATTTGGTCGATGTGAAGAACACTCGTCATTTTTTTACTCGAAAGCAGAAAGTTCTTAGTTTAGGTTTTGTTTTAATTATTCATGTAATCACTAATCGTATTCAAAGAACAATCTGGGTTTTTAAAAAATTCAAGATAGGTAACCGTTTCATCAGTTTAATTGGTTTTTGAATTTTTTGGTTGTTGTTTTCGGTGTGGTTTCAAGTGTTATCAATTTCTTAATGGTTTACCCCATTTAGAAGGGTTTAAGGAGAAAATAATTTGATGCGAGAGATTTTTTTCATCAAACGTGTATTTATTTCCAAAGTTACTGTGTTCTTTCAAATTTTATACGTGATTTTGCAAATCACTTTCAGGTCTTTGAAAGGGTATAAACGAATGTTAAAAACGCTGCCAAGAAGCTGGTTCGATTCCAGGTTTTGGGAGGAGGACCAATATATGATATTTCACTCTTTCTTTTTTACTTTCTTTGTTCCTCACTTATTTCCAAGCTGGAGACTTGAACTTAGAGATGCAGTTTTTATAGAATTGAGTTTCAAAAATGAGAAATAAAATTAAAAATTAGTCGTTGGGGCAGCAATCATATTGAAAAATAAATTTAGAAAAAATGAGTTTTTAATGATACCTTTTTACTAAGGGTAAAATGTTGTATGAAACCTATTACACACACACACACACTAATAGTATGATAACTGCAGCGTTAAACAAAACAAACATGGTGATGGTGCTTCTCAGTACTACACTTCATACCATGGACCAGCCTACCTGGCATATGCCCGACAGATTTCACTATCTGTGTGAACCGGTGATCCAAAATTCCATCGTACAATTATTTGGAAATAAAAAATAAAATAAATAAAAAATAGGTTCTGCCCTAGGATTCAAACACTCATCGTTGGACTTGGAATATAATAATCAGATTACAGGAGGGCTTTGTTGCTTCATTACAGTGATGAGAAAATGAAAATTGTATCGAAGCAATTCCATACAAAATAATAAGAAACGTGACGTTGCAATAGCACTTTGCTCGTTTCTTTTACAAAAAATAATTACTCTGAACAAAGTGGCGTAGGAAGATTTGTAGTGAGTTGAACAAAAGCGTGTAATAAGCCTTTTTTACATCCTCTCCTTGAAGTATCATTTTTCATTAAGAATTAATAAAACAATAAAACTGAGTTTATTACCACTGCTTTAGGCCTATCCATACACCTATTCGTTTGTTTTTTTCCAAATTTTTATTCTGAAAATTCCGGAAAAGTGACCTACAAGTGTGGTGACGTTAAATCGAATTCATGGGCTCCACATCGCCGCGTGTAAAACAAATTTTATTTTCAATATTCGGGGGAAATATTTCTTTCTTTGGTTTGTAGTTTGAAAAAGCAGATTACTGCGATACGAAGTTTTCCCCGTATTTTATATTTGACTTCCATCGTGTTCATAACTTGGAGTGTAAACAGTGATCATACTCGGTACCAAATTGGTTGAGCCCTGAGGAGGATACGCGGTATGACGTAACAACGTTTGAAGATGACGTATGAATGTCGCCTTTTTGACTGTAATAAAAACCGAAAGATAACACTGAATTCAGGATTGTGTATGATTATTTTAAGTATTTCGAATAAAACATTATTCGTTTTAGTACCGGTTGAGAATGACTAAACCACGAATAATTTTCAAATTTTTGTTTTCGCTATTGTGCATGTTCAGAAGAAACATTTATTTACAAGTTATTGAAAATATATGAATACGGTGTAGAACCCACTTATTAAACTCACATTGTTACCAAGGCAAAGTGAGTGAAATAATCGAGCGAGTCCATTAGGCGAAAAAAATAATAATTAAAATTGTAAGTCAAAATTAAAATGAAATTTTGTAGGAATATGCGCAGGATACAGTCTACACAGAATATACGTGTACCATATAATATTTTATGGAATAATTCTTTAAACGAAACTATTGAAAAGAATTTTTGTTTGAATGCTATATTACTTGAGGAAATTTGTCAATTCCGACTATTTTTCTCGACTGTTTTTCCACGAGTTTAATTAGTGATTGGTAAAATTGTTCATATGTGGAACCTGTTTTATTGGATTGAACCGTATCTGTCATCGGTATTCATGTTACGAAGAAGTAGTATCCTTGATTCCCTCGAATGCAATCAAAGTTATTCAGAGAAATTGATTGAAAATAGGGACATCGAGGTATGTTATGTGTTGGCTAACAATTCCATGAAAATTTGGCTGAATTCGTAAGTTTTGTTTTCAAAATATTGCTGAAATTACATCATTTTCCATTCCATACGATGAAAGTTATTGAGAGGAATTATGAGAGAACTGTTAACTGCAAAGAGCTGAAACTTTTATGCGATATTGTAGCGTGTTAGCTGAAGATTCTGTGAAAATTTCAGCTCTACAACTAACAGTTCTCCCATAATTCCTTTCGATAACTTTCATCGTATGGAATATACCTGTGCTAACAGTATGACATAAATCTAGTTGCAGAATTTCAGCGATATTTTGCGAACCAACGGTACGATTTTTGCCAAATTTTCATCGAATGCTTAGTTAACATAATTTCGATACATCTGAAAGATTTCAGCTTAATCTTACCTTTGGTTGTCGAGATATCGCTGAAATTCTGTTCAGATTGAGTGATTAAAATGATAAGGCTTCGATCTAGTTGAGGAGTTGATGGAATTTCAGCAGTATTTGGAAAATGAAATGTGCGATTGAGTTGAAATTTTCACAGAATTTTAAGCTAACATACTATAATAACTCGTAAAAATTTCAGCTCTCCGCATCCAACATTTTTCTCGTGATTCCTCTCGTTATCTTTTAAATTGTATGACATGTCAACGAGGATTTTTGCTTTTTTTCGGGAAGATCCAGCGTGAGTATGACCGTTTACTCACATTTTCGGCAATGCGGATGACAGCTTACTCACCATAAAATGATTAAAAAAAGAAGCCGAAATAAGGCAGGCTAAATGGGACGAATGGCTTATTTATGTTATGTTTTACGAGAAAAAAAGTACGCTCCTCACGCAAACCACTTTTCAAAAATGTGAGTAAACGCAGTGACTGACCCTTTTGTTGGATCTTCGCGAAAAAGAGTAGCACTCGTAAATGGCGAATGATACGAACTGAACTCAATTTAGCTGCTGATAACAAAATAACGAAAACCAGTGTTAGAAAAAAACTCAAAAAAATTTGTTTCGGTCTTCGGAGCATCGATATAACAGAAAGGAGCAGGGAGCAGACTGTATCACGCCGGAGCAGTTTCAAGAACCAGCTCCTCTAAAAAACCTGGTTCTTCAAACCAGACTGCTTCGAAGCGTCCCACTCCCAAGTTTAATAAACGGGTTCCGTTGCACCAGGAAATTTTATTATGTCTGAAAAAAAAAAAAAAAAAAAAAAAAAAAAAAGAAAAAAAAAAAAAAAAGGTTAATTTTATGCTCGTTCGAAAATGCCCGTTATCCTGACGTGTAGTTTGTTGGGAACCGCTGCTGTATTATTTGCGGTTTCGTGCGCCGCTGTTGGTCGAGTGAATTTCTTCCTTCTCAACGAATCGTTTCGCTCCTTGCAAAGGTGCCTGGTAGGGTCTGGCCAAACCGAACAACACTTCCGATCGGACCGGAGAGCATCGCTTTGCATGCTTGCGCTTAGCTGAATACGAAGGTACCTACGTATCCGGTGGCAGCAGGTCCGTGGATGTCGTGTCGAGTTCGTATCCGCGTATTTATGGTTGAGGTGGCTGCCCTTGGCTGTTGTGGGAACTACGCTCAGTCTAACCAGTCGCGTAATCGAAGCGTACTTTTTTTATTTTGGAGGAAGGGCGGCCACGCACGCCGAGGCTAATTGCGGATTATTTTTTGATGGCGTGCGAGGTAATCAAAAAACCCGCTCCTCCTCCAGTGGCTTTCATCCTCGTTGTTTTCAAAGTAGCTTTCAGAAGAAGAAAATGAGAAGGGCAGTTCTATACACTCCTTTCGGTGTATTCAGCCGCCTGGCCGGAAGTCTTATCAGCCATCATTCATTAACGTGACGTTCGTAGGCATAAAGGTACGGTGTCTTGGTGTCTTGGTGTCTTGGCCGTAGCTGGCGAGTCGTTGTCTCTCCTTTTTTCTGTTTGAGAAGAAATATTGTTTTCGTATTTTCTCGTACGTGAAAAAAGAAATCTATTTGTTTTTCTTATTAGTTTTTCTGGAAGTGTGAGCCCCCCTCCTATCTGTGGCCATGAATGGCGTTGCACATTTATTGAGGTATGTAGACTGCCATAATGGGCCCCAAATTACTTTGGTATGGAGTAGTTTTCGTACTTGGTAAGTTTTAGCTCAGCCGTAGAAATGGAGGTTGAATGTAAAATATGAGACAATTTTGATTTCAAACGTTGATATTGATATTAAATCAAAGAAATGTATTAAATTATTTTGGTTTTCGAATAAAAAAAATTCAGTTTCTCACACGTGCGCTCTTACTTTTGATTGGAAAAATATTTTGATAAAATTGATTAATTTTCAACGATGCAAAATTTATGGAAAAAGAAAAATCATTTTTTTCAGGCCAATGTTAGAGATCTTATTACTCGTCTTCCTTTAGTTCGAGTAGTTTGAAATTGTTTTCGAACTTCTTTATGGCCTCGAATTGATGGTTGGTGTCTGAGCTCCACACAGTTGAGGAAAATTCTCATTGGAGCCAGACTTGAGAGAAATTTAGTGTTTTAAGGATATTATACGAGTAACTATTTTCGAAATTTCTCAAATTTCCCTTTAGGAATCCTGATCCTTTCATTGCTTCGACGTGGTGGTTTTAATACGTTTTTTATCAATCCATGTTGAATCTGAAATAACTCCCAGATCTCTTTATTTCTTTCACGACCTTATTTGAACCTGAAAAGGCTTCCCTTCAGTTTCGTGTATTTATGTAACCTATATATTACAGTACCTCGATGTCGCAGTCAAAATCAAAAATAGGGAAAATCTTTAGTTAGAAAGGAAAACGCCAATAAAAAGATTCGATGTTCCCATTTTGTGTATTTGCCTAACTTCGGTCAAAAATATAAATGTCTTCGATTTCCAGTCATTTATCGAATCAACCCTTCGACTATGTAGTACTGGGAGATGTTTACAACGTGTCGATAAAGTTTATCGATATCTATAAACCTCTATAAACTTGTGTAACTCGCCCATCTTCATCAGGTTTTATATACATCTGAGGTGTCCATAAAACGAAATCTTGTGAATACTGTCTATAAACAGGAATAATTGGTACTTGTTGTTATTGTTTTTCTTTGAAGTTGTTATCAGTCACACATTTTAATCATAATCACGGCGTTAATTCGTTTCATGTACCATCATTCATTAATGATGTTTGTAATATTCATTATTAATTTGTACAATAATTGATTTTTATTGAAATTTCTGCCCAAATACATATCAAAGAATTATATTTTGATTTTCAGTCTGTTGAATTCACCAAGTTTTGCATGTACATCCGTGAAATTTAAAGAATGTTTGTAAACACCTAAAAGTGTTTGTAAACTTTGATAAACTTTATAGACACGTAAATTGCCTCCGTAAGCCCGTACAAATCAATGATTTCTGTTTGGACATGCTGGCGCTAAATAAACGGCAATACTTGTATAAACTGTTTTTCGCAACACCCGCTGATAGACAACATTTTTATAAGCACCTTGACAATGTATGAAGCGGGTGATTTTAGAATAATTTAGGATCAATATATAAAGTCTTAACTTTATTACATTATGGTATTTACTTTATACATCGTCTTGGGCGCATGCGTCATTTTATACTCTGGTGATACTTACTGCACATAGCATTTGTCGTCATTTTCTTTAATTTTTTTTTCCCATAAAAGTTTCTTTGCCCTGGGGTTTCAACTTTTGACACCTGCGTTGGTGAGTCAGCACCACATCCCTTACACCACCGTGTTTTGTTGCAATTCCCGGAATAGTTTGCGCTTATACGTTTTCCAATTGCAAAAATATTTATCTATCACTATTTTTAATTTTTTTAAGGTGAGTGGGTGTTGCAAAAAATGGTGTATAACACACGTGTGTAGAGTACGTGATTGATACTCGTTTGATTTACATAACTCGCCTTTGGGTCTTACTGCAAAAATCACATTCTGATTATAATCACCTACTTCGTACACTCGTATCACAGATAACTATTTTTCCAACATATGTTGATTAAGTGAATCATTATGTGCACCTTGATGGTATATAAAGCGGGCGATATTGATTTTTAGAACAACGCGTAATGTAAATTCTTTACGCATCATTTTTTTTACCTTATGCACCACCTTGTGCGCACGCGTTACTTTCTGCATCGTCAGTAAATTTTTCATGCCCCAGTTCGTGTGTATGCGTTACGGTATCCGCAATAAGAGATTTCGAAAAAAAAAATAATAAAAAAATTTCATTGCTGGAATTTGAACGCGAGTCAGACTCGTCTTGCAAAAATTTCACTCGTATCAAAACACCTACTTTATACCCGTATATCACAAATAACTATTACAGTGACTAGAATTTATATTAATTTTTAGGCAAATGGATAAAAGCCGGCAAATGAAATTAATTCGCTAAATTATCATATTGAACCGAAATTATCTAATCATTAAAATTAAATAAATAATCTGTGAAATTTACTATTTTAACCTTTAAGTATTGTTGAAGGTTAGCTTGAAGCCCTACGAATACGTGTCGAGCAATACGCCATTTTGTATCCTTCAGCTCATTAGTAAATTCATTTATATTTATTTTGAATTTATAAAAATTTTATGGTTTGAGATTTTTCATTAATTTTATAGATCTTTTTGTTTTACTTGAAATCTACGTTCGCCCGATGGATTGAAGGGCCTCTTTATCATACGCAATTTTATGGGATCAAACTGTGCAATCGGAGTTATCGAATGTGATTGTAAGAGAACCATCGCTGGTAGAAAACCGAAATTTCGGAAAAACATCGATATATATTTATTGAAGGTTCTTTGAAAATTTCGCCAGAATCGTACCATTTAGTTCTTGAGATAAAGCTGACATTCTGAAAGGGTTATGTCAATTAAACTGTGGATACGAATGGCGTATTGCCGTACTTATATCTATATGGTTAGGTGAGGTAGATTATTATTATTATTATTATTGTGGCGGCTACCGCCACATTACGTAGGCTAATTACTACTTCTCCCTCGAACGCCGTCACCCGGCACCGTGTGCCCGACTGAATACGATGCTGACTTTTGGTGGCGGTGGATGAGGGAGGTTTTAGGTGTTTGGCCGGTACGGGTTCGAATCCCCGTGCCGCCTGAACACCTAAAATTATTATTATTATTATTATTTTTTTTTTTTTTTTGAAAAAGGCATTTATGTTATTCCTTTAGGTTTGGTGGGAAGTTGAAAGTTTTAAAAAAAATGAATTTTCCATTATTTATGTTTTTGACTAGGCATTTACAAAATTGCCTAAGCTTCTTTCCCAAGTCTTTTCGTTTTTCCCTAAATATTTCCAAAGTCAACTTAACTTTTTCCGCTATTACCGACGGAACCCTAAAGGATTTTGGTGAAAAAAAAGAATATATTCTGAAACAAAGACTTTTGCTGGTGTTTTCGATTTATCCTAGTTATAGATACATTTGTAAATTCAGTTATTTTCAGTATTGCTGAATTCGCGTTTTTGCCCGATTTATTTGTTTAGTTGAGTAAACAAAAACCAGTGAAAAACGTAAATTCTACAGGTAATTCCCTAACTCGAAACAATTTACATTAAATTTATGATGAATTTATTGCAAGAATTTTTATAAAATTTACGTCAGTGGAGGACAAGATGTTTTTTCCGGCTTTTTCCCTTTTACCGTGGAATTTTCGGAGAAACGTGATTTACGTAATTGAAGGCAACGGATACGGATACGTATGCGTATGCGTATGCGTATGCGTATGCGTATGCGTATGCGTATACCCCACAGTGTTCACCCCTTAACAGCAGAAATGCTACGTATTATCGATCCGTCGATATTTCGTCGTCCAACCGAATCAGTATGTGCATCGCCACCAGCTGAATGGTGCGCTCGTTCGGAGTGTACGCACGATGTGCGTTTTTACGGATGCGCGAATGCGCCGACGGTACTACTGACGTACTGACATTATTTGTTTGACTTGGCAGGTTGACTGCGGACGCAAACGATGGTCGAATCGGCTTTCCAGTTGTAAAGACGAGCGTATCGGCGATGAAAAACGAAGCGAAGAAGAAACGTAAGAAGGGCAAAAAAGTCAGCAACGAGACTCGGGTGTCATCGTCGTGCGGTGACCGCAGCGCCGATGCGGTCGCAGTCCAAGGACTGGCCGAGGTGGCGAAATTGCAGTGTGCGCAGGCGGACAGTCAGCCGATGCGAGATGCCAACTCGCAGCTGTAGAGGTTGTTGCTGCGTATCGCGTCATCAGCGACGAATTGCCGGCCCGATTCACTGACAGCGCGCGTACTTCTTGTCGTTGTCCCCCCCCCCCCACTCTTCCCGACATCGTTTGCCTTAAGCGAATATCTATATGTATGTATTGTGCGTGTGTATGCGTATTTATGCGTGGATATCTTCGCGTATCGCATTCAAGGAATGTCCTGCAGCCCCCACCCCCTCCGACTGCCATAAATTTATATTATCTTCCGTAGTTAGGAGTACTCGTAGTGTATATCGTCGAACTCGCCCGCGCTACCGCGTAATTGCGTAGAAAATACGAACAGTGTGCTCAATTCAGCTAACTTTTAGAATTTGTCGAAAAAAATTTGCCGGTATCGTCGATTACCTTTTGTGGCTGTGATAAACCAAAATCGGACTTTATTAATCGAATATCTTAGCACCATATTGATCGAATCCGAATGTGAAATGTGATTTGTTGATGGTATCCCATGAAAGCACATCGAATGTAACTTTCAACGATGAAACAGCCTTTTTTTCTTTTTTTTTCTCCCTGAATAAGTGTTAAACGATTTAGTTTTGCGTCGTCTTCCTGCAATTTTGATTGCCAAAATGAATCGTAATAATCCGCGTACAAATATCGGTTGTATCGCCTCTCTCCATCTCCTAGTTTGTGGTATACTTGAGATTTGCGTGTGGCAGAAATAAAACGTGCTCGATGTATGCGGGACTACCTTTACATATATTTAGCGGAAAGGCCCGAACGAGCTTCGCGATCGAAATAATTTCGTTCGTTAATTACGATTTCGGGTGTCGCAGTTTTCGAGTGATTCGATTTATTGTTTTTGATTTGGTAGTTTACTTGTTAGTTTTCTTTCTAACCTGAAGTCATAGGAAAAGTTTCATTTGATCAGCACAAATTGTTTGAAAAACTTTAATTATTATAAGTCCCTGAGAATTAAGTATCGATATGTTACAACATGCACTTACAAGTCGATAGAAAAACATTCCAGAATTTCTAAAGGTATTTTCTTATATTAGGTCCGAGTTGAAAAAAAATTTTTTTTAGCTTCAGCTATTAGGTTTTTATCTGCGAATAAAAACATTCAAAAACTCCGATGTTGAAAGCTATGAAGCATCGTATTTTCGGCTAGAATGAGTCGGTGCATTATTTCATAAATCTTAAACGCGTCTTAGCAATAAAATTTTAAATCTTTTTGAAAGACAGTTGGTGAATCCAGTATTGAAAACCTTGCTTATGAAAACTACCCTAGTTGAAGAAGAAATTCAAATTTTAAACTGTCTATGGTCTTGTAGAGCTCTGAGGGCTATTTGATGCAGTTTACTCGTGGACTTTTAATTTGATAGGGGTTCAAATTTTCCATTAAAAAAAAAAGTGTCCGTAAGGTTTAGTTCGGATTAACCAATGGAGGTATGGAGGTGGTTGAAGTTCGAAAATACTTCGACGACTCAAAAATTCGATATTTTCTTCTTTGCCGATCCTTTCGGAGAGCCTCCGCGAGATCAGAGATGAATCAGAGGAGAGGACAGGAGAGGACAGCAGCTAAATCTCCATAATCTGGTGCAAATGCACCGAAAAATATTCGGAAATATGCGCCGTTAGGAAAACTAATAAATTAATATTTTAATTATTTTCACGAATAAGCCGCCGAAAACATAATTTAATAATACCGAGTTATATTCTGTTTTACTATTCGCTGTGAAAAGTTGGGATATAGATGGAAAACAGTTGGGATTAGTTGTATATATCGCGAGATCGCATTTTATAATTGCGTTGTCGAAAAACGAACAAATGCTAAAATTTTCACACCAACTCGGAAAGAAAACTGCGACAATACAACACTCTCCTACATTCTCACCGCAGGTGCAAAAAGAATAGCTTTTTTACCACAGGAGTGCGAAAAGAGCGCCAAAATTTTACAGCCGTGGTGAAGTTGTCAAAACTTTCTACAGCATCGGTCAAAAAGAACACAGCTACTGTTTGTTAGAAAAATGAAGACAAGTTTTTTTGTATTTCTAAAAAATTACCGTTTTCAATTTGAGTAGTTTCAACAAGCAGGTCTATGATTTTGCTCGAATAATTTTTATACTTCCAGTAGAAATTTTTGAATTCGGACGATATTTCCTTTTTTTTGTTTTATTTACATCGGTTTACAACCACTGATCAGAAAATAATTCCAGTGTTTGTTCTTTAACAGCCGCGTATCTGTTGTTAGTAGGTTACCTCGCTTGGTGGAAAGAATAGTGTATATTACACGCCAAGGTTCAAAAGTGAGCATTTACATGTGAGGGAAGTTGGCAAAAAGAGGGTAGCGAGTGAGCAATTCCCGAGACATGTAAATAATGCTGACTTTCGAACTTCGTTGAGGACATATGTGATGTAATTAATGATCAGAAAGCTACAAATCGTTAAAATCTTATTATAATTGATGAGTTTTTTGCGAAAATTATGAAAAACGGAACAAAATACCAACCTCCTCATTATGGCAGATTTAACGTATCGTTCAGAACGTGTAACCTCCTCTACCTCGATGAAAATTGAATTTTCTTCATGTAAAAAGATGCTTCACGTTTTTACACGGAGGTGCGTTCACTTTATATCGAGATTATATTCATCGATGATACGAGCTACTTTTCACTCGAAAAATACCAGCGTAAACATTGCCTTTCTCGTCGTGTATTATATAAAAATATTCTCTACTGGATATCTCGACGTAGGTATTGGTTTTTTTGGTTTTTTTTTTTTTTTTTTTTTTTTTTTTTTTTTTTTTTTTTTTTTGTCTTTGTAAAATCTGAAAATGCGCCAAAACGCCTTAACATCGTTCGAATGTAAAATTTTCTGCTTCAGCTAAAATCATACTTTCAGCTATATTACCGAAATTATCGCCCAGTTACTCTTTAAACAATAAATTCTTAAGAAGGTAACCTTTACCTATAATTCGTGAAATTTGACTCAAAAGTTTTGAAATTCTTCCTATCGTCACCGAATTTCGAAATTGTCTTGAAAAAGGATTTTTTTTTTTTAAAGTCTGTACAATTTTATGATTATCCGTTACTTGCGAAGAAAAGAGTTTTAAAATTCTTGTGGGAGAACGAATATAACTTACATTTAAAAAAATTAATTTAGGTATTTATTTCAACCTTTTGAGAGCTTTACTAGATCAAGGACGTGAGAAAAGGGGGCAATTGCCCCCGTGACTTTTTTTGTTTTAAGTGATAAATATGCACAGCGGGTTTAATAGATGCTAAATTTCTCAAATTTTCTAAATTTACAAAAGTGACAAGCTATAAAACAATTTTTCCTTTCCACTTTTGAAGAAATGCTGGCTTCGCCCTTGATCGACCGTGCAGGTATGTTTTGTTATTTTGGTTCCTACATTGTCAAACAACTTGTGTAGTGACAGCAACCTAATGTTGATTCGTTAGAAAATTGCAACCGATTCGGAAAAACGTTGCAGTTTAAACTTTTTCGATTACGTGATCGTCAAAACTACGATAAAAATTTATGCAAACGCCGTTGTAGACAAGCTCCAATTTGAGGGAAACAACCTTTGCCCGTTTTTTGACTGTTTTAAAATTAATTCTTGAAATGAAAAATTCTGTAACGTAGAAATGGTCTTCGACGTGAATGAAATGGTGCCTGAAGGTACCGAATTTGAGTTGACAGTCTCCATCGTACGCATTGGCTTTCTTCTAATGGAGTCAGTCGTGCGTCGTCATGGGCTCTGTCGTGGAAAATGCTTGCGATACCATCGAAGACCCGGCGACATTAATTAAATTCACCCGAGGAAATTGTATTTTTGATTTAGTATTTTCTAACCCCCGTTCTGCCAGATTTTTATTGTGGTTTTGACTGCGAGTACCTTCTCTTCTTTCTGTAATTTACGTTTTTTACCTCACTGTTTGTGTGTGTGTGTGTGGTTCAGTGACCCTCACTCGAGACGTCCCTGCGTTGGTCGCGCGAGAGAAGGTTTTTCCTCGGCCCGAAAACCTCAGAGGCGCATATGCGAACGTCGAAGAAGAAAATCGTAACGTTATACGCACCACCTGTACGGTATAAATTTTCTCAATGTTGAAAGTTTTGGCCTTTTTAAGGAGAAGTGCTTATTCGTGTATGTACCTTCCCCATATATTGACGAAAGAAGCGTCGCGTTTCAGTTATTGCCACGTTAATGAAATTATTCGAAGCCTATACACCGCTTCATTCCACTGCGGTTTTGTCTCACCAACTCATTTCTGTCCGCTCATTCCAAATGTTTTCCCCGCAAAAGAGTCACTTAGCGAACGTCTACACTATCTGCGAGTACGACGCGTAAATTCATCTTGGAAATTCTCACGAATACCTACAGCTGGCATCATCCGTAACACCATTTTCAAACTGGTCCAACATTTTAATTCAAAATTTTTACACCATTCAGCGGCTGTATTTTGACGTTCACTTTGTCGAACAAGCCGACAAATTACAAAATATGTTCGATGTCGCCAACGTCTCATAACGTTAATTTTCTTTTCTTTTTTCTTTTTTTTTTCCTTTTTTTTTTTTTTTTTTCAATAATTCTGCATGTTCCTATTATTACCTTAACGATTAATTTTTTTTCGTTTTAATTTGTTAATTCGTTTTAATCGCAATGTATTGTCATTTCTGTTTTGAATACCAGAATTTCTTGGCTGTGTTCGAAAAATTAGCTTAAGTTTTTCGCGTGTCGAAGTACGAGTCGACGATTGAACTACTCGTTATCTCCGATGAGTAAATCTTTAGTCACTGTGAGATCTACACATAATATTCGTGAACGAACTAATAATCTGTAAATTTATCGTGTATACTACGTCGTAAAACGGAGATTGCTACGTACATACCTACAGTACTGCTTTGAATTATCGAATTAATAACAAAATTAAAAACAATTGCGTTCGATATAATCTTGGTCCATGTTGTCAACCTTTGCTCAAAATTATTCGCAATTCAAAAATTTGATGAAAGAGAAATCTCCGACTTACTTTGTTTCGGACTGGTGACTGGTAATTATTTTTTCATTGTTTTGTTTTTTATTTCAATTTTTTAAAACGCATTCCCGAGCCGTTTGCCGTAGTGCCAATTGACGTGGAGTTTAATATTTTACCTCCGAGAACGATCTTTTCATTCGTTTACATTTTCACGCTGACCTATCTCCGATTGTTACGGTTATACTGGTTTTTACATGATTAGGCCCACATACGATGTGTTTTTCTCCCAAATATTTTCTAACTCTTTCCCTTTACTACGCTAATTCTGTTATTCATTGTGTGATGTTGAATTTCGTTTTGGTACTTCAATAAATCAAATTCGTTTCGTGTTTTTTCATTTCCTTCTCATTGGGCTTCGGCTAATTGAAAATTTTACCCAGCGTCTGGACTCCGGAGAATGGTTCTGTATGACTCTTTTCGCGATGATAGAATAAACAAGTTTAGGTCGAAGAGTGTTAAATATAATCGAGGACGCATGTGAGACGAAAAACGGCACCACATTCACCATCAAAATATCCTCCATTTCCAAGGTACCGACAATTTTTAATCTCATTTTTATCTACCAAATTTATGTTAATTGTGTGATTTCTAAATTAATATCATTATATCCACTCGTTCATTTAATTAAATTATTTGAAAAAAAAAAAAAAAAAAAAAATTCTGATTATTGCCTGCAGGCCTAAATGAGGGGGCAAGGAAATTTGAATTCGTACCGATGGAGTGGGGACAAATAGCGTCGAAAGTGGTGCCGTTTTTCAATGCAGAATTTAGATAGAGGTGTGTCCGCGTATTATATTTAATACTCTTTATTTTAGACTTTGACTACATGTGTAGTACTGAACCAGTAAAGCTGCGCAAGACCGATGTACTTTTCAATGTCAAGACATGCCGGCGAAAACGTAGGCAACCCCAACGTACCTTCCGCGTATTTTCGACGTGTTGCTCGAGTTGACCAATTTAGAATACATCTGATAAAGAGATCCTTTAGATTTACAAGGATAGCGTACGTAAACTCCAAGAAAAATACGTCAAAAGTACGCTGTGGTTGCCTATTTAGCGTCGACATGTCTAACAGCAAATCATCTTTCTTTACTGATCCACTACCACTACTATACTTTTCCGGCAGGTATAGATGAGAAAGAATTCTCGGAAACATCCTTTTTTTAATGTAATACATTGCGTGAAACCTAGCATGCTCTCGTAGACAGACACATACGCAAAGTATAGAGACTACGAATAAATAATAAAGTAGGCTCCGGCCTCCGAGAGATACAGCTAAAGAGATATCAAATGCCTGCTCAAACACATGTCAAAGATAGAAAATTTAAAATTCGAGTATTTGTTACCGCGTAGGTGTTTTAGATTGACTGCGTAGGTGTGCATTGGTAAGAAAAGATGACTAAAATGAAATGGTATCTCCTTTCAGTGCAACTTGTACATTGTCACATTTCTCCAACTTTCCTATACAAAAATATGGGTTGCACCCTCGTATAAATCGCATCATAGTCCTTAACCTGTAAGTTGACTGTTCGCTCCCAAACAGCGGGACTTTTTTTTGTCTATTAAATTAATTATGGGAAGTATTGTTAGATATTTAGCTGTTAATTTCATCGAGACATTAGTTCATTTTTTCAATACCTTTAGTAGTGGGTGATAGGTGAGGTAGGTATATACGATCCAGTACGGGGCATAGATCTTTTAAAATTAGATAGTAAGATCGCGATCTTAGACCAATGGATCGCATTAAAAAATTTATCTAATTTCGACGTCTGAATCGTCATTTTTCAGATATTTTAGATCTTTAAGTTAGATCGTTTATGATAACTTGAGTCAAGTACTCAAATCATATGAGAATAAAAATAAATTAACGAATGACTCGAACTTATGTTCTGCTTTTAATTTTGTATTTCCTCATTTTTCTATTATTACATGGTAGAAAAAGGTGTTGGGGAGAAAATTGGGAAGCGATTTGAAAAATCATGAAATGATCACAATCTAGATCGCAATATTGCAGAGATCTGTAGATCGCTTTGGTTGATCTATCGCCTCACACTGGTATGATCGTATTTACAATGAGCTTCAGAGTCCCTGGTTCACTTATTTCATAGTTAGATGGAGGTTTGATTAGGAGCCTAAATTTTTCCCTTTCAACGTCCAATAAAACGTAATGGCAACAAAAATTCAAGAAAACATGCTTGATTTTTGAAAACTAGCTTCCCTAACAGAGCTTGTAGCGCTAAAATTTTTTGAATTTTCAACCTGTACATTAGTCAATCGTTTAAATAATATATATTGCAGTCATTAAACATTTCAAATTTGAAATATCGGCATATATGACGTACATGATTCAAAGTATTCAAAAGCAGTTTCAGCTTTTTTTTTTTTTTGAGAGGGCTTGAGTGGATTACAGTAAAATCTAAAAAAACTCAAGCGCAGGAAGCCTGGCTAGAAAAAGTAGGTTTTCGAGAGAAAGAATTATGAATTTTGATGGTCACATTAATTATCTGCAAGTTCATAAGCGTTAATGGTATGTTATTATTGTACGAAATTTGTTAGCTGCTGACAAAATATTAGACAATGTAAAATATAAAAGCATTTTTTCTTGAAAAAATGTAGAATAAATTAAGGTGATAAAGTATGGTGCCTACATTATCATATAATTTAAAATAAAACCAATGAAATATAATGAAGCTACGAAATAAAAAAAAGGAAAAAATGAGAATGTGAAAAATTTTTGTAAAAAGAAAAGTTCATGCAAATTAAAAAACAAAGGGAAAAAAGCTTTACCGGAAGTACCGTCCAGTCGATTCGCACCGAAATTGGTAGCCTGCTGCAATAAATTTTAACGAATATTTATTTAAATTTCGTACATATGGTTCCAAAATTTCGTATTTTATGACAAACGTAAAAACAAAAATAGCGGCACCGGAAGTACCGCCCAGCCGACCTGCGTTGAAATTGGAATCGTACAACGAATCACAATAAATATTTATTCCGAATTTCAAGGGCTATTGGTGCAAAATTGAGTATTTTATAGCCAAAATAAAGACAAAAATGGTGATACCGGAAGTATCGTCCGGCTAATCCGAACTAAAATCTATGAGTCTTGTCCTATCCTCAGTAAAAATGTTCGTACCAAATTTCGTGATTATCGGATAAAAATTGCGACCTGTACCTTGGCAAAAAGGAACTGACTTATATATACACGAATTTGAGTTATTGGTGCCAACATTTTTCTGAGGTCATGAAACGAAAAACGTATCCACCTCCAACCCTGGGGGCTAATACCGCACTAAGCGTAATAAGTAGATTTTCTAAAGAAACCTACTTAAAAATATTTGTTCATTTTGAAATTACGAAGTTTAAAACCATTAAAAATAAAAATTGACTTGAAGGAAATACCATCCTGTCGATCTACACGAAAACTGGTTGAATGTTACAATCAATTATAATGAATATTCGTTCAAAATTAAGCATTTTATAGGCAGACTAAAAACGAAAAGAAATATCTTTACCGAAAGTAGAGAGAAGAATAAATGGAATGATATCAATCAGCATGATATAAACTGGTATAATTCTAATGATATTTTAGCGTTTGAAGTTCCACAAATTAATTAGATTTTCACTATAGTACCGCATCATCAAACCAAATTGGTAGAATTAACGGCAAGTCATCATGCAGCATCCTTTTGTTTATCGTCGTATTTCGTAGAATAACTTCATCTTTTTCTCGAAACGTATTCACCAAACAGGGTCATGATAATCCGCACTTTTTGATATCAAAAGTTTTCATCAGTTGCAACCTTTTTCAAGCGGGTATGCGGGGAGAACTGTCGCAACAAGATTTCGAGGCCGCATTAACTGCCACGTCGGCGACCATAGCGACCGTATAGCCAAAGCCAATACGTAGCTTCAAGAGTGGTGCCGTTTCTGGTATCAGCCTTTAGATGGGCGGACGTCCTATACTATATTCAATACTCGGGGGTGTATACCTAACAGCGAAGAGCCTGCTGCCCACTTACAGACTTCGTCGACGGTGACAGGGGCCGAAGATTTAATCCATTAATTTTCAACCGTAAATATGGACGCGTAATAGAATAGCTATTCGTCATACCGGTTTATTACTCTGAAACTACCTGTTGAGGAAAAGAAACTCGGTAAGTATTTCTTACGAAAATCAGTTTTAATAGCAAATACGAAACAACAAAGAGTAGAAAATAGGAGGAAAAACAATTTACCTACTTCTCAAAATAATTTTAATTGAGGAATGTAAATGGTAGGTACTCGTTAAAAAAATACATAGAAAAAAAAAAAAAAACAACAAAACAAAGAAGAGAAAAGAAGAGAAACAAAAGTAAAAATTCGAACATAAAAAGCTTACTTCACTTTGGTAATGAAAGAGGAAGCGATTTTTTCTGTACAAAGGCTCCGGTATTATTCCCGAGTCGTATTTTACATTACAAAGCTTTCGCGGTGGCAACGAAGAACGGGTAAGTTATCCGAATAGGAAACCCTGTCGAGGCAAGTGGGACAAATTTGCGGTGAAAAAGTCTTCGGTGGTGGGACTGGTCAACAAGAATTCGGGTATGTCCAGGGATGAGAATGAGGTTGGATGGTTTTGTGGTTGTGGTTGTGGCTGGGGCTGGGGCTGGGGCTGGGGTTGGGGTTGGGCGTGGCCACGGCCATGGCCATGGGATGGAAGCGGCGGCGGTGGCGGCCGGGCCGCGGCGATGACTCGCGTCGTCTGATTGGTCGCGACGCTGCAATTCAAACCGTTCGACGCTAAGAACGAGGGCGGATGCGCCAGATCTTCCACTGGAGTCGGCTCTGGAGACGGATTTACGCACGTCGGTTTATGCGTTTGCAAAATCGTTTTCAAATTTCGCAGCTGAACTTCCAGTTCTTGTATGTTCGACTTCATCTTTTGGTTCTGGTTCTCCAAGTTGACAGATTCCTGGGCACACAAAAATAAAGAAATTCGTGTTAATCCGTCGTGTCGTCGAATGCGCAGGCAACTTTTTCGAGCCAAGCATTCGAAAAGGTGAAGCAGAATAAGACAGAAAAAAAATCGGCCGACAAGCGCCGAGTACTTCTTTTTGATCGAATTCTTGGATCGCAAACGCTGCTCCTAACGGAAGGTACCTACGAAGTCTTCGCACTACGCTTCTCAAGCCAATTAAAAGGTGGACACGATTTGATGGTTGACCCGAACGGTAATTTTGGTTGGGTCATCGCTGGCCATGGGTGCCATGGTCCACCGAAAAGTTCAGTAGGGAGGAAAAATTGTCTTAACGTAGCTCTCCTAAACTGCGTAAATTTTAACCATCTTTCAAGCGTACCTACAGCATTGCGGGGGCCGCCTCGGCAGTGCCCACATTTACACCGTATGCGCACTGTGTGATCGAACACAGCCGCAAAAATTCTTCACCTCCCAAATATATTTGCTTCGTTCTTTTCCAAAAACATGAAAGAGAATAATTATAATTATATCGTATCTACAATACCTATCATGCGAGCCAATGACTACACGGGTGGCCATTGAAAATTTGACCACAGCGGCAGCAGAGACTAATACGGCACTGCGGGGGCCCGCAACTTTGTTGCCGCAGACGATAATTTACTTGCACAGTCCGCATATTAGTTTTATTGGTTTTGTTGGGGAGAAGAAGGGTTTGATGAGGACCATATCCCCATCAAAAAAGAAAAAAACTAGCGTAGCAATACTCGACTAGAAAATCTTATTTCACATTGGAAATGCGTTTCGTTTTTGTTTTTTTTTTTCGAAATTTTCAACTTATCCACAAATGTTTTCAAGCGAAGTTCTTCCGCAATTCAAAGATGTCGAGTTCGAGACTGGACCACCCATACCACATTCTCGACCCAAAATGGCGGCGTGTTCTGTTCGGTTTTAACGAACAAAAGGGCACAACAAATATTGATTGTTAGTTGTACTGAGCTGTCTAATTCAAACGACCCACTGTTGGGCAAAGGCCTCCCGAACAGCCAGCTTCCATGTGCTATTGTTTTGGGCGGGTCTGAACCTTCGATCATACGGGCGTAAACTGTACGGATACCCAGCAGCAAAAACTGTGTATCTCTCTAATCAGCTGCAGTATCGATCGAGCATGCCGCCATTAAGTTTTCAGTCTATTGGTAATGCGAATCTAAAGCTGTCTAAAGATTTTGCCGCGAATCCTGGTGAATCCAGTGAAATCGAGGGAACTCGATGCCCATTTAATGGTTCTACGATACAAGTTGGCACGAATTTTCGCGTTCATCTGGGTATCCGTACAAATTTACGATCGAATTTCTGGACCATCGTCACTCCGCTCTGCTATACTAACTCATCTTCCCTACGTATACCTGGACTTCCTTTTCTATGATTGGGTTAATTGAGGGGGGGAGGGTCGGTCCGTCCGTTCCACTAGTCTTTTACTCAATTTTATAAGCTTGTCTGATCTCATTTTGTGTCTCCCTTCCTTCTCGCCCCGAAAAAGGGAGAAAATTATTTTTTGTTTCAAACTATAGGCGCCTATCTACTCATTCCACATCTTCACGTTTAGTAATTTTTCTCATTCGTTGGGGGCAACTTCGAATTTCAGATTTTTGTTCAGGGTTGAGCGCTGAGCCTTAAGGCTTCCATACACTCCTTCGTGTGGTTTCAATTTATAAATCAGTTTGTTTTTTAGGCCCTATGTCTGTACCCCGTGCTACAATGAGGGGCAAGTTTCCGCGATTCTAACTTTAGTGCTAACTGATAATTTTTTTCTCTACGAATAGAAAAGTTTTTGCACGCTCTTTCGATTCGGTTGCTAATTCGTCACTCCATTCTATCACCAACGGATATTATTTGTCCTACAGACACATATTCCTGAACTTTCTCTATACTCAGGCTCATTAGGTTTGTGTAATTGCGTCGAATTTTGTATTATTACTCGGCCAAGTCATGTACTTGATTTTTGTACTAATTTGCCTCGAGTCGTTGTTTTCGCTGGCTCAATCCCAAAGTACAGCTCCTATACCCGCTATCTAAATTTCGATTTATTTTTTAGGTAATGGTTATTCGCGCCTTGCGCAAATTTGGAAAGCGTTGCTGCGAGAACTGCTATTTTCTCACGCCGAAAAGAGAAAAAACAAAAAAACTTGGTGCGATTTTTGCTGCGAGACTACAGCAGCAAAACGAATAAATACGTCGATACACTAACATGCTCCAGTCTGTCCGTTCGTTCTCGTTTTTTTTGTCGACATTTCATGGCCGCCAATTTGTTTCGCTCTCTCCGCCGTTTACGACGCTCCTCATCTTCTGGCGTGAGCTGAAACAAAAAAGTGGAAATAAGTAGAATTCGCACAGGGCCTAAAGCGCGCTTCTTTCTACAGGCTTATACACTTTTCTACGAGTTCCTTCCTGGGGAGCTCATCACTTCCATGCGCCTCCCCCTCCTCCCGAGTACGTCCCTGAGTACTGCTGCGAGTTCTCGGCAAGTTCTCTTTAAATATGGTGTTCATTTATCAGTTGTACAGGTACCTCGGTTTTTATGGTACTGTGTAAAGAAACGTTCAGAAAATTGAAACACCAAATGAAAGAAAACAACTTCGCTGGTGAGAACAACGGCTGGTCACCACCATCGCTCGTATCTACGCAGCAAAAGTGAACGTTATTTTTCGACGAGGCCATTTTTCTTTAATCGCCGTATTAGATATCGAGCAGACCTTAATATTCAAAAAGTTTCTTCTCAGTTCTGTGGTACTACTTCGTGTTGCTAGAGCGGCTCTAGTCGAGCGAAGTTAGAAAACTCAAAAAATTGAACGAGTGCCGTCGGAAATTATTGAAAAATTAAATTCTCTCTGATAAGAAGGACACTTAACGCAACCAGCGTACATCTACAGAAAAAACCTCCTTCTACTCGCCCAGTTAGGTCACCTTATTCTAAACTTTTTGTCGAGAAGTTTTTTTTTTTTCCGTTTCTGCTTCGGCGAATCGAACAATCCCTAGAACTACGATTTTCATGTTTCGACATAGGCAATTATATTTTCTTGTCGCTTTCTGCAGGGAATATTGTAGTGACTTTTACGATTCATAAAATTCTGAGACAAATGAGTCTGATTCGTTTCAACATATTTCGCTACAAATGCATAATTTTACCTATTTTAGCCCTAAATATGCCAATTTTGACATATTTATGGGAAGAAAAAAAAATAGATTTTGTGTTCTTTCGAAGAGAAGATGATTTCAAGGGACAACTCTTTCACTGCTGAAAATTTGAAAGAACATAAAAATCTTTCTCCTTTTTTTGACACTAATACCTAATTTAATAAAGTTGGTAATAACATTGTTTGACGAGGAATTGTTTTCGGAATATTTTGCTTCTTAGAGCGTATTTCAGCACTGATAAATGCGTAATATAAGCGCAAATTTGGCTATTTTAAAAATGTTAGACCCGGGTGATCGCGGTTAGTGCCGCAATTAAATAATTTGTCGTCGAGCGCAAAATTTGATTTTTAGTCGCCTGGTCTGTTGTGGGCCAAACGAGATTCGGGTCGGGTTATTAGGTACTTTTGGACCGAATTTCGTTTTCAAACGAGTAGCTCCTTCGATGCGAACTTCGGGCAAAACCCGTCCGACGACGACTACTGGCAGGTACGACGTTCCAGTGGGGGGTAGGGGTCGGCCCAAGGCCGGAACCCATACCCTTCGTCAAAAGTGGCAGACCCAAGTCACCAAAATCGAGACAAATATTTCGCTGAACCGGCGCTGCTGCACGTTGAGAAGGCGGTCAACAAAATGGGGCGCGACGAAATGAACGAAGTAACGAACGAATGGGAAATAAAGAAAAAGAAGTTTCGCTCGTACGCAAGTACTCCAGGCAGAGGGAGGCAGAGGGAGGCATAGAAGGTAGGGTAAGGTAGGGTAGGGGCAGTGTCGGGTATGACAGGGTAAGTGGATACGTAGGTACGTCAAATTGGAATTGGAAAAACTCGCCACCGAATGTCACAATTTGGCCAGGATTTGACAAGTTGGGGCCGCCATTAGCCTGTGGCCCATAAAATGATTTTACCTCGTTGGGGTTTCCGTGGCTATCGCAATTCGATAAATTTCCGTCATCCTCTTCGGTGTCCATACTACTTTCGTCGCAACCCGAGGACGAGTAACGCGTCTCCGGAGCTTGGTGCTGAGGCTGACGATGAGAGGACTGAGGCTGAGGCTGAGGCTGAGGCTGTTGCTGGTGCGACGTGTCTTCCAAATTACGTTGCAGTCTGCGTTCTTGCAGCCTCATCTTCAGATCCTCTTTGATGAGCTGCGTGCGCATGTTTTGCTGGTTTGGTGGTGGCGAGGCTGGAGAGCCGAGATTGCTGCTGGCGTTGCTGCAGTTGTCCGCACAGTCGTTTTTCGTCGAGCAGTTGCCCTTCTGCAGAGTCATGTACGTGTCCAAAGGGTTGATACTGATCAGGGCGCTGAGGATTTCGGGCGTGTTGGGAATTCGGGTAGCGCCCGTCTGCTCGGGGGCTAACGAATCGCGGCCCACATTTTCATCACTGTCCCCCTCGATGCCGCCTCCACCGCCACTTGCGTCACCGCCGCCACCGCATCCTTCATCCTCGTTATGGAACATTTTTCAACGTTTAGCCGCCAAACCTGCGACACGAAAATAAAATTCCAATATTTTAAACAAATTTCGCGCCTGTTACGTTACCAACTCTCAACAAATTCGACCAACAATTTTTTTATATTTTATTTATAATTTCTACAGCCGTACGGCAAGTCGTCCTCTACCGACTAACAACATCCTTTCGCATCACTCGCATATTCGCGCTGGCTTCGCACACTTTTCTGTTCGGACCGGGGGCTGCTTCATTCCACCTTTTCACGCCGGTCTTGGCAGACGAACCATTTCCGCACAAAATATTCTTCTTACTACAATTTCCCTTCGTTCGTCTCTGCCACCAACTCTCTCGACCATATCATCCGACCACCTCCTTTTTGTCCTATCGCAAACACCTTTGCACGTGACCTTCAACGCCGCTGGCACGGAATGCGCATTTTTAAGAACTTTTTCAACCAGGTGCGAAGCAACAAAAAAAACACAAAAACACAAAAACAAACACTTCGCTGAGGTAGAAAAAAACCCAAAACTGCGATCAAAAACCACGCGTTGTACTCGAAACAAATAAAAATGAAAAAACCTAAAGCGGTGTAAGCACATTCGCTCGCTCGATCCCTCTCCAACAATCCCGATGCTGAAATATTATCTATCTATCGTATGAAATACCCGAACGTCCGAATCTCTATGAAAGCCGTTTTTACATATTTCCCATTGAGCTAGAAGTTTGAAATTTGGCAACAAGGTTCTTAAACTACGAACTCCAGGCACGTTTTTTAGGCCGAAAAAGAGAAAAGGGGTCCACCAAGATGTAGGCAAAAAACCTATTTATTTGGCACCTTGCGAAATATCCTGCACACTGAAATTTAACATCATCACACGGAGCACGTGTAATATTGTTTGCGCATGCGTACGGAAAACAGTGATATTAAGGTTCAAGGTACGAACGTTCAAAATACGTACGTGTTTTTGACCTCCGAGCAGCCACAAGATGGCCAGTAAGCTGAATTCATTTCACACCCTCGACCGTATTAATATAAGGAACAAATTTTCAGCCTTTAAAATCTGATTTACATGATAAAACGAAGCCGGAAATATGTAAATTTTTGAAATATTATGCGATCAAAAACCTGCAGATCCGAAATCAAGTTGAGAAGTTTTTTAACGATGATAATTCTTACGTAAGAGCGATTTGTGTAATTATGAGGAATAAATTTCAGTAAATGTAATAAGTATCTCTCAAACTGTATCATCTTCATTCAGAATTCGAGGTTGAAATTTTTTTTTGACTTGTGGTAAGAAACCAGATTTTTCTGAATTTTGTTCTACACCCTGTTTATCACTTTCTTGTATTATAATACACTTAATGTGGTGGCAAGAGACAATTACTGTCTCCGATGGTATGAAACAAATTTTAGAAATATATTTCATCCCATTTTGACGGATTATGTAAAAGCTAGTGATGCATAATATCGATATTTTTTCAAAGTGGAAAAAAAAAGTCAAAAACATCTAAAAACTACTGAAATTATAAAATACTTGAATTCGATTATCATTACAACTTATTTGCATAATCCACCTCGATTTATTACGTTTAATTTGGAAATCAAAACTAAGAAGTTGAACGTGCATTTTCATTTTTAATTTAAAAAAACAGTTTGAAAACTTGTTTTCCGGCCAATTCAAAGCGTCAAAACTATATCTATAGTTTTTCAAGAAACTACTACTAGCTATCGATAGTTTACGCATCACTAGTAAAAGCAAAAATGGATTTTCTAAGAATTTTCAGATTTTTTCAGATTTTCTCATGATTTTATAGTGGTGTGGGGCAATACTTCATTTGTTCCATACACTGTTGTGGGGACTCACCTGTATGAGGGATAGGGGCTCGGACCCCTCGACGACAGTAGCTGCCCCAAAGGGCAGGAAAATATTCGTCCTCGTGACGTTAAACACACAAATTACGTTCGATTGTAATTACCTGTAAGTACATGCAGGTAATGTACGAGTACCGAATCGTGATACAATAGAATGATGTCACGATCCGTACACGAACCAGCCAACCATCTCTTATCATAATAGGAGATGATGTAACCAGGCCATTCCCACCAACGTACGTATTTTTTACATACGTGTGTTTGTGTGCGTGTAAATAAGCCAGTATATAAACCATCCAAACCGGCTCTAAAATTGCCAGTGTTTGCCTTGGTTTTGGCTTACCCATACTTTGTGTATGAAGTGGATGAACACGCTTAAATTCTGTTGAATTTACCTTCTAGTGAGAATACTTTCTCACAACAAGGTATTCCACAACTGTGTTACACACCCATGAGATAAGCGTAATATTCAAAGGGACAACCTCTGATAATCAAGAAATTCAGGTTTTTGGTAACATCAAATATCAAAAATACACGTTATTTCCGCCTTCGTTTCATCATACGATCTGGATTTTAAAGGCTAAAGATTTCATCCTCATATTAGCATTACTAAGTATGAAAAATGAATTCATCTACCTTTACTTACTATTTTGTGGTTGCCTGGAGGTTAAGGTTTAAGTATATCGAGATACGCGGTGACTCGGTTCAAGTTTACTAGTAGTATTTATAACAAATATCACCGAATTTGTGCGAGTGTGAGGAGGTAAGATAAGGAAAACTCTTCGAGGCTGAAAAATTAGGGAGGAGCAGTGAATAATTGTGGATGCATTTTAGGGGTTTGAGGAGGGGAAATGTTTGAGAAGCATTACCACGAATGACAATAATGAAAAGAAAATAAATTTATCCAATATTACCCCGGAATCATTTTCATTATTACTAAGATCCACCATCCTCATTTAAATATGTACCTACAGTAGTTGTAAAGGCCGCAGACATGACATGCGAGTTGAGCGTCGCCACGTAAAAATGCTCACCTTTTATGCTCTGCGTGAAAGTATATCGATGCCCGGTGTGTGACCTTGAGTGTTGACACTCGGGTCTAGTCCGCAGCCAAAGTGTTCACTGCTTCTAACTATCTTTAAAACAGTGGCGTAACGGATGATAGCAGACCCCAAAGTGCGAGGGGCGAGAAAAAAGGAGCTCTGGTTAATGTCAGGAAAAAATAAAAGGATAAATGACATTATGAAGATGGGCCTTCAAAACATGTTCACATGGGGCCAAATTTTCTATTACAGCACTGCATCAAAGTGGGTTAAATTTCGCAAAGCATTTTTGATAACATAATATGGAAACTACTTTACCAATATTGTACAACCATTAAACTGCATCATCCAAAATTCTCAGCATCGAATGAATCGTAATAATTTTGGATTGAACAGTCGTGACCTACATCTTTTTAACATCTTTTTAACCGAAAGTCTCTCACACTTGCACAATTTACCTCTGAAGTTTGCAACCTGTCTTAAAGGTTGTTGTGTTCATTTACCCAGATTAATTCACTCTGCTTTTTTCACACACACTGACATAACTCTTCAACGACCAATTGGATTCGCACTCAACTCCCATAATTGGCCTTTAGTTTCCTCTAACTTGAAGACGTTTTAAGATGATAAATTATGTTGCCGAATTTGTTGATGCGTATGTTGGGAGCAGAAACCGAATTTTCTGAATGAGCAAAAAAAATGTTTAGAACGTATTCTGTCATTTAAAAATTGACAGAATGCTTCTACTAAGCCATAGGCTAATATCACAAAACGGATTTCGTGTTGTGGTATTAGTCTAAATGGACAGAATGCATTCTGGAAGTTGCCAAATTCCACGACGCACTCTGTGTGTGACTTTTAATGCCACAACATGATTTTGTGTTGTGGCATTCGATCAAAAGGAACAGAACATGTTGTAGATGTTTTTGAAATTTCACATAACACATTCTGTACATTAAGCCCTGTTCACAATACAAAAAATAATGCTTAAAACATAGAGAGGTGCTTTCACAACGCATGTTTTTAGGATCTGCTCGTAAAAACGAAGTGCTATTCCATTAATACTTACTCGCATAGTTTAAGTCATTATACCCTTATCATCCCATTTGTATCAGTGGTTTGCAAAATATTTCGTTGAGAAAGCGTCTCTCCATGTTTTAAGCATTATTTTTTTTGTTGTGAACAGAGCTTTAGAGAGTTTTACTTTTATTTCCACAATCGGAATTCATATTGCGGGGATAAAAGTAACATACTGAATGTGCACAGAACACGTGGAATTGGGAAACTTCCACAATGCGTTCTGTTCATTCCCGTTGCGCCATTAAAATTCACACACAGGATGGATTGTGGAATTGAGAATCATCCCTGTCATTTAAAAATTGTGAGAATACAAAAATTCTTGTTTGGATTGTTTTTAAACGCTCAGAATGCGTTTTGAGCATTTAAAAAGAGCTAGAATGAGAATTTTCGCTATTTGGCAAATTTTAAATAACAGACGCGTTCCGAGCTTTTTGTTCCTCACTGAGCAAATTTGGTTTCTGCTCCCAACACATACATGTTACGGGTAAATGATGTGAATTGGTCATTCATGTGAATGTCCGGGCAATCATGTAAATGCCCAGATACTTTGGTGGTTTTTTTAATGAAAAAAATTTTTTTTTATTCATTTTTCATTTGAAAATGAAAACGCGTTTTTAAAAGATAAACTTTTATTTATTTTTTTGACTTTAGCTTCATGCGAAATAAATATTATTTCGTTGTGGATGGTTGGCTGCAGTATCGGTATATTTTAAAATGGAAGTAATGAGTCGAATAAAAGCTTATAATAACTATGCATCTCACCAAACCTTCCCTTAAACAAATCTTCATTCAAAAATTTATTTCGTTCATTTTTTTTTGTTTTTTTGTTTTTTTGTTTTTTTGTTTTTTTGTTTTTTTGTTTAACCTGTTATCAACGGCCAATAACAATTGTAGGTAAACAATTAGTAATAATAGAGGACAACGATGATGCGGCTCATAGTCTAATCATCTGTTATTCAAGTAAAATTTGGTCCAATTATTTTTTTGTTTTTCTCAGTGACATATATTTAAGAAATTTTTCTAGGGCGGAGGATGCTTCCGGGGATTTGGGGTTTTATTCCAATCATTTTGGCTTCGCCTCTGGATAATGCAGAAAGAGGTCTTCAAAATTAACAATACGGCCCAAAGGAGACGTGTAATGACGGGAATGCTCAATGAATGTCTGGTCTGTGGTCAATCACATTAATGTCCATCCAAAGCCAGCAGTCACGTCACTTCCCGGTTTTACGACACTACCCAAAACACATACAATGTTTGCCCAAAGGGTCTCGACTCAATTTTGTTGTCTTCTTTTGTATATTTGAATGTGAATTTTGGAAGTAAAAAGTGCGGATAAACGAACATGAAACTTTCTCGACGTTTTGGCTTCATTGTTTCTTTTGACGAGAAAAATGATGAAACCATCGGGCAGACACACCAGCAAGGTTAACGTTAACATTACTTTTTTTTAAATCCACTTAGAATTTTGGAAAAATTACGTTTTTCTCATAATATTACATGATTTTGTTTTTTATTCGTAGTCATCTTTTTTTTTTTTTTCGTTTTTTAACTAGCAACAATTTTTTGATGTGAAATAGAAAGTAGGTGGGTTTAATTTAAAATTCTTCTACCCTATAGAAATTCAGAATTTTTAAAAACCACTTGTGAAAATTTAGAAAAAAAAATTTTACCATTCCCAAAGTTGAACTAAGTGATGGATCTCAGATTTTGTTAAGGGTGGGGCGAAATTTTCTTTTTCAAGACTGCATATGAGTTCTAAGCTTCAATGAGTATTTTACTCTTTTTTGGTTGGAATGGGAGTTGGTTGTATTCATCTTATTATACACACATAGTTTTTTTTAGCGTCATACTTTTTAATAAATAATTTACCTACACATTTATGAAGCTTACAATATTTTAATCTTGTTAAAATATTGTTAAAAATATTCAAATAAGCGAACAAGACAATTCATTTTAAGTCTAGAACCTCCATGCAACTGAGGCAAAATGGTCAATTACATCTGGGAGGTTGAGTTCCATTGCTAAGGTCAATATTAATCAGTACCCAAGAATTTTATTTTTCCAATGCTGCATTAGAACTAACTTGTGGTAAGTTGACCCCAATTAGTGAGACGGTGCCAAAGTTTTTTTCCTTAAAACACGAGCAAGTTTATATAACATGCCATTCTTACCAAAAATTTTCGTTTCGTTAAATTTTACAATTTGAATTATTAATTGTTTGAAGTTTTTCCTCTTCCAAAGCCAACTTTACTCATCAAACAATGAAGTAGAGCTAAAATGTTGAAGTTGTAACTGTGTTTGGAAACCAATGGAGAAAAAATGACGTGTGATAACAAATTTTATTTTAAGGAATAAGAAATTTACAAACCAACTCTTAAAACGTTGGTTTTCCCAAAACCTGATGCACCAGATATCAATTTTACAACAGTGAGATTTTCACATCATGGCTTGATGAGTAAAGTTGGCATTGTTTCTTTATAGAAGTAAAACCACATTAAAACTACAATTAAATTAGAACTAAGAAATAATTTTTCATAGATCTAGATCCTCTCTAAACTTTTATCGTTGCAATTTTTTGGCGCATCAAAAAGTGTCATGGGGAAAATTTTCTTCCAGAGAGGGTTTTAAATTTTATTTTTAAATTTTTCTTTTTTTTTCTCTCCGTCAGTTTTTCACATTTCTTCACTTTTTAGCTCTGGAAAACCCCCTAACATTTCTTCACTTCATCTCACCATATAAAATTCAGCTAGTAGAATTCAAATAGATTTTCAAACATTTCATGATGGAAAACGTTCTCTCTGGCATTCATTAGTTACAGGCATAGAGTTGAAAGAATTTGGATCAGAATTTCTGTAATAGAGAACAGTAAATCTGTTCTTTTCAAACTTGTTAAAGCATTAGTTTGGCACATCTTTCCTATTCTGCTTTTAAATTTTACCATTCCATCTTCCATAAATCTGATTGTACCTCAAATTCATGATAGCTACTTAGGTTCATGTCATTTTCAAAAAAATGACTAGCATTTATCAACCACTTTCGACATAAAACTCTCGCTTAGTTCAGTAATTTCAAAGAAAATCAATTCATCATCACATATCAAACTGGAGTAATAGACTAGAAAATGGAGAATAAATAAAAATGATGAAAGTTTCGGAAATTAAAAAGTCGGCCTATTTCTGAGCTTCTAAGCAAATATTGAATTAAGAGAATATTATCAACGGTTAGTTTTACTTCATCCGAAACAAAATTGCCAAAAGGGAGAGGTGTTTAGGTAGGTAGCTTTCTTAAGTTAATAGAATGAATTCACACATTGCCACGTTCAAAACCGATCCAACTTGCAGAATACTTAAATCAAGCTTTTGAAATGAGTACAGTATGTTGCTAACTATCGTGGGAGATGATTGTATTTCGATTCACTTTTGAGAAGGCCAGACGCCACTGGTTGAACTTTAGTATGAAAGTTTGCTGGGAGCCAAAAGGTTCCATAATTTCTCACCAAAAGAAACAATGACATGGAAATTCAATTAATTTTCAAGTCATTTAATACCTGTTCTTCTAACAGAGAATTCTACCCTAGAATTTTGAGATGTTAATGTTTTTTGAAGACTAGCTTTTCACTTAAAATGTGAAATTAATAACAACTTTTTTAGTCAACAATTTGAAAGAAAAAGTCATTTTTGCATCAAGTTTGTCTATTCAGCAGCAGAAGATATGGGTGCTCAAACACCCCCAAAGCAAAAAAAAAAAACCTCATTCAGTAATAGCTAAGGAAAGATCATTTGAAAATTCAATTAATGAAACCCCTCCATAAAATGTTAATCAGGTACACCGCTGGTAATGAAGAATTTGTTAAGCCATATGATAATCACTACAATAAACGTACCATCAGCAGTGGCAACGTACGTACATTTTACATCAATAGAGCCGCACCGAAATAGCTGAACGAATAAAATGGTCAACTATCGCCATACGTAAATAATATTAGAAGTACAATATTATTATACAACAGTGACTGGGTATGTATGTGTGTGTGTGTGTATGTGCGCGCGCATGTGTGTATATGCCACAGTCAAAAGACGCAGGGAAAGAAAAAAAAACTCTAGCGCAGCTAGCTACGATAGAAAAGCAGGTTTCAATGAATCATCAAAAATTAATCGTCTCTTTGTACATCTCATTTTACAAATTATTTTACATTTATTTCAACATTTTTTTTTTTTTTCACATCGTATTTTACATCTCTTTTCACATACATTTATACGCAAGTATATAGTTTTTGATTTCTTATTAAATGTTTTAACTGTTTTTTCCTTTTTTTCTCCAATATTGATTTTCATAACATCTGTGTAACCAAATTCCGGATTTTCTTAAATTTGACCTTTGTGGGGATGAAAAGAGGCAAACTAAGCGAACAATGATTAACAATTGAAATTATTCAATTATTTTTGAAGGACTGCCCATTAGCAACCTGTTTTATAAAATAGTATTTTCTTTCTTCTCTTTTGGAGAGTCTGTAAAATTAACCTAATCTAAAACGGAGAATTGAATATTATCGTATATACGGATAATATTTACTATAAAGGACCTGGAGAACAATTTCACCAACTGGCCAGTCAAGAAATTAGGTCACTTCATGGAGATGGCAATTTGTATGAAATTGGTACTGATGCGGATTTGGGAGTACCCAATGCTGCTACGCAGTAACGTATAAACCACCCGAATCCACTCTAAAATCGCCAGTGTTCAGTCTGGTTCTGGCTTACCCGTACTTATGTACGAAGTGGCTGAACATGCTTAAATTCTGTAGAATTTCCTTCTGGTGAGAATATCTCTCACAACAAGGTATTCCACAATACGTTAATTCAATAATTCACAAGCCTACATGAACCTTTGACTATATGTATAGTACTACGTATGGACTGCTCATATAGATAAAAGTGTGATAAAAACATCGGAGGTAAGCGAAAGGGAAATTATGAACTGAATATGCAGGAAAAAATGGCGAAATTAGCCCAAGTTAGCCAATCAGAGTTTGAGAATTAGTGATCAACGCCGTTCCCTCATATTTTTTATTTCCGTCACCGCAGGTGTTTGTATCATTTTTGCTGTCCACCCATACACTGTCAGAGCAGTCCATACTATAGTACTATACAGTCAAAGAAATACACCGTAAATGTGTCCAAATTATCAATTAATCGGGTGCAAAATAAATAAATAAAAAATATTTAGAGTGGGACTGAAAGAAATTGAAATATAGGCATAGCCAAATACATCCGTAGCTATGGGCACGTGACAGCGTTACAGAAGTGACTTTTCATACAAGATACTGTATTATACGTGTATGTTACAGGCATTTCAGTAAATTGCTGAATTTCACACTTACCTGCAACATAAATTATACACGTACCATAATCATGTACGAATTTTTGATTTGTATGCCAAAATTCTTGATTTTCTGCTAACTTAAACCAAAAACTATCATAGCCCCAATCCTAACTTGATTAACTCGCACGATATTAAATAGCAGGTTTGAAACCTGCTTAAAAGTTAAATGAAAATCAACGTTTACGACAACAAAAGCGTTTACTTTGTGTATTGGCAAACTTCCCACGCTCTTTGTCGACCTACCAAAAAAGAAGGGCGGAGTCGGGAGTGCGGCACAAGTTTGACAAATTATGTTGTTGTTGCTGGTAATCTGGTACCGATGATGGTGGTGATGGTGGTGATAGTGTTGTTGTTGTTGTGGTTTGCATATGTACTTAAGAACTTCTACGAAAAACGCGAGATACTACTTGACCCAAGGTCAAACATAGTTTAACGCATACGTACTTACAAATTATAAATACCGTATCATTATAATACGCCGTATGTGCTCGTATTATGGTATAGGATATTATATTGATTCGGACGTAGCACCAAGTTAGCCAACTCCATACGGTCCGCATTCGATTCATCTATTCGATGCTTATTGAAGGCCTTAGGCCAGCAGCAGCTCCACTTCGACTTAATTCCGAACAAAACGTATGAAAGCCTGTTTGGCACCTAATTTTTGCTTTTAACGAAATAGTCGTCCGTCCTCCGGGTTTTTCCCTAACGTCGACGGTAAATACGCGCAAAATTATTGTTCGTGCTCTGGCCATTGGCAACTATCACTATCCCGTCCAACAAAACGGAAAATGGTGATATTGAATTTATAACAAATAGTTGCAAGCACCCGGTGTAAAAATAAAATATTAGGTTAAAAACGAGTTTTTAAAAAATACGCTTTTATAATTTGAAGAAGAAAATAAGGGCGAAAGAGAAAATAATATTTCTCACTTTTTTTTCCCAGACAGAAACAAACAAAAATCGAAAAACATCTGATAAAAACGGATATGTGTGTACGTGTGCGTGTGTCGCAAAGCGTGAAAACAGCGCTAAAGTTGGTCATCCGGTGTACTTGAACAAATTGAGCGAGTAGAATAAATGCGTATAAGTATAAAAAATAAATAAAATAAAAATTTTAAGGATACGCTTTTATTTAACTTAGCACTCTAAAAAGTAGAAAAATAATTTTTCATGACCTACTTAACTTTTTATTCTTGTAACACAAAATAAAAGCACAGGGCAAACTTGACTCATCATTATATATTTTCTTCTTCGTATAAAAAGAAACCTACAAATATTGTTGAAAAACTTTGAATATTAATATGAGTAGCCTACAGACATTGCTCAACTATCATTATAAATTAAAATTTATCTCCATCCTGACCTAATTCTTACAGTAACGTGTATTATCAATCATTATTATCAATATCCAAATTATCAAACAACTAATCAACAACCTTCAAATTATTTGTTTAAGACCCTTTTTCAGTGGATAGTTCTGTCTTCCTTCATCTACCAACTGTATTTGTATTCTAATTAAAATATTTATTTTCTTTTGCCCCGTGCTTTTATTTTGTGTTACAAGAATAAATAAGTTAAGTAGGTCATGAAAAATTAAAAATGTATAGGTAATTTGATGTACATCTTAATTTCAAAATAATTGTATCCTACTGTATTTGGATGTTGAAGTTAAATGCTAGTAAGAAACATAATTTGTACTAATCTGAGAATCAAAACTTTAATATCTTATTTATGAAAACATAATTTTCAAAGTCTGTCCACTTCTGCAATTGCTTTTTTATTGCAAGGTTTTTTCCCAGTTAACTGGCTAAAATTCAGTTCTTGAATTCGGAGTCCATCTAATGAGTAGATGCGACTGATAGAAACGTCTTCAGCAAATAGTCGGAGTGGTTTCGCTCTATTCTGAATTCTATTATGCGAATTTTGAATCATTTTTTT
The DNA here is from genome assembly GCA_011428145.1 of Ericerus pela. Classification (NCBI taxonomy): domain Eukaryota; kingdom Metazoa; phylum Arthropoda; class Insecta; order Hemiptera; family Coccidae; genus Ericerus; species Ericerus pela. Next base: position 231,513 of record WOFM01000538.1, on the reverse strand, counting down.
GAGAAAGCGATCCACCCAGATTTTCCATACAAAACTCAAGTTCTAGATTATTAGATAATCAAAGTGATTTGAAAACATCGGTAAAATGTACATGACCTCTACAACAAATTGAGAATTCCTCACAAATTCTCTTCAATTAATGTCAATGAATTAAAGCCGTTGAATACACGCGAACTCTTCGATGAATCGAAGAGAATTGGTGCGGAATTCTTTTTGATTTATCAAATAATTAATGCCATTAAATGTACGCAAACTCACCGACAAATCGAAAAGAATTCCTCAAAAATTCTCTTCTATTTGTTGAGGAATGAATGCCATTAAATGAAATTTACACGAACTAGTCTACGAATTGAAGAGAATTTCTCACAAATTCTCTTCAATTCATTGATTAATTCGTTTAAATTGAACAACATTGATTCATTGATGAGTTCGAGTACATTTAATGGCATTAATTTGTCCACAAATTGAAGAGGATTTCTCACAAATTCTTGTCATACTAAGACAAGGACCTGACCTGTTGAATTGGCACGGATCAGCTTGACAATTTTTACCAGCACCACTATTTTTTTTGTCATTTTATCCAAAAAATAATTAATCTATATATATAAAAAAGAGAATGTATGTCTGTTTGTCTTTTATGCATTACTACACCATTCATCCGATGGCCATGAAACTTTTGAAAGTTGTTGAGTATACTCCGAGAAAGTTTCTGGCATAATATGAAAAGAAAATTACAAAAAGTTGCCCAAAAAATTCCCAAAATATGTATTTTATTCAATATCAATATATCAAAAAACAACATTGCATTGATCTGGTGAAGAACATAATTACATCGCAAAAAATATTGATTTTTGTTATATACCTATGTGATAACAGTGACTGTGAGTTTGCTTCCAATTCCGTTGCATAGGATATTAAGAGTTTCCATCAAAGTGGCTGACATCTAGTGGATTTTTATCAAACTAAAGTAGAGATAATGGTGTATGTTATCAACGATGTAAATCTTATGTAAGTTTAGTTTTTTTTTTAATTTTTCTTAGTTTTGTCTTGAAGGAATAAGTGTTATAACTTATTTATCTACAAAATTGTTGAATATATTGGTGTGGAAGCAGACACATGTCTTTTTAGAGATGCAGAAGCAATATTGAAACAGCAAACCATCAAGAATTCATTCAAAAATTTGGATAGGTCTGTTTCTTTGCAATGGATTCTGTGAATGGCTCATTAAAAGAATCTGTTATAAACAAACAAACCTATTTTTGATAACACACCATCACCTCTATTTTTTGTTGACTATAGCACTTCCAGTGGCAATGGAAACTACTAATAGTAATTCGATATATATCGATATTATATCGATGATTTAACATCACTAGTCATCTGTCATACTGATAGGAGACTGATAATAGGTAATGAGAAAAAAGACTGGTGTTATTGTTCTTCAACACAGATTTGGCGACGAATCAAAGGAAATTTGGAAATGAATTCTCTTTGATTCGTCGCCGTGAAATTAATCAAGATTCAGCGAAGAATCGAAGAGAATTCATCTACAAATTCTTTTCGATTTGTCGCTGTTAAATTAATTAGGAATCAGCGATGAATCGAAGAGAATTCATCTACGAATTAAGAAATTCTCTTCAATTTGTCAAAACCCAGGAAATCTATACTTACTTCTCCCAATTACGGCAATTAGAGGTATTTTAAATTTTTCATCTGATAAATAAAACACACACATCAAAATAATTATAAAGGTTGTTGTCAAGTAGCGCTACCTGGGAATCTGCGCGCTGGAACTAATCAAAGTGAGTTAAATAAAAGCGTATAAAAGTACGACACATTCGTACAGTTCCACTGTGGACCACATTATTCTTGCCGCCTTTACAAAGGCGCAGAAAATGGGCGTTCCAAGTCCATACTCGCTTCCTTAACGACGAAAAGAGGTGTATTTTAGGCAACGGTAACAGTGTTTGACAGGACAGATGGGTTCCAGAAAAGAAGGTACCTAGAGAGTATGGGTTTTTGAATCCTCTCCCCACCACCATGGATTTAACTACTGCTTGTAGCCTAACTTTCCTGTTTACTACCATTTTTTCCAAGAAGTACCAAAAAAATCCAAAACCCCAAATCATAATTTTATTGACAGATATTTTATACATATTTATTTATTTATTTATTTATTTATTTATTTATTTATTATAAGCTTTTATTCTACTCACTACTGCGATTTTAAAATATACCAATACTGCGGCCAACCTTTCGCAACGAATTAATATTTATTACGCATGAAGCTACAGCCAAAAAAACATAAATAAAAGCAATTATCTTTTAAAAACGCGTTTTTAACTAAAATTATTTATTTATTCACATTTATTATAGAAAGTGTTCCTTCATACCCACAGGAACCAATTATGAGCGGGTTTTTGTGAAATAAATAGAAATAAAATAAAATAGTTTAAATTCACGGATTGTTTATTATCACAAAAATGGATGAAAAAATGTGAACATATAAACCAAAGCTAAGCTAAGCTCATGCTTGTACAAAAATTTGATGAATCATACGTTTGTCTATTGCACTGTTTGATCCAGAAACAACTGGAAATTACACGAAAATCCAGTTATTTGGTTTTTCAATGAAAATTGATGCCCCCTACATCCCCATAAGTTGATGAAGTTGATTTGCAGAGTACCTGATAGACACTAAAGGTACCATAATATCTTTCATGCATGGTCCTGATTTTTTATATTTAATTCGAAGAATTATTATAAGAAATGGCTTCGAATTTGACGGTATTCTTCCATTTTTTATAATTTATTTTGACTTACCAAAGATGGTACCTACTGACAGCACTAATTAGTGATTACTGAATTAGATACCTACTGAATACTGATACTGTGAAAAGTGAATAGACGTACGAATGTAGGTAATTAGGTTTAGGCAGCACGCGTGTAAACGTGTAACTGAAACTAAGAATGGAACAATCGCGAATCAAACACCTTGAAACAGGAAAAAACAACAGAAACAACAAAAACAACGAAAAAATAAAACGGTTTCGAACAAATTCGAGCAACTGAACGACAGGAGAGGAAAGAACGATTTTTATGGCCACGCGTAGCGAGGGTGTGAGTGTGAGTGTGGGTGTGGGTGTGGGTGAACCGTCGTTGAAATTAAAGGAAATGATAAGTAGCCGTAGCCAAGCGCCAAGCATGCACTGAAGTACCTAGCGATTCGAATAAAAAATCAACTCCATTCGTTCTCATTCGTCCATCATTTCAAAACGGAAAATGAAAAACGGGCGGACAATTAAAAATTTAAGTTTAATTCGGGCGGACAGGTTCGCACACCAGAACGATACTCACGTATCAGCAGTGACTTAAGAATAACTTGTCGATTACTCAACAACGTTATATCAATAATTACATATATTTTGTTACGTGTCAATAAATATACACACCTGCGTGTGGCGGAAATATTTTGGGCAAATAATTCCGGGCAAATAATTCCGGGCAAATTGTTTTTTTTACGGTTTCTCTCACGTATGTAGCACACGGTGGACGCCCGCACGTACCAGCGGAGGCATCTTTCGGACGATGCAGGGGGCCTTGGCCAACGGATGCCACTTCGAATGTTGGCACGACAGGGTAAACTCCAGGGGGAGGTTTGCCCCCCTGCCGTTGTGGCCTCTAAAGTGGGATGCCACGGACTGCCCCCCCGCATCTACCCGAAAGATCCCGCCGCCTACGTAATGAGCGAATCAAGTATCTGAGTGACTGAGTGAATCGAGTATCCGAAACAAGTTTAATCTAGAAATAATAATTTTGAAAAAATATTTAAAAAAAAAACAAATCATTCGATTAAAAGAGAGCGTTTACAAAATGTTAAAAACAAGAAGGAAATTCTTCAAAACTTCAGCTCAGGTGGGATTTGAACTTAGCACTATAGACTATTGAGATGATGATAAGCTGCGCTGATACCGTAGAGCCGCGACTGCTGAGCAAACGGAGGGAAACAAAAACGCAATATTATTACACGATTCGACGAATTCATTCTTCCAAAATTATTTGCCAGAAGAATTTTGCAAGGGTATATTCATAGGGTTGTGCTTTACAGTGGGTGCGAGGCGTGTCGATCCTTCACGAACTACATAGGTAGTTAATTTCACCAAATCATTTCTATGAATGGTTCGAACTAGTCCGTATGTAGAAACAAATACCCTTGTAATTAGCTCGTGTCGGTACTTGCTACCAAAAATTTGCAATACAGAATTCAAAAATGATTTAGATATTATAGGAATGAACTGGCTAGTGGATACGTCCACCATACTGCTACCGAACTGTCTGAACTACCGATAAGACTGCAGCAGGAAACAGCGTTCGAAAATGATACAAATATAATACGCGGAATTGTGCACACGTACCGAATGATCAGCTGATTGGGATCGGATTAACAGTCTCCACGTTTTGAAATCTGAACTTGTGTACTGTACTATCTAAGTGGTGAAGCGCCACTTAGTTGCGCTATGGCTTGGGCTGGCCCTGGATATTTGCTGGCATCTTCGTATACTTATATAATATATATAGGCAACACAGTAGAATTAGTTGTTTCGGCAGAAAGCAACAAACATTTTCTTTTTCATTGTCTGCGTGGGTAGTGGCGTTATGTGAATTGATGAATATGACGGAATAATTGGCGAAATAATTTTGTGAAATAATTAACGGCTTGTACGTATATTATAAGGATAGTATCGATATACAATGGGTCTGGTGAGAGGTCGGCAATATTTTGCAGGTAGATAGTATTCGGCGAGACAAGAAAAAAATGGTATGTAAACATGTGGCCTATAATCCAAATTGAAGGGGCAACAAACGTTTCAATTTTTTACAGAATTTTCCACAAAATTTCAAAATTTTTACTTTACTAATATTTCATAGAATTTTGTCATTATCAACTACAAAAAAAAATTATCTTTGAAAATGCCTTTGAAATACAGGTTTTTCTAAATTCGAGCGTAACAAATTACAAATCATGTGATTTAAAGCAAAATTTCTTGAAATTTCTCATTTCCATGGATTTAAAATTAAACAATCAACCCCCATTTCAAGTTTACTATTTTTTTCAAACGTTTTACAATCGAAATTTAGATTTACAAAAAATTTTAAAAATGCCCCTCGTCGTTGTTTAAACATAATTGAGCACGCCTTAAAACAGAATTGGTCGTATTGCTTAACCTTGCTAAATCGTTTCTGAGAACATCTTAGCCATTACTGATTCTCGTTCTGAGTTCTTCTTTGGTGTTTATTTCGCCAACGTATACTTAATCCTTTAATCTTTCCCAAATGGAGAAGTCCAGTCGGGTCAAGTCCGGCGAATGAGGTGGCCAGGTTACAGGACCATGGAGTGCAATCCAACAATCTGGAAATGCAGCTCTTAAATAGTTCGTAACCTCTATCGTTTGGTGTGGCACAGCTCCATCCACCATCTGCAGCTAAAATGTTCGGCATAATTCCAGACGCATGTCATTGATGTTGAGTAGATCAGACAGGATGTTTCGTAGAAAATTGGCAAATACACCACCAGTCAACCGATCTTCAAAATAATGGGGACCTACCTATCAGACGATGGTACTCTGTTCCACTTAAAATGGCAAGTAAAGGTAGATGTATTTATTTCACATACATAGTTATACTAATATAAGGATTAAATTTTATGCTTTTGAAATCCCATCTATATCATGAAAGAGAGTCAAAAATTTGTAAATTTTTAAAATTTAATGTGATCATAAACCTGCAATTCCAGAATCATTGAAGGTTGTCCCGTGTTACCCTCTGAATATTATATTTATTTTATTGGTATGTAACACATTATGTGAAACAAATGAAACATTACTCAACTCCGTTAAAAAACCATAAGAAAATCTGAAAAAATCTGAAAATAACCAGAAAATTTATTTTTACTTTCACATAATCTGTCCATACTGGAGAAAATTTATTTCTAAACTTTGTTCGGTACCATCATAGACACTAATCACAATAGAACACAAGAACAGATTGGATTTTGGATAAAGGTGTTTGTGAGTGTGGAATGAAAAATTTAGTAAAGCCTTTCATAGAACTGAATTTGAAAAAGTTTCATTTTTTACAATTTGTAATTTTCAGATACATTTCACTGAATTAAGAAGATTATGGAAGATCCTAATTTTTACATTACAATAATCTGACTAATCATGTGGAATAAATTATTCAAAGTTAATGAGAATCTCTACAACACGGGTAATTTAATCCAATATCCAGGTGCGAAATGAAAAGACAATAGTTTTTCCAGATTTTCTTTCGCATTTCATTCATGGTTCTCTTGTTTTATAATACTGGTGGTAACCAAATTGAATAATTTCCAATTGTGTACCTAGAAAAACTCCATATTTAAGCATTCGGGGATTTAGATGTTTCACAATTATTTCCAGTTTGATAAATAATTATAACGAAGTCTTATATCGTTTTCCAGTTTCCAAGTTTTTTATACACTTACTCACTGAACAAATCCATCGTCATCAATGAGTTTCCCATATGGTAATAAGGATTTTTCAAACAAGACCTTTCTAGAGCCAAAATTTCTACAAACATAAATCTATTATTATTTTATCTTCATTTAACAGGTCCAATTACATGATAATGTGGAATAAGGTTAATGTTTCTTTTTCTCACCTATAAGAATAATTTTATTCTGATGACTAAAATTAAAAAATTGGATTTTTTATAATTTTGGTTTATTAATTTCAGTACTACGGTGATAGTTTTTTTTTCGTAATATTTCCACACAGTATGTAATCCGTATTTTACAAATATTGTAATTTTAAAAATTTATTAATTCCGGATCCATTTCACCAAAATGAAAAGTTGTTAGAAGTTGTTACTTCTACACATTATAGTAATTTGTCTAATTATGTGAAATAAATTCCAAAAAATGTAACGAGTATCTCTCAAACCATACAATCTTCATTCAATACTGAAGGGTGAAATTTTATTTTGATTTGTGGTAAGAGATTATATTTTTCTGAATTTTGTTCAACCCCCTGTTTTTCACTTTCTTGTAGTATAATATATGGTAGCCAGAAAATTGTGTTATTTCTAATTGAGTTTCCAAAATAATTCGAAGTATATATTCATAGCTATGGACGTATTCTTTGATGTATAGATGTTTACAGCTTATTTCTGGTTTGGGTAATATTAATAATAAAGTCTCGCATAGTTTTTCAGTTTTTAAGCTTCAGACTCTAAACACTACTATAGAACTGATGTGCTTTCTTTTTTCTTTCCTTACAATATCGAACGTTGATACGGAGTATCGATCATTAACTGAACTGATATTTTTTTTGTAATAACAGCAGCCAGACTTTCATTCACTTCCATAATATTTCATTTTAAAAATATAATTTTAAAAACAATTCAAAATGAGAATATAAAAATTCGACAACAGTTAGTATAATTAGGACAAAACAGTATCGATGAAACTAACAAACTGAATGTAAAACAAACGAGATAAGGCCTAGAGACCTACACGAGTACATAAAAAAGTAATCGTGTAGGAATCACCGATTACCTTAGAAAACGATGCGAGTATGTAATCGGAAAAATATTACTCATAGCAGCAAGGCATCGTAGGCATCGTAACAATTATACTCATATATAATCGCCGTGAGTTTCCCCAAAGTTCTACAACAATAATGCCACAATGCGATGCCGATTACTTACTCGCATCATTTGCTACATGAGTACGAGTACATACGGATAATCAAGTTACTCGTCTGACAAGTATTTTGTACTTGTAATCACACGATGCCGTATGTACTCGTGCAGGGCTCTAATAAGGCCCTGTACATCAAACACATGTAAAATTTTAAACGTGCGCGATAATAAAATAGGTATAAGAAACAACATCGAAATTATACAAAACGACCAACTGTCGACGGGCATTTTGCAAAATGACCGGGCAATTAGTTAAATTAAAAACAAGTATATACATTGACCAAATTCGCAGGTCATTTATGTAGAATGCTCGGGCATTTGTAGAATGACAGGATTAGACACATCGACCTTAACATATATACGTAACACATATATAGGTATATATGTATATTGCGTATAGAAGAATTTGAGTGACATATATCTGTGAGCTACGACTCCAGGATCGGCATTTTTCAACAGGTCCCACCACTGCACTGAAGGCAATAGTTGTACTTTACTTTAGAAAATACACTAAAAGAACACGTTCGATGGTTCTAGAAGAAAAAGATGGAAAACTTTTATTTCTCAAAATTTTAGACGAGAACTTTTTGAAAGAAACGTCTCTCTAGACTCCTGACTACGAAATAGGTACCGTATCAACTCTCTGTTGGGAATTAATTTAGTTTGCAGTTTCGATTACTTAGCGTTACCAAGAAAATGGTCGTTGCAGCAACAAAATATACCATTTTTGCTACCACATCAGTTTTCAAACGGCCATTTCTCGGAATGTACAATAAACGATAGCCAGATAGTCTACATACACAAAACTTCACGCTGATCTGCGAATAAATAACAAAACTATTCTGCAACCATAACCAGCTCAACTTATCATACCTACTATTCCTGGCTGGACTACGCAAGGCCGTAGCAATAGGGGGTATAGGAGGAAATTTATTTTCTAATAATTTGAAATAGGCTGAAAAGTTGAAAAATTTATGATTATGTGGTGTTTTTGATGAGAAAAACAAAATTAAATAGAATGGAAATAGGCATCAGAAGAACCAATATATTATTGTCGTACATACCATGTTTTTTTTGCTTTTTTTTTTCCCAACAATTGAATTGGAAATTTTTGCAGTCAGTGGGAAAATTTTGAAATTTAGCCCGCAAAATTTTGGACTAAAATTCAATTTACATTAACAATAAGATAAGCGTGAATTTCTGCGTCACTTTTGATGAACCAATGGAGGTGTACTTATTTGATACACTTCACGTTGCATGTAGGCTGTATATCTATACATATCACAGAATTCAATTCCACTTTTTGTACATTTATCAGCGGTTTTTGTAACATTCACATTTTAATTTTGAAAAAAACTGCTCTTCTCTCATTTCACGATTTCTCACCTACTATTTAAGCTATAAAGCTGATCTTTTTACAATAGAAAAGAGGAGAAAATTTACTCTAATTCTCTAATGAAATTTATTTTTTCATCGTCATTAGTTTTTCACAAATTGGCCATAAAAAAGCTGCAAATAAACGAAAAATTTGCCGTTTTTTAATTTTTTATTTATTTTAAATAACTGATGGCAGGAAAAAATTTTCACCGATGACCTCCCCGATTTTTTAACGACAAATTCATTTCCACCATTAGATTTTACCTAAAACGAATTAATGAGGAGATAACCGCGAGAGAAAATACAAGAACAAAACTGGGCGCTCTGCGTATTACTATATGTATATAGGTACGCACGTGCGTGCGTGCGTGTGTGTGTGTGTGTGTGTGTGTGTGTGGCGCGCTTCATCATCTAACGTGTGTACAATGTCGCAGTTTTATTATGGTCTATGGTACGAATCACACACACGATGACAGGAGGATAGATGTTGGAAACTGCTGACCACGTATCCGCCAAGAGGTGCTTGAGGAGGCTGCAGTCCCCTCGTTGAATACAAAAAAACGCAGCATCGTACTGCAAGAAAACAAGCAAACTTCCAGGCAATCGAATACGTTGGCGTTTTCGACTGAATTTTGCGGCAGGCTAAGTCGATCGATATACGCAGTGGCGTAATCAACTTTCCTCCTCAGCGTGGTCCAAAGATGAGCCACCACATGAGATGCAGGTCGACGGTGTGCGGCGACTTTTTTCAAAACTATTTAAATTATTCGATACCGCACGAAGAGAAATTATTGGCGATTGAAGGGGAAAATAAAAAAGACTGTGTCATAGGTGCACACGGTTCAAGTGAAACTTCTATCTGATGTCAACATAATATAATAAATTATTATAAATACAATGTGGTTCCAACAATATTAAAGACGAAAAAACCGCACGACACGAAAAGAAATGGGATAAATTTAATTAATAATTACCAATTGGAAAAGTAACAAGTTATTCAAAAAACTAAAATAAGAAATCTAATTGATGAATTAACTGATTAGAGAAACAGATACGTACTGATAATGACTTGAAAAATTTAATTTTTTATAAAAATTTTACGATTCTTGCCCAAGCCTCAATTATATTCGATTAATTGATTAATGTTGCAAAAATTAATTTATTAATATTAATTTGTTCCCCCATTTGTCCATTAATCGCGAAACAAAAATTTATGTTTATACATATCAAATGAAAGCTTATGATCCGCAAATACGGCAAAACTACTTATTTTTATAATTTGAACTTTCGTACGAGCTTAATTGAGCTTCGCACATTAATAGGCGGTAATATGGGTGGGTGGTGGCGACGTGAATGATTCAAAAGAATCATTTGGTCATCTGGAACTATTTATCGTTCGCGTTACGGATGTGTGTCGCAAACGAAACAATTTTATTATCCACCCATAAGAAGTTTCACTTGGAAAATGAAATAAATTCCGTACCTAAAACCTCGCTCCTGAGTGATGCTGCATCACGTATGACGTACGTATCACTGCATCGCATCCTTCCCCAGCCGAATAAAGCGGCTTTTTCAATTCGCGTAGGAAAAACCAAGACGCGTTTTGGGTAGGTACCCTATCTCAGCTCCTAAACTAAAGTGTATTCGAAGAGTGGAGAGAAAACTGCGGCAACACTGGCATCGGGAAAACGAATACCGCACTACCCACGCATCTACGTCGAAACTGGAAGTCTGAAAACGGTGTCCGCGTCAGCGGTCTGGTGAGAGTGAGAGCCGAGAGGTAAAAGGTATACTGTACACTAACAGTACAGAACTACCGAGTACGCACTGGACACAAGTAAAGAGTACAGAGTACAGTGTACAGTGTACAGTATACAGTATACAGTACACAGTACACAGTACACAGTACACAGTACACAGTACACAGTACACAGTACACAGTACACAGTACACAGTACACAGTACACAGTACACTGTTCAGACGTACACTGATACTGGCAGAGTAGTACTGCAGTAGTGTAGTAAGTGTAGCGTACAGATACGCAGACTATGGCAGAAGCACACCGCACAGGCATCCAAGTTCCAAGGTTGCCATAAACACAGCTCGACGGCTCGTTCGACTCGCGAATAGAATGACGAGGATCGGAGGAGGGGACGACCGCGTCTTTAAAATTTTATTTCATCCACCGCTACTCCCCTCTTCACTCATACCGAGAAACGACGTTATAAAACAAAAACATCTCATCCGGCCACGCAGCGTTCAAATGTGTATTTTTTTTTTCTCCTTCTCCCACAATTATTCAATGACGAAATTGGGTGCCGATAAATTTATCAGCTCGCTTCGTTTCTCCAGAAGGAAATGAAAAACATTTATCGAATGCCCAGAACGTGAGTACGTATACTCAGAGGTAGGGTACAAGTATAGGTATAGGTATAGGTACAGGTACAGGTGCAGGCCACAGCGAGGGGAGGGGAGGGAACGGAACGATTACATCGAAAATCGAACTACACGAGCGACGATTCTGATTCATTATCACGTCACAGACTCACAGCCTCGCCTCATACTGGTCAAAATTGTCGAACTCACCTCATCGCCTTCTGTGGGTGTGAAGCGCGTATTTTATTTCACTCGACATATTGTGAGCCGCAGCGGCCAGCGTTGCTGCAGCTTTCAGCAGCACGCACATAAACTCGGCATACGGACCCGCGATTCGCATTCGCTTAAATTGGGTACCGCGGTACTTACATACCGGGTTGGTCCAAATAGCCAGCCAGGTACGTACGTATAATAATATAATACTTATTATGCGAGTAGCCAACTGGGTACATGTCGTATTTAATTGCTGACGTAGACGCCACCATACACATTTACAAGACGGGACGCGTTTTGGTGTATTTTCCAAAGTAAAGTAAAATACAACTAATGCATTCGGTGCAGTGGCGGGACCTGTGGAAAAGCGCCGACCCGAAGTAGTAGATCACGAATAAATAGGTCACTCAAATTCTCTACACAATATAAGGTATATATAAATCTAATATATAAAGACAAGTTGGCATTCTTTGTCACTAATGTTCTAACGTACTGAACGGAATGTTTCAAAATTCAAACCGCATATGAAAAATATCATACAAACGTTTATAGACCACAAAAATTAAAATCTGTTCGGCCAAACTGCTAAAATTAAGGTTTAAAGTTGTCTTGTATAAGTGTTTATGTGAGTGCATGTGTGAAAGTAATCTAAAAATTAGTGTTTGTGTGGGAGTGCTATTGAAAATTACTTATCACATTAATAACACAACAAGAGGTGAAGCTATACATCCGCCAACTAGTGACTTTGTTTACGTTAATGTCAGCAGATTCATTCCAGACATTCATTTTTTTTTTTTTTTTTTTCATATTGAAAGGAATAGGATAAGAAAAACTAACATAGCAGCAGCTCGGTAATAAAAGTAGGTTTTTGAAAAATGTATAAGCAGGTAGTAACTAAAAAGTTATTAATAGATCATAATAAATATTTGTTCCTGTTGATTCAATATTAGGCATTTTATAGGTAAAATAAAAATGAAAATAGAGTTACCGCAAATACCTGATGACCAATCAGCACCAAAATTTATGTCAAGTTACAATATATCATAATAGATATTCGTTTTCAATTTTGTAGCTGTGGTGATGGGTAATTGAGACAAACGAGTGTATTACACACTCGTCGATTACCTAGCAGCCCATTACTTTTTGCGCTCACAGCTTTACATTTCTTCTGTAATACCAAATTTGATACTGAGCTAGGCTCACACACACAAGTCAATTCAGTTTGCATCACAAATTCTTAAATCAGCTCAAAAGAAAATGTCTCTAGATTTTCTTAATGAAATTTTACAAAAAACTGTTCCGAGCCTTGTGACTCTTCATGTCCCTACCCTACTGTATGTAACAATTACGCTGTGACTTATAGGGTCACAAGCATGATTGCAGGTAGGTAAAAGTAAGGTTACAACCTCTTAATGAAATTTTAAATCCTTTTCAGTGACAAAACCAGGATGAAACTTGTAGGAGGAGGACTGAAGGTGCTGTCCTTCTTTCCTTAAATTAAAATTACAAGAATTTTTTCCCCCAATAATAGCGCCTAAATATTTTAAAATTTTCTTTTGAGGTGGCTTTATTAGGTTGCAAAGAACTTGACCACCCTCAAACTTTTAGTCTGTGAGAGTATTTTTCAACTAGAACCCCGCACCCCCGTTAGTTGATACTGCTCACACTAAATGACCTTGCAGGGTTTTGAGAAGATCTGGACATATGCTAAAATTTACGAAACATTTCCTTTATTCAAATTCTTAAGAACTTTTCTGTTACCGAGATTAATTATCTCAAAACGTTCTCTCTCTCTCTCTCTCTCTTTCTCTTTCTCTCATTCACAACAAAGTCCATTCGTAGATATGGTCGATTACAATATTTTAGATTGCTATATGGTCATACATTGCAAAACTGATATTACGAATCAATCATCGTCCGATTGTAAGGCACGCATTTCTCTATTTTATTCAATCAGGGGAGCAGCTACTCGGCAAAACTGGTTCAAAATTCTATACACCCATAGCGTAATGCAATGCCTAACCTATATAGATATCTGAAAGATAAAGAAATATCAGTCGTTACGTATTTCGTAGTTAATTTAAGTTTTGAACTTAGATAAGTATTAATTTATTTTAGCGACGATACAGTATTTGAATCCAACTATTTGCTATTTTCTACTACAGGTACACTTTTATCGAAGTTAATACGCGACAAAAACGAAATACACCACCGCAAGTTCACTACATATCCGTATTCAGTATTTGGTGTTCATTATCTAAGGACTGCTGTCTTTTAGTACTGTGGTCATTGCACCGTCAGATACTGCACATTGTATGCGTGTCCATGTGAATGCGTCACAGTGCGCCTCTATAGGATTGTTTCCACACATACGACACAACATTTTATACTTCATCAATTTTCGGATATGACGCAATCACTACATTTTCGGCAATATTAATCTCCAACAATCAGTTTATCAGGGGTGATTTTATTCCTTAACAGCTGGTGCATGTGCTTACAAGCTGCTGTGCCAACTCTTGGGACTACCATCAAGTCCCGAAGGTGCACATTCGATTTGTTTTTAAATGTAGCTCACACTCTGTCAATTAATTCTATTGATTGGCTCTAGCCCACCTGGTTGCAAAGCTAAGTTGGTTTGATGGGTACCTACGCTCTCACAGTCGTACAACGTAAATCATAAATGCCCCCGGGGGGAAGTGGTTATTCCACCACTGGCACCCATCACCTATTTGGCGCGCTAGAGTCATGATTTTGTTAGTTGATGCCGGGCTTAAAAACAGGGTGAGAATTCCAATGGGCCTTTTTTTCCCAAGTATTGTAACCTACATGTTTTTCTAGTCATTTACACATTTTCATGCCATTTTCACAAGTTCAAAAATGACGGCCAAGCATCAGCTGTACTTTGATGACAAATCCCAATAACGTTTCAGTCAATTACCTATCTATACTTTATGACTTGGCATCAACTCCCAAGATGAAACTCTTAGCGTACTTATACTATAGTGACGTAAGATTCTCACTAGAATCCTTTGTCAAGCTAAAGTTGGTTTAAAGAGCGCACATCCGTTGTAAATGAGGAAAATGTTAGCTGAAGACAAATAACACTCGCATACCACTCGGCAGGCTAAGTTCTGACCACCGCAAATGTTAATTCACTGGAGAAAAAAATTCAAGGTAAGCGACTGGTGAAGCAACCATTGTAAATAAATTAGAATAGCTACACGTATACTGTGGCCTGTGGGTATGGCGAGCGAATTAGAGACAGCTTAAAAAGAACCAAGCTCGAAAGGAAAAGACTTGTTTAGTTGACTTTTGAAATGAACAGTATGATAAGTGTGACTGAGGCGAGCCAAAGAGGCGACTGAAATTTGAAAGGAAACACTAAGAGAGTGATGTGATGGCGAACAAAGGTGTAACACAGCGCACATGACGGCCAAATTGTACCAATTTTTGTTTGCACCCAGAGGTGGCGACCTCGGCAACGAGAAACTGTAATCTGAAAACAGATAATGAAATATGCCAGGACACAGCCGGAGTTTGATTAAGAAGAGCCTTTCACAATCTCATCGCCCAATAAGGAAGATGCGACACCAAACAAAAATGGCAAATTTCTTGTTGTACTTACGGCTACGAGTTTAGGCGTTATGGTCGACTGATTCATGAGGCTAATTGGTGAAAAAAAAGAATAAAGAAATAAGAGAACCATAAAGTTGAGTAATTGAAAAAGAAAAAATTGTAGACGATTCTGTCCATCATGTCTCACCTCATTTTTTGCTCAAGAAAATATATTCTTCGAGGCAAGCTCAATGTTCGATTGAAACTGAAGATGTATTTCTTAAATACATGGCATAAATCACCACCTGTTCACCATCACCTCAAATTGTACTCGCTGTAACAATTACCTGTCGGTTAATTATGATTCATACAATAGTTTCCATATGGTTTACGGAGCATGGATATGCACAGAATGTGTAGTGGAATTGAGACACTTCCACAATGCAAATTTGTGTTGTGGCATTGAAAGTCACACACAGAATGCCTTGTAGAATTGAGAAACTTCCACAACGAATTCTGTACATTTAGGTTAATACCACACATAAATTTCATGCGGTGGTATAAGCCTATAATAGCTCAGAACGTATTCTGAACATTTCAAAACAGCCAGAACACAAATTTTCACATTCTGACAAATTTTAGATGATAGAAATCATTATAGGAACTTTTTCACTTATTGAGCAAACTCGGTTTTTGCTACTTATATACAAAAAAGGAAATTTGGAAAAAGTGTATGTTAAGAATATCTAATGAAAGAATCTACCAAACCAATATTGATCAATTGTTGTATGTGCATTTTTCATGAACTTAGGAAGGTTCTAAGCTTGGTTTTATTATTTTACCACTTTGGAAAACTTATTTATAAATGAAAATCTATGAAGACTGAATTAATAGCACTGCGTGTATACAAAGTGAACAGAGGCAAAATTTTATGCTAATTGACTAGTGCTTCTTAACTTTATATTATTTTGGTTTAAAATATTATTTTATTTTAATTCAAAATATAATTATCGTTTAAATTTTTTATATTTTATATTATTTTAATGGCCTTTTCCTGATTCTTAAATTTACATCATCGAACATGTTTTTTGAGGTACTGAATTTGAATTTGATGTTCATTTTATCATTTAACCCATTTGTCAACTCTCATATGGCCTTAAAAAGATTTTCATATTTTATTGCATAATATTTCACCTGACATGTATTTTAAAGTGTTGAAATCAAAATTTGATGTTAATTTTATCATTACGCTCATTCTTCAACCCTCATTGGGTCAAAAAATGAGAAAATTTGTTATTTTTAAATTTTATTGTGTAATATATCACCTGACAAGTTTTTTGAGGTACTGAATTCAAATCTGGTGTTAATTTTTTCATTAGACTAATTCTTCGACCCTTATTGGGTATAAAAAGGGAATAATTTTTTATTTTTGTATTTTGTTGTGTAATATGTCAGTGAACACTTAGCTCAGAGTTTAGGGTCAAAGGTCAAACATCTTTCCAGCAAAGTTGACATGAGGCACTAGTGTGTGTGTGAGCGAGTGCGCGCGCGCGTAGTGTAAAATTCGAGTGACCTATAGATATAGTCATAATCTACAACTCAAAATTGGCACTTTTTCCCAGCTCTCGTCATTGCACTGAATTCAACAGTTGAAAATACACTCAAAATATCTTCGAACTTGACCGAGATACGGACCCAAAGTCTACACGTGCCAAGTGTGGCCCTCACCCATGAAGAAATACCCTTTCAGTTCAATAATCCCACGATTATATCTGTTACAGTCAATATCCAAATTTAGGCTAAATCAGTATTAATGGTTTCGACGGTAACATAATATATTGTTTATTACGCATGCGTAGGTACGTAATTATGTAAGTATAATATCATAACTTTTAAGAAGGGTAATTTTTGGGTGTGTGGACTATGATCGGGAAAACTATAATGAAGTTTGCTGCCAAGTCGTTGCATGCCCGCCATCCGCGATATTCTTAAAAATGCAAAAATACCGACGAAATTGCGAGTTACACCACAAAGAGCACGTAAATGACTGACGAGAATTTGGAAATTGGAGGAAAATAAAACTAAGGCAAGTAATGCAATTGGGCACGACGCTATAGGTATAGGTATTTGCCGGATGGATGGAACAAATTTTAGCAAACTTGGCTGGAAGAGACTTCAGTTTTCTGGACTGGGCTCTAGACTGGAAGCGATCGGCGAAAAGAAAATTTGTTTCGTTCGTATTTTTGTCGAATTAAGATTTTCATCTCAAGCGACGCGAACATTATTGAAGATGTGCAATGTGCGTACGTTTGCGAGCATTCGCGGATTGCGGAACGTGACTGTGATCATTATTAAATGAAAATTCTTTTAGTAGGCTGCGGCTTGCGCAGCTGTCGTGCAAACAGTTTTTCCTTTGCGGCGAACATAGCCCGCAGTCAGCCGCGCTAATTTTTCGTTCGATCTGACAACTGAGGTTTCCAAGAATCACCATGAGTCGCCTTTCGGCCAAATATCATAAATTTCATTTCCCCCCTCCTCCAATTATATAATCTGCACTTCATACATCAACTTTGACTTTTTTTTTTCTTTGATGGCCAAAGAGGGCGTGTGTAGGCTGCGCGAAGGGCCCAGTCCCACACCCCAGCGCCAGCATCCAACCATCTGTTTCTTTGATGGCGTACAAAGATCAGAGGACGTCGCAACTGTTTCCATGCTGCGCGCACGCATTAATTACATTGTTTACAATCTGCACGGAGTCGGAAGTGCACTACCGCACTCGCCAATTTAGTTATTGCCAGGGCAACATTGGGCCATAGATAAATAAGTACCGAATATACTTTGTATATACCTAAATGAGTTGCTCGTACCTTTTTTTACATTCCCTGTTTTATTAACGATTATGTTACTAACCAACACTAGAAGTATTCTAGCGCTAGTTTCGATAAACTTCTGTTCACTCCAGGGTTAGAATACGCATCATCGGGGTACTAAGGCATGAACTTAGCCACTCGGTTACCAAAACTTATAAACTATAAAAGCCGGATAGGGATACACATTTCTGCGATAAATGTTTTACGTGTTACGAAGTTTATTTACAAAATTACGATGACATACAGCGCTCAAAAATTTGGTGGGATGGTTAGCACAAGTAGAAACTGGAAACATCAAAGAGCTAAGCGAACACCCCATGCATTAGGCATTATTTAAAAAATTATAGCAACGTACACTAAAAAATGTACTTTAAAGTATCGTTATATTTTCTCATAAAACAGTTTCCCTTCTACATTTGGCAAAGCCTATTTTCAAGAATAAAAAATTAATCAAACATATATTTGAAAAAAAAAAACTTTAATTCTCGCTGTGGGAACTCTCCCGTATGAGGTATAGGGGCTCGGACCCCTCGACGACAGTCGCCGCCCCAAAGGGCAGGCAAACAATCGTCCTTGTGACGTTAAATACACAAAATACGTTCCATCGTAATTACCTGTACGTACTTGCAGGTAATGTACGAGTACCAAATTGTAACACAATAAGATGATGTCACAATTCGTACATGAACCGGCCAGCCATCTCTTATCTCGATAGGGGATGATGCAACCTGGCCGCCCTCACCGACGTACGTATTATCTTACGTACGTGTGTTTGTGTGCGTGCAAATAAGCTGTATATAAACCACCCAAACTGGCTCTAAAATAGCCAGTGTTCGCCTTGGTTTTGGCTCACCCGTACTTATGTACAAAGTGGTTGAACACGCTTAAATTCTGTTGAATTTCCTTCTGGTGAGAATATCTCTCACAACAAGGTATTCCACAGTGGTGACCCCGACGTGATTTTTGGCTACGTCGTGAGGTGTCCTTAGGCGCATTGTGCTTTTACAAAAATTTGGCGCGGTGCGTTGGCGAGAAACTCACTTGCTCGGCAAATATAAAAAATTTTTTTGCAGACTAAGACACCTTTTTAGGTTGTTGAAGTAGAGTCTGCTGAAATGGGAACCTACACCCCTCTCTTTAAAATATATAAACAAAGAGAAACAAGACAGTAGACCTGGAGGAAGAAGGATGGACTCATCCCCCAACCCCCCTGACTTCGACTCGACATAAGAATTTACCAAATACTGAAGAAGGTCCTCAACACCCAGAATTAGCACAACTGGGAGCTGCAATAAATAAAGATCAACTAGCAGTAAAAACGTTGAGAAGTGGTCGAACTTTAAGCCAAAGTTCTGACCCAAAAACACCTGTCCTACAAACACAGGAGCCAGTGTTTTTGACCAGCAAGGAAGGAAGTAGTTCTGTGGAATACGCTTGTCATCAGAAAGACACAGCACTGGTCCCACCACCCAATGGAAATGAAAACCCACAACCATCGCAAGGAGGAAGTGCTAGCCACAGCTGACGCCTTAAGTCTTGGCACAAATTATGCAACTTTTGCAGCTACAGCCAGGACAGAACCCCAACTTCTACAGACAAAGGATAGAGATCCCGGAATTTCTGCCCAACGAGGTAGATTTATGGTTGACCCTATTAGAAGGTAGGTTCAAGATGGAGAATATAACCCTGAACCAGCGGTATCTACACATCTGTGGAGGCATGCCCCTACAGATAATCCGCCACATTCCGGATATCATGGAATGCCCCTCGACAGTGGTTTGTCAAGAAGATAAGAAATGTGTTTGATAAAACTAAAAACCAAATCATTGACGATGTGATGGGGGGTATGAAGATGGGGGACGACAAACCCTCAATCTTCATGGCAAAATTGAGGCAGAAGGCGGATAACATCGTAGCCCCTTCTGTCATAGGCAATCAATTTTGCAATCAACTTCCCCAAAGTGTTGTGCAATGCATAGCCCCTGTAGGTTCAACTGTGATAAACACATCCGCAGCTTGGACTTCCTTGCAAAATCAGCAGATAATGCGCTCAAATACACCAGGTCAAAGCCCGTGGTCAGTGCAGTATCTGCAGAGACTGGAGAGATCGCTCAACTTCGAGCTCAAATAGCTCAGTTGACTGATGAAGTAAAAAGGAACAAAGGCCAAAGCTCCACAAAATCCAATAGTACCTGGCGATAAAGATCTAAAAGTAGAAGCAACAACAACAACAGTGGCAATAGCAAAGGATGACAGTTCCAGTCCAGAGACCGCAGATCTAGTTCCAGTAACAGGGGTCAGAGTTCAACTCCCCCGAGAACATCATCTCCCAAAAACCAGTCTCAAAATTGGGATGATAAAAGTTGCTTTTTCCATAACCGGTTTGGTGCAGAGGCCACCAAATGTAACAACAGATGCAGATGGTGGGGCAAATCCTATACCAAGGAAGCGTCAAACTAGAACGAGGGGCCATCTATGTGGCTGAAGACCCCTCGGGAAAATACTCATGCCCCCTGTTCATTAAGGACAGGACAAACAAGAGTAGGTACTTAATTGACTCGGGAGCAGACCTGAGCATATTGCCAATCAACAAAACCCAAAAAGTACTCCCTCTGAAATACTATCTCCGTACTGTGAATGGTCAAAACCTTCCACCTTACAGACTAGAAACCAGCAAAGTTGACATCGGACTCAAGAAAATCATGATGTGGTCCTTCACGGTTGCAGATGTTCCAAACCGGATCCTGGGTGCAGATTTCCTTGCACATTTTGGCCTGATCATTGACCTCAAAAATGGCAAATTGATCGATAGTGAATCTCAACATTGTGTGGATGGCAAAACGCTAGCTTACAGACTGGACACAAATATATCCAGCTGTACCAAAGTCGACGGACAACTCTTACGGATCCTGTCTGACTATCCTGGAGTCACCCAACCATCAATTTGCAGGCATCCTACCTATAAACATGACACAGTTCATTACATAGAGACAAAAGGACCACCTTGCCATGCTAGAGCACGAAGGTTATTGCCTGACAAACTCAAAGCGGCACGAGAGTACTTCCATCGCATCATCGAGGAGGGCGTATGTCGCCCCTCAAAAAGCTCATGGAGCTCCCCTATCCACATGACCAAAAATGCAAGTGGAGAGTGGCGAATTGTTGGAGACTACAGGGCCTTAAATGCCAAAACAGTTCCTGATCGCTACCCAGTCCCCAATATAATGGACTTCAACGTGAATATGAAGGGTAAAACGATGTTCACCAAAATAGACATCAACTGGGCATTCCACCAAATTCCTATGGCTGACCAGGATGTACCAAAGACAGCGGTTATAACCCCCTTTGGACTATTCGAATACCTTTGAATTCCGTTTGGACTTTGCAACTCAGCACAAACTTTCCAGAGATTTATCAATGGACTGTTTAGGGGATTGCCATTTGCATATGCATACTTGGATGATATTTGCATTTGCTCTGAAGGCGGTGAGCATCAGCACGAGGAGAATGTAAGAGCCGTTGTACAGCGTATACACGCTGCCGGGCTTACTATCAACGTAGGCAAAAGCTTATATGCACAGACCGAAATTGACTTCCTTGGCTACAAAGTCTTGACTGAAGGCATTTCCCCATTGAAGACCAAAGTAGAGCCAATATTGAATTTCCCAAAGCCCTCAAATGTCGCTGAACTTAGGCGTTTCTTGGGGATGGTGAACTTCTATAGATGTTGCATAAGGAATGCAGCAGCCGAACAAAGTAAGCTGTTTGCACTAATTAAGACAAGTAAAAAGAAAGACAAAACTCCAATCGAATGGAATGAAGAAGCCGAACAGGCCTTTGAGAAAATCAAAGATACACTGGCAAATGCAACTCTATTGGCTCATCCAGAAGAAAGTCTGCCATTATGTGTGAGTACCGATGCATCTGATTTTGCTATTGGTGCAACCCTGTACCAACTGGATAAAGACAACAAGAAGTTACCGCTAGCTTTCTTCTCGAGGAAGCTCTCAAAAACAGAAAAGAACTATAGCACATACGATAGGGAATTGCTCGGAATTTTTGCTGAGTTGAAACATTTCAGGCACCAATTAGAGGGTAGATGTTTTTCTGTGTATACTGACCATAAACCCCTAATATATGCCTTCACACAAAAAGCAGAACCAGCATCACCGAGAAGAGCACGACAATTAGACTACATTGGTCAATTGACTACCGACATTCAGTATATAAGTAGAGAACTTAACACTCCAGCTGATTGCTTGAATAGAATCGAAGCTATCTCGGCTCCTGTCCAATTACCTTATGGAGAAATAGCTAAAGCACAGCTTAAGGATGCAGAATTGCAAGAGTTGTTATCAAACGATGATACTACTCTCAAATAGAGACAGCAAAAAATTCCCAGTACTGATGTTTTATTAACATGTGTCATCAGTACAGGTAATAATAGGCCATTTCTACCGGTAAAATATCGCAGGTTGGCTTTCAACAGTGTACATAATCTGTCACATGCTGGGCCAAAATGTAGTGCTAATATGATTTTGGCAAGGTTTGTATGGCCACGAATGAAGTCTGACGGCAACAAATGGGCTCGCAGTTGCCTGAACTGTCAAGAATCCAAAGTAGGAAGACACACTTGCTCGCCCCTCAAATCCTTCAAACAAACAGAGCAGTTTAAAACAGTACATATGGACTTGGTAGGCCCATTGCCACCATCTCAAGGACACAGATACCTGTTGACAATAATATACAGGGCAACACGATGGCCAGAAGCAATCCCTCTACACGAGATGTCAGCTCCCACAGTAGCTGCAAGGTTATACGATACCTGGATTGCGAGGTATGGCGTACCAGAAGTCATAATTACGGACCAAGGTCGCCAATTCAAGAGCTCGCTCTTTAAAGAGCTGTCCAATAAGCTTGGTGTTCAACACAGTCATACCACAGCTTACCATCCTCAAGCCAATGGCAAAATAGAGAGATGGCATAGAGCTCTCAATGCCTCTATCATGTCTTATGATACCAAGAGATGGGTAGAAGTACTTCCTACCATCTTCTTAGGCCTTCGATCTGCCCTACAAATGGATACAGGTCACTCTGCAGCGCTATTAGCATTTGGCAAAGAGCTACGCCTTCCAGGGGACTTCTTCACAAAATTGAAAGAAGTTAGCCCCGAAATAATGGTACAAAATATAAGAAATGATGCCAACAATTTTCTTGAACAGGCAGCTCGCCATGGCAAGCCCAAGATTTACGTCTCGAAACACTTGGCCAATACCTCACATGTATTTGTTAGAGACGGAAAAATGAGATCTGCGTTGGAGAAACCATACGCCGATCCTTACAAAGTAGTATCATGAGATGAGAAAAACTTTGTGATACTCATTGCAGGCGAACCTAGAACAATTTCAATCGACAGATTGAAGCCTGCATACATGGTAAGCGACGACAAAAGAATAAAAAGGATACCAAGGGAGAACATAGAAAATATCCAGACAGATTCCCAAACAAATACGGAAGAATCGGTCGAAAAATGTGAAACAACAAATTCACAAATCAAGAAAACACCAAAAATTAAAAAGTCTGAAGTTTTCGGGCGATGTTACCACTAAAACATTCGTTCCAGAGGCCCCCATAAGCCCACAAAAAAGAGGCAGGGCCTTAGGCAGTAAAAAATGCAAACATTCCCACCCTTCTTGCGTGTCTGGGAGGTTAATGCGAAGAAAATAAAGTTTACTCCCGAAAAAGTAATATCTGCTACATAAGTTGAAACCCGCTAAAAAATATGCGATGAAAATCGGAACTCCGTGAGACAAAAGAAACTCCGGAGATAAGCAAACTAGGAATGCCAACAAATAGAAAACAACAGGAATAAACAAATCCACGTGCGATACGGAAATAAACATCACAACGTGCATTTACCATTAAATACAAAGATAATCTCAACGTCGTGACGTCACAAACGGAGATTCCTTTGTAATAAAATTCGAATAAAATATTCTATGAGTTTATTTCAGGCATAACTCTGCTTAAACTGATCAGAACTTAACCGGAAAACTTGCATACGGCCGAGAATTTTAAGCGCTATCCCCTCTATATGCTGATAAGATGTGAAAATAATGAAATGGAACTGTAATGGTAAATCGAAAAAAGCAGTAAATTCACCCACTTCAGAACTGCCTTAGCTCTCAGACGTGTTTTCTGAACGATATTTTTGGCTTCCCGTTTTCCTTACAACTATTCCAATGTCGCTACCAACCCAAATCTTCCACAACACGACCAAGAACTTAGAAGTTCCGAAAGTTGCCAAGAACACTGGGCAAATTCCAGAGTAGAAGTCGGAACTTGATCGGATTGAGGAGGAACTTCTGATGGACACGGCACCAGCCGAGGAGAGTGTTTTTCGGAGATGACGACTCCGCTTCCACCTATCATCTCTCCTCCCTGGACTCCACCGGAACCTACTCCGACGACGGAACCCCCAACACCGGAGCCAAAGCCAACGGAGACCAGGGAACCGATGAGATTCCTATTTACGGCGGAGAGGGCAGCCAACGAAAAGGTGAAGATGGCCGCCTTGGCAGCGGGGAATTCAAACTCCCCGATGCTTAGACAACCACACTTTAAACAGCCACTGCCCTCTCACTCCCACCATCATCCCTACGCCTTCACCAAAAACCAACCAGCAAGGCAAAGGGGAGAGGACAGCCGGGCAAACTACTTGGCCCGAGCACAGGCTCGTAAGGAATCTTACGAGTGTGTCGGGACTGCAGTAGGTAGTGCCCTGGCAAAGTGGAAGGCCGATCAAAAATGGCATTAAACCCGCACGTCCCCCCAGGCCTTGCGCATTTCAATCATTTTTTCAGCGCAAAAACTGGGGGTGAGGAGCTGTGGGGACTCTCCCATATGAGGTATAGAGGCTTGGACCCCTTGATGACAGTCGCCGCCCCAAAGGGCAGGCAAACAATCGTCCTTGTGACGTTAAATACACAAAATACGTTTGATCGTAATTACCCGTACGTACTTGCAGGTAATGTACGAGTACCAAATCGTGACACAATAAGATGATGTCACGATTCGTACACGAACTGGCCAGCCATCTCTTATCTCGATAGGGGATGATACAACCTGGCCGCCCTCACCGACGTCCATATTATCTTACATACGTGTGTTTGTGTGCGTGCAAATAAGCCGTATATAAACCACCCGAACTGGCTCTAAAATTGCCAGTGTTTGCCTTGGTTTTGGCTTACCCGTACTTGTGTACAAAGTGGTTGAACACGCTTAAATTCTGTTGAATTTCCTTGTGGTGAGAATATCTCTCACGACAAGGTATTCCACGCTCTAATTTACTTTTTTTTTTTGTTAACTTGTTGACTTTCTTACTTTACTTTCTCGACGCTGCCCAGAAAATTTTCCTCTTAAAATCAACTCCAGTTTAAGGAATAATTATTATTCCTCAATAACGCACGATTTTGGTTTAATACTGCTCCACTTCAGAGACTAAGGTAAAATTGAAAGTGGAAGATTTCGACATCGATCGAATTCGAAGAAGTTGAAGATATATATAACGATTACTTGCAACGCGTTTCTCAAGTACTCGTCGATGTGGATTTACCTCCACTCAACGCGCGCATCCTCCTCCAAACAGTGGATCCACCTTCCCAGTGGTGAAAAGTCGAAAAATAATTTTGTTGTCAACTTTTTTGTCAATTTAGAAATACCATACCGAGCAGTACGCCACCGAATACACGAGTTGTTCGGGACATTCGAATTTGAAATTTTAGGTCGCTCGTACGAAAATCCGATCCAGGCATTTATTTATTCATGTAGGCTACTTAACGTCAGTTTCCCATGGACCAGGCAAAGTACTTTTTCCTTCACTTAAAATTTTTGAAACTGGTCAAAATTGGATGCAGCTCGCAGAACATCCGAACCACATTCGTTCAAATTGTAGCTACGGGCCTACTTTAAAATAAAATATACATTTCGAAAGAATAATTCTTTTAAAACTTACACTTTTAAATAAACCAAATGAAGGATTATTTTTTTTATCGTAGGCTATTATTTAAAATACGCCATATAAGATTCGTTAAAAATAAAATTTTTTAAAATTTTTGTGAACGATGAAAAGAGAAGTGGAGAGCGCGCGTAAGAAGTATTTAAAAAAATGTACCAAATTTTCAATAACGTGGTATAATTAGGTTCCAACAGCGATGCGTAGGTACCTAAGTCAGAAGGTATAAGTAGTTGAATAACATATTACAGTAATAATAATGAGCCATAAATTATTACTCTGGTCGTACTATTTTTCATTAAGTTACCATTAGGTAGGTACTTACTACGGGTCCGTTAGTTACGAGCGGCCCATCATTTTTGTCTTTCATTTTCACAACATTCTTCAAATGAAAATTTCATTTTCCATAAAACTTTTAGCGTTGGAAACAGCAGCTTACAAGAGAGGAATTATATATTGTTCATTTTTTAATGGATTTAAAAATTAATAACGGGGTGGTTCTAAAATGTTTTTTTTAAACGGCTAACGTAGGATTTTGCACAATCAGCGTTCGAGTCGGGTTTCAGCAGTACAGGTACAGGTAATAAGAAAGAGCGCAACAAATATTAATTATGTAAGGAATTCGCACCGCAAAGTACGTAACGTTTCACCTTCAACCGGTTAAAACGTTAGTCCGAAATTACTTTTTCGTCGTCTCAGTCTCACTGTCCGTCGTGTTAATACACAGTATGCAGATAAAAATCGTGTTCGGATTTGTCGAAGAGAAAAAGGTAAACAGAAATGGCGAGTGCCGCCGCGACCACACTCGCGAAGGATCTGTAAACCCGAAAATATCCGAACTACTTACACTACAAAACGGTAAGTTTTCCATTAATTTGACTTTTTTATTTCGTCTGTTTTCAAGCTGCTAAAGACGATACAAACAATTACGTGGAAAGCAGATTTACGAAAATGTTGCAAGAGATTTGTTTCGAAGTTGAAATGTTGCGTTCAACTTCAATTGACAAGGGACACGCAGCACACAACCACACGCACACAACCACACGCACACCGAGACAAGTCAACGTACGTTTCAAAATGTGAAAAGTCAACTATGTAAAACTATTGGAATTTCCCGCTCCCTCCACCCCCCGGCCTCGGCCAAAAACAACAACAACAACCACAACAAAACAACGCTCTGAAGTTGCCACTGGCCAGTCCCCTATCTTGGACCCGTTTTTGCCATCGCCCATCAGCGATCGTCATTGACGGTTGGCGTTTATATCGACTATTTAGACAAGTCGACGCACTCCCATAAAGCCGATGTAATAAAATCGTCATAATTTTGTAGTTGGGACAAATTATCCCACTATATGTGAGCGCAAGTGTCGTTAGTTCTTCACTGTGTAGGCCAGCGGAAGGGAAATGAAGGGCAAATAACACCAGCGCTTACTTAGTGGGATAAAATTTGAAAAATGACTTTCGAGACGTATTCTTATCGCAGCGCCTAACTTGTCTCATCGATACGACTTCAGACCGACTTCGGACCGACTTCAGACCGGACACTGCGATAGGCATTTACCAGCTTATAAATGTATAGTAGGTACCACCTTCAGACACCGAATATCCAAGTAGTACGTGTAGTAAGTACAGCCTCATTAGGTATTAGCTACAGTAGGTATGTAACAGCCATAGGCAAAGGAAGGTACGGGTGAAGGGTGCAGACCACACTCCAGGCAGCTAATCTACGGCCGATAGGTGGACGTGAGGTCGTAAGGTACGTCGGACGTAGCCGTGCACGCAGTTACGCACGCAGTACGAAGTACACTTCACACTGCCACCAGTCCACCACCACGTTTACACTCTACAGCTGACACTGAGGGAAGCTATTCCGCTACCTTCGAATCGATTCGGCCTTTCAAATTTCAGTTGGTGCGTTTATTTAGCGTGCAAGAGCGAAATAGCACCTACGGGTGTCCAACTTTATGACTCAACGCAGCCGTAGCCGCGGCCGCAGCCGCAACCGTTGCCGTTGCCGTTGCCGTTGCCTGCTTGCTACCAGCTGCGTACGCTGCGTACGTTTGTGGCCAACAATTTGTATCGCAGCAATGTTTTTACAGACCGCATTTCCCACTTGAAACACAGCCAGAAACATGACTACGTAAACGCCTTCGACAATAAAATCGACTTTTCATAATAGCGACGGAGACCGTCCACATATTATCAGCCGCAACATTTTTCTATAATACTTATTATTATTATTATTATTATAAGTTTTCGCTCATCTCATCGCCCAAATGCTGAACGTGCAGTCGAACGAATTAATGCACGCTGGCAACAGCCGAAAACCTTTGGCCGCGTTCCGTCATCGCCGACGCTGCTCTTTTCAAGGCCAACACTCGGGCATTACGATACCCCCCCCCCCAAAAAAAAAAGAAAAAAATTACAGTACCGCGGAACCTCCGATCCAGATGCGATAATTGGGGACCAATGAAATTGCGTGAATTACACATTTCGACTTTCGAATTTAAACGTCTGGCAGGGTAGGCGCGCGAAATACGCCCTTCGCCAAATTGACCTGTAATTTACACCCAGAAATAGAATATATTTTTATGGTCGAGTATTTACGCCACTAATTTTTACACCAAAATATCGAACCCTTCTTGAAATGTTGTAACAAAAAAAAGGAACTAGGTGCTAAAACCAGATTTTTCTAAAAAATTGGTTTAATTCTTTTCATGCGTTGCGTATGGGTGTTATATTACGTTAGACAAAGTTTCAGTGATTGTTAACTGTTTTTAGAAAGTATAAAAATTTTCAATTATGTTTTTCGATATGACGGACAACGTAGACACCCGTAATTTATTTTTCTTCATACATTCACCCATCATTACACTGTAACACGTAATTTATTCAAAAATGATTCGTTAAGCGGAAGAGGTTAAAAAATAGTACGACGTTAAAAATTAATTTTTAAAAATATACTTCTATAAGAGTATAACCAGAAATGTTTATACTAAATCTTGATAAAAAAAAGTGAAGCCAAACGCTGATAAGTCCGCCATATTTGCATTGGGTCGGAGTGAATATGATTACTATACGATTAAATGGAAATATTTCATTTTACGATGCCTTTTTTGCTTTAATTTTCATCTCGGAGGTTTTCAAACTAAGTATAAATGCGATAAATTTGAGTTCACAGTGTCAGTATTGACAATATTCAGTAAAAATTATTTCGTTAATGTTTGAACTTACTCCGTAAAACGTGTTTAATTTTCACGATTGATCTTAAAAATTGAAGAATAATTTGAAACAGATTTGTTCGACTGCGAACTACAAATTCGATCTTTTTAAGGTAATTGCTCTAGAAATCATCTATGTCTTGAATAAATTAATGAATTCTTATTCAACGTCATCGATTTCAAATAAATGTTTTTTCGAACAGTTAGTATTAATTGAACAATAACAATGCCACAATCATGCTGCGCTTTTGGATGCTTAAATAAATATTATCCTGGAATATCAATTCAGTTTTTTGGGTGAGATATTTTCAATTAGTTTTCAATAATCTTCGTTTTTGTGATACGGAAATATTTTCTGAAAAAAATCATAAATTAGATCTAATCATTCTTATTTGTCAGAATTACATTAAAATAAAATTATACTCTTATGCTAAATACATAAAAAGCAAAAACCCAGTAAGTTAAAGGCATTTTTGAATAAACTAATCCTACATTTACACCAGTGAGAACTGAGAAGATTTCATCTTGCTATTTCATTAGTTTACTCTTCCTTCTTCTTTTTTAAAATAATATTTTAGTGTAATATCACACGTCTATTAAATTTTTTATTGATGGGTTGACATTCGATGATAGAAAGAAATTAAAATTATTCCACCTACGATATATTTAGTTTACTAATTTTTTTGATTTTCATTCTTCATTCTAATAAGTACGGTTTTACATTTTTTATAGCCCATCTTTTAAATCATTCAATGTTCGTAAAAAATCAATACTTCAAATTTTTTATACTTTATTCTACACGAAATCCGAACACAGCAGTAACTCCAAAAAATAATAAAAAAAATGTTTGAAAGCCTTTTCCTACCGCTACAGCGCTTCAAAATGAAAATAATTTTTCTCTAATTGTATTTTTGATATGTCGCAATTAATGAAATCAAAATTATTAATTTTTTTTTTTTGAAATAAAACGAAATTCAGCTTCAAAATCCTATTCCTCCCATGTATTCTTAAGCCGGTCCCACACGACGCGTGTATTTGGCAAACATTCGACATTCGTCTGCATTTGTGCACTGTGTGGGAGAAATGCCAATGTGAATGTTTGGCATTGCCGAACATTTGTCCAGGTTCTGGCAGTTGTCAGTAAATAATGCACGAGTCAAAGGGATGACGAATATTTGTATGTAATTTATTGCTTGCAGATGGCTCCTACATGACGCGCGTGAATAAGTTTGTATATTCGTGGTGTAGTGTAGGAGCTGTAAAGTGACGAGGCAAATGTTTGGGCCAAATATTTGCCAAATAACATTTGTCCAAATACACCCGTTGTGTGGGACCGGCTTTATAGAGCTCTGACCCAATTCAAAGATGGCGACCTCTATATCGGCTGGCTTCACTTTTTGTTCATGCGAAATGATAAGAGTTCGATATCTAGTATATTATAGTATAAACATCTCAGTACAATGTGTGAAGTGGGAACTATATTACACTCGCACAGAAACACCTAAGCTAACTAGCGATTGCGATCCTAGTGCTGAGGTGCAGCTCTAGCGACACACTCTGTAACCATTAACGGGTCGATCCATAATTATGCCAACCAAAAACAGTCTAAATTCTGTTCCAAAATGGAGTTGAATAATAGCATACATAAATGAAGATTATAAAAATTTGTTCACATTTTCATGTATGTATTTGCCGTATTTGTAATTGTTTTACACAATTTTTATTTTTGTTGAGAAACGATCCCACACAACTTCATGATATGACTTTATTCGCTTCCAACTTTACACAAACAGTACTTAAAATATATAATATGACTTTATACTTTGCCATGTGGCAGCACTGATTCCCAGCTGGGGAATATTTCGCTCAACGAACTTCTAGTCCCCCTCTGACATTTTTGTACCTTATCAAAATACATTCATGATGGTTCTTTTTGTGCGTTTCTTTTCTACACGATCTTCAATCATTCTCCAACAATTTTTAACACTTAGCAAGTATTTCATTGTTATCGTTCTTCAGCATAATTTGTTGAAGATTGATTAAAGATCACACAGAAAAGAAACGTGTTTTTGACCCATCATGAATGTACTTCAACAACATTCAACAATGCTAGCGGCAAACTAAAAGTTTGTTGAACAAATAATTTCCAAACCAGGAAATCAGTGCTTCCACTTTGCGAAGCACAAAAACATATTATATATTTTATTTACAGGTTATGCAAAAGTGTATACAAATAATGTTATGTTATGAAGTTGTATGGGATCATCTCCCAACATAACTGAAACAAATATCTCAAAATTTCCTTTTTATTTTTTTTACGAGTAGTTCTCCAAAATTGATGTCATTTTCTGTTTTTGTCATATTAATCCATTATAAATTAAGTAGGTACTATTTTATAACATCGTGTTTATTTATAAACGTATGGAAATGGGAAATGGAATATGAGAAGATTATAAGATGATTTTGAAAATTTGAAAGAGGCGATTGCCAATTGGAACTTTTTCAAACAGAAAATAATGAATAAGTTAAGAAAAAATTGCTTTTTAAGGATACACTTTTATTAGTGTAAAACAAAGAGTGTAATCTTTCACACTCACAGGAGTCACAGTGACAGTATGACAATCGCAGTGCTAAACAAAACAAATGTGCAGATCTACCTTGGCACTCCTCTTTTGATCTCGAGTGAGTACACTGTCCAGTTAGCAGCCATAAAGTCTAAATTCAGATCCACAATGAACTGGCTGAATTGAACAGAAGCATATCAGAATGAAATAAATTAATTAACATCGAATAAAGCACCCAAGGTCGTAGTAAAAGGCTTTTTATTTTTTTCTGGCGGCAAAGAAGAGAAAATTTCCAAACTAACTTCAAAATTGCCAATGGCTGTAGAAATATTGGGAATTTGGTTTAAAAACGATAACAAGTTAGAAACAAAATTTTAAAAATATACTATTATTAGTGTAAAACGTGTGAACTTTATTGCACTCACATAGAAGCTACATTTTATTGGCCAAAAATAACAAAACTGCGGTGATACCGAAGGAAGCTATTTTGCTACTTTTGACTCGATTCCGCTCTTTAGTTGGTGTATTTATCTTGCCAAAGTGGAATAGCACACCACTTAGTGTCAACCTGGTGTTACACTAAGTGGCAAATAAAACAAACTCGGATACATACACGTAACCTAATGTGCAGCAGCGATCCTAGCACTTTGGTAATGCTCTGGTGGCAACCTCGATAACCATTTACATGTCTATCCACATAAGAACCAAGAATGAAGTCTGAATTGTGTTCCCAAACGGAGTTTGTCTTTTTTACCATTTTTTATAGCAGTTTTTTTATATGATATTTAAACTTAACAATTTTGACTGCTATTGCTTATTTATTTTTTTAATACATACACTGTGTGACACATCTTTTTACTTATATGTTTGTTTGTCCGTTTTGAATCGCAGGGGGTGTTGGGATACAATTCCCTCACTCCCTCACAAACACATAACCTCATATTGACTAACACTGTATGTAACATGTTTATTACATTTATTCGTTTCACATGTGGGGACACTGATCGCCAACACAATATTCTTTCTGCCACTGCTCGACGGAGAATGTTCTCCGCTCGTCAGTCGTTGTACTAACGTCGTCAATAAATCTTTTTCTAAGATGAAAGTTCGTCCTTATCTTTTCCATGTAAAGTGATCAGAACTCACCTCAATATGGTAGGCAGAGCTGCGGATCGGAAAAAGAAGTACGGTAATTAAAATGTGATAATTGTGTAATTAATTAAAAGTTAAAAATTGGTGTTTCACGCAAAGTGAAAAGGCTTAGCGCCGTGTGATACCTCCACGCAAAGTGGTAGGAAAAGTATAAAATTTGTGAACACAAAGTTCGTTTCAGTGATTAAAGTAACTATCCTGAAAAAGTTAAAAGTTTTAATTTGAGTAAATCGATAAGAAAAGTGAAAATTAATGAAAACAACGGTAAATTCTTGGGCGCCTGATAAAACGTCGAAGTTAAGAATTTGGAGAAAGCAGATCAAGTACGAAAGGATCTTGTGTTTGGGAAACCAGCTCATAGAATCAAAAACGGTTGGCAATTGTTTGTGCTGTGTTCCGGAGAATAAAACGAAGTAAGAAAAATCAAAAATCTGAAAGTTGCGGAGTAAAATAGTCGAAGTTTGGTGTCAACTGGGCATGAAAGCAGTAGGAAAACATCGAAAAAAAACTACGAAAGTGAACGAAGAAACTTAAGATAAGTAAAAATTTCAGATTAATTAATTATTAATTCGTGTGATTTTGCTCAAAATTGACCAAAAAATTAAAATTTCAGTAACACAAAGTTAAATTTTGGTGTATTTTCATGTATATTATCAACCAAATTTCAAGTAAAGTCGAAACTTGAAAGGTGGATTCAATATCCTTTCAAACTTTATCTTGTTGGTTGAGAATTGCAGAAAAAGGAAATCTTTATTGGATGAGCTTCATCGAATCCAACAAAAGAAAACCTATATTCATGATTATTAACATTGGTGACAAACTTTTTCCTGTTCACGTACAATAAAAGATCTTTTCAATTGATAAAAGTTAATAGATTATTTCCTTTTCAGCAGTAATCTCTTTCATATTTTCGTTAAATAATTTTTGCATTGAACATTAATTTATGTTTTAACGTGTTTAACAGAATCATTTTTGTTCTGAAACAAGACTTAAAGCCTTAACCAATTTGATTTTGAACATTTTTGGTGATAAAGTCCGAGTAAATCGATCACCCAAGAAACAGAAACAACGGCGGAGAGATCACCTCATCGTCGGCAACATATATTTAGTGAGATTTATTTTAAAATATTAATTAATTATTGAATGTCATATTATAGTTTATTTAATTTGCATTCCCTATCGAGCAGTTGAGACTGTGTTGTGCATTATCGTGTGGTTGAGACCGTGTTACCCACTAGATTTAAGTTCTCGTGTTTCTGAGGTAGGATTTAAATTCCCAAATATCCCAAATTTAATAATAAAATGACACGATTTGATACAAAAAAGGTATTCGATGGAAGGAATTATGATGTCTGGAGGACCACGATGGTCTCAACACTCTATGCAGAAGGATTGTATCCAATTATGCACGATGTTGAGACCGAAGTGCTATTTTTGGGACTTGAGTTGAATAATTTTTTAAACCCTGACCCTGGCAATGCTAGTCCAGCTAGTCGAATGGCATATTTCTGTAATCAAGAAAAGGGAAAGGCTCTTCTCTATCAGGGACTTAATAAAGAATTAATTGAGAGTGTCAAAGACCTAAAAACAATAAATCAAATATTAAAAGTACTAGATGAAAGATACAAAAGCTGCACGCAAGTCACATATATTAACGTGAAGCAAGCTTTTCAAAGATTAAAATTTAATAGTGATGGTAATATGAGGAGCTACTTAGATGTTTTCTTGAGATCAGCCCAAAAAATAAGGGACTGTGGTAAACCTTTGGACAAACAGGAAGAAATAGAACAACTTCTAATATCATTGAACATGGACTATGACATGACAAGGCTGGAGTTTAATACTTTAAGTCAGGATCAGAAAACAATTGAAACACTCCACGCCATGTTGATCGAAAGGTCAGATAGATAGTTTGTATGACGAGAAAAAGTCAAGATATAATAGTAATAAATTTCGTAATTTCAACCACAATAATAAAAATCAAAGATTTCAAAATGGAGGAAATTACAATAGATACAATAACAGTAATAGAAATCAAAATCACAGTCAAAACGTAGATCAGGGGAAAATGACATATAATAATAATCAACAATCAGAAATGTCTCAGAATAATAATAATAATAATGAAAATAAAAAATATAATAACAATCAAAATCAAAATACTTTGCCAAGTTCGAATATTTTAGTATGTTTTAAGTGTCATGGCAAAGGGCACACAGCTAAAGTATGTCCATCAAATAAAGAGGGTACAAAACCCCAAGATAAATTAGATGGTCCTGCACAAAACACAAGATACGGATGAAACAATCATAATAATAATAATAAAAATAAAAAGGAAAATGATATTCAATGGTCCATGATGATCAGATATAAGGATTATGATCCGAGAATAAACACAAATAATAATAAATTAACAAACTTAATTACATTTAAAGACACGAAACAAGAGTCAGACTCAAATTATGTACCTCTCACTAAAAGAATCATGTTAGATGGTGGAGCTGTTGCTCACGTAATATCAGACTTATCAAAACTGTCTAACCCAATAATGTAAAAAAAGCATATCGAGCTGGAATGTGCCATTCAGGATACACTACTTATTGCCACACACATAGGTGCTATGTTTATTAGAGTGGAAAATTCAGAGAGAAACCAAACAGTAATAAGATTAAAAAACGTACATTATGTACCATCCCTAAACATAGATCAAATGTCAGGGATTAAAATAACAGAAAATAGGGTGCTTGGCATAGATCAAAATTTCTCTGCAGCGCACATATACGTCCGAGACACGGACGAAGTCATCTTTTCAGCCCCAAAAATAAGAGGCGTGTACATGGTAAAGTACAAAATTGTACGTATAAAATGAAGACGAACTAAATAGAATATGTCCTTATAATAATGGATCTAATAAATTGGCATGTATGCCTAATATAAATTCCCAAGATGAGTGGATGGAATATGAAGTAGAAGAAGAGATTATAGAGGAAAGTCAGGAGGAGAACGAAGAGAATGGAGAGAACATTAATAATAAAACACAAGAAAACACAATTAATAATTATAAAGATAATAATATTATAATAAACCCTAATGACGAACATGAAAATAGTAATCCACAAGAAAATGAAATGAATGAAGGTGGAAGTGAAATAAATGCGGATGTAGATACAAATACCAATAATAATATAATAAATAATGATAATATAATAAATGACAATCAAGAAACTAATGAGAGTATAGAAACATCAAAAGTAGACAAAAAAATGATATGGCATAGGAGACTAGGACACTTATCAGGAAAAAATTTTAAGTTCTTGACAAAGGTCTCAAGAGGTATTCCAAATGGAATTACTTTTCGTGATGACGAGTTCAGTCTGTGTGAGGTATGTGTGAAAGCTAATTCCAGAAGATTAGGACACAATGGAACTTGCACACAACCTGAGAGGAAACTCGAGCTTATTTCATCAGATACAATGGGCCCCTTCTCACCAGGAATATATGGTAAAAAGTATGTTTTGATTTTCGTGGATCATGCCACAAAGTACACTTTCATCTCCACTATTGAGAAAAAATCAATGGTTTTCGAGGAGTTTAAAAAATTATACATGAAATTAAAGTTGAAATTCCCGGATTACCCTATAGCCACTTTAAGATGTGACAATGCTAGGGAATATCTTGACTCAAATATGAAGACATTTTGTGAGGACAACAGCATAAACTTCGAGCCAGTCGTTCCGTATTCACCAGAGTTGAATGTGATGGCCAAAAGGCAGAATCAAACGATTATGGCAAAGACAAGGGCTATGTTGTTTGACTCCAATTTGTACTTCAGTTTTTGGTCATTGGCTGTTCTGACAGCTGTTTATGTTATAAACAGAAGCCCAACTAGGGCCAATAAAGACAATAAAACCCCTTTTGAGATGTTTTACGGCACAAAGCCGGACTTATCCAATATGAGAGTTTTTGGGTCTCTCGCTCACAGGCATATCCCCATAGAGGTCCGTCAGCAACAAGCCACGAGAAACAAAAGAAAAAGAGCCAACAGTGAACACCCAAAACTAACCCAAAGATCCGACAAAGGAATTTTTGTAGGGTATACCAACAGTGGGTACTGTATAAGGGACCCATTAATGGACAAATCGCATGTCACTTGCGATGTCAGATTTGATGAAACGAGAAACATAAAACAAATAAATAATATAAATAATAATAATGAAAATACACAAGACAATAATAATATAATAGATACTCTTGTAATCTTAAATTTATTTAGATCGAGATATAAAAATTATATTCAGGATCACATCCCTCAAAAATGGGAGGATGTCAAAAACAATCCTTTTAAGGAAGAGTGGCAACAAGCCATTACAGACGAGCTGAATTCATTATCTGATATGGGCGTGTGGGAAGTCGTCCCAAAGGAGAGAAATGTGAGGTTGGTAGATACAAAGCGGTGTTTCACCACGAAACCCGACAACCAAGGCGTTCATATACCAAAAGCTAGATTGGTTGCGAGGGGTTTTAAAGATCTCACTCACTATTCTCTAACCGAAACATATGCCCGGGTAATCCAATACTGGTTAATCAGATGGATACTGTCAATTACCAACAAATATGGTTTAAACATAACACAATTTGATATAAAAATAGCCTTTCTTAATTCACAAATAAAATATCCTATATTCATATCAAATCCCAAGGGATGCCAACTAGGCAAAAATAATTGCCTGAGACTCATAAAGTCAATATATGGACTTAAAACATCTTCCAAAAGTTGGTACGACTTGTTGAATTCAACAATAATTCAAGCTGGATTCATCTAATCAAAGATAGATAGGTGTTTATACATCAAACAGGATAATATTGGTGCAATGACACTCCTAATAGTCTAAGTGGATGACATGTTGTTGGCTAGCAACCACGACGAGTGGACACAAGACTTAATAAATACTTTTAATAAAAACTTCACATTAAAAATAGAACACAACCCAACCTTTTTCGTTGGATTTGAAATAAGTCGTGATATCCCAAGAAAACAAATAACACTTACACAAAATAGATATATCGATAAGATTCTCCGGAAGTTTGGAATGACCAAATGCAATCCATCTTCCACACCCATGGGGACTGGGCTTAAAATAAATAAACCAACAAATGGAATTGACGATACCAAATATAGGGCTATGATTGGGAATCTGCTTTATGTGGCAAGACTGACCCGCCCGGATATTGCTTTTGCCGTCAACTACTTATCCCATTTTCAGGCATCCTCCAACAATGAAATAAAAAATCATGTTCGTCGTATTATTAGATACCTCAAAACTACAAGAGATTTCTCTCTGGTCTTTCACTCCGACCAAACTCACATTAAAGCTTTTGTCGATGCGTCGTATGCACCCGACGTAGACGATTCACCCATCGATATAAATAACTTGGAGAAAGGGTGCTCCACAACTGGTTTCATGATTTTTGTAAACAGAGACTTGTTAAATTGAGCCGTTCACCGGCAACACACGGTTGCAACTTTGTCAACTGCAGCCGAATTAATTGCATTGAATGATGCATTCGACGACATATATGTGATCTGGAGACTTATGGAAAGTGTTTTCTCTGTAACTGACCCAGTGCAGGTGTACGAGGACAATATATCTGTGTCCCGCATTGCATATGGGGGAGGCCAGAAACAATCCAGGTCCCTCGCGATCAAATGCTACGCACCGTTGGAAGCATTCCAACAAAAATTGATAAGTTTCAATGATATTAGGTCACCTGATCAAGTTGCTAACATATTAACTAAAGCACTTGATCGGAAAACCTTTCAAAATATCGTTACGAGAATCCACCGAGCAAGTCAACTTTTCGGCCAATAGTCTTAATTGACATAACCCTCAAAATTTTTGATATTTGGTTTTGGACTACGGATGGGCGTCGGTCTTTTAGCGCCTATCGTAAACCGAGTGGTCCATATTTTGTTTCACAATTCACATCACAACATTCAATAGGTTCCCCATCGCTGCTCTGCCTCTCTTACTGGCATCAGCATCCCCTAACAAATTTAATTGATTCTAACAATAGTATATTTATTTAAACCCCACACAATTAATTATAAGGACATAGACAATAATGTTTTCTTCCACAGCTGACGATGAGGAGACAATGATCTCTCCGACCTTTCCTTTTATATATATATATATAATAATTTAAAATCACACAATATTTATAAGATGTGACACTATAACAGAAGGTTAAATGTATACCTCATGTTAATAATTACACAATATATAAGACAAAACAATTGGTTTATAAATTTATACACATTTTAATTGTACATCATGATACTAGTCAACGACTTATTTAATTTTTATCATTTTTTTATAGCAATTTTTTTATATGATATTTATGTTTAACAATTTTGACTGCTATTGCTTATTTATTTATTTTTAATACATACACTGTGTGATACATTTTTTTTTACTTATATGTTTGTTCGTCCATTTTGAATCGCAGGGGGGTATTGGGATACGATTCCCTCACTCCCTCACAAACACATAACCTGATATTGACTAACTCTGTATGTAACATGTTGATTACATTTATTCGTTTCACATGTGGCAACACTGATTGCCAACACAATATTCTTTCCACCACTGCTCGACGGAGAATGTTCTCCGCTCGTCAGTCGTTGTACTAACATCGTCAATAAATCTTTTTCTAAGATGAAAGTTCGTCCTTATCTTTTCCGTGTAAAGTGATCAGAACTCACCT
Organism: Ericerus pela; assembly: GCA_011428145.1. Lineage (NCBI taxonomy): Eukaryota > Metazoa > Arthropoda > Insecta > Hemiptera > Coccidae > Ericerus > Ericerus pela. Next base: position 191,662 of record WOFM01000538.1, on the reverse strand, counting down.
CAATAGAGTTAAATAAAAGAATACTTAATAGGTACCTATATAAGTAAATAAAAAATAAAAAATATGGAAAATGAACTGCAACACGCGCACCCACTTACCTAATAAGCTACGTTCGATTTTGCGAACACTTTATTCGAATAATTCCAAGAATCTGAGGTACGCTGTCGGGTAGTACAACCAGTGCCTTACTTGTGGCGTTACAACACTGCCCACTTAATCCTCCTTTGACTACACAGAATTAACATGGACTGCTATTTGATTGAAAAATACGTACAAAATTTCGTTATCAATAAAGTTAGTCGGGTTGGGTTGATAATGATTATGTTCTTTGCGCGGTAATTTTGTTTAGAATAGAAATTATGAAAATTTAATTTAATACCATAGAAAATGCTTCTACTTATTACTTTCTCGTTAATAAAAATTTAAAAATATAATTAATTCAGTTCAACCTCAAATTTCAGCAATTGTTTACTGTTTTACGAATCCTTATCATACCCGACCCGACTAACTTCATCTTACATCTTCTAACATCATTCTTATCACAAATAGCAGTCCATGTTAATTCTGTATAGTCAAAGTAATCCTCATTTAACAAAAAATCTGTTGGTAGGTATAATCATTGCAGGCTTGGAGAATATCCAAATTATAGAGTAAATCTTGCTCGGGGCGTGGATACGATGAATGAGATCAACAGATCAACGGTTATCTGAGAAAGACCTGGTGAATTTTATTGTTGGAGATGAAACCGATCGTTTCAGATGGAGGATAAGAAGGTACTTTAAATATTATCGATAAGGCACCGAACAGAAAAACTAAAAATCGGGAAAATAAAAGTCAAATCTACTTGTTTTCTCCTGGTTGTATATCGCTATACTATACGTAGCTAAGATCTATTCTTGGCATTATTTTCTTCCTACTTCTACGTTTTCAATATTTCTTCGAGTTCCTTTACAAAATAAAACAAAAGAAAGTATTGGTATCACATCGAGAGACGTTTGTTTTTTTTTTTAAATTTTAAAAACGTGAAAGGAGCACCAGATATGGGCCAAAAACATATTTTAAAACAGCATTTTTTCCGTTGTCAGTTGGATGGGTGACCGGCAGCGAGAAATTGTTTTTTTCCTTTTTCTAACCGAATACGATCTTGCTGATAAGATTTCATGGAAATTTTACTCACGGGGCCACGTGCTGATAAGCGTAGCTTCTCCATTCGGCCAATTGTGATTTTGTCATCATTTTTTTACAATTCATAGCCTGGCGAAGACATAGGGTTGGGTTGATGAATAGGATAAAATAAAATGAAAATTTTTAAAAAGTTTGAAAATTTTACAGCAGATAATATCTGTATGGCGCGCGGATACGTAACTCATAAAAAAATCAAACCGAATGGCTGAGCAGTTTTTTTCTAGAAAAATCAGTTTTCGATAATAAATTCATTTAGGTATTTTTTATTTTTGCAACATCTCAAGATGGCGTCGATATTTCGGTCTGAAAATTTGTGGGGCGAATACGCATCCATAAATGACGCGTACAAATTACAGACCATCTGGCAGGGCAGTGGGCATATTTACCACGCTCACCCTGCTAGATGCTTTGCGACGAGTAAGGCACACGGTGGTAGGGGAGGGGAGGGGGAGTGGGTGGGGCGTGCTCGAAGGTCGATTCCGGAGGCGGGCAAATTGGCCGGCCCGAGGGGAATGAAGCACCGCGTGGAAAGGAAAGGGCTGCGAGGGGGATGAGGGGTTAGTCCTGGAGTCGAGGCGACCGCAGCTGCCCGACTCGCCCGAATGTGCTCCACCCACGCCTTTCATTCGACATTTGTGTTGGGCGCGCCGATGAAACTCGACTCGCGACCCGACAGACGACTGAAAACGGAACTCGCCAAATGCCTGGTGGCGTAAGCACAACCGCAGTCGAGAGTCGAGCGCAGGGAGTCGGGAGTCGGGAATCGGGAATCGGGAATATCGATCGCGATTTCATCGATCGCACAAAACGAGTGAATTTACGGACAGATACGGGCAGGTGGTGGCAGGTACGCATCTCGCGTGCACCTGCTGCAGGCTACAGGTCTGCGTCTAGCAGAGAACGGACAACTGAGCATCGAATCCACGGAGGCGCAGCCGGCCCCTTTCGAAGCTCGAAGAATCTGCAAAATGGACGCGGCTGTAGAACGTCAGGTACGCGACGTACGATCGAAAGAGTTGGCTGCTACAATACGTCCGTCGGCGTATCCACATACCTGATTGGGTCTCGGCAGAGATGTTTCTCGCACTGCTTCGAGTCGATTTGATTTCACGCGTACATCGACTCGACCAAGTTGCGAAATAGGTGCGTACACCATTCGACAGTTGCCAATACGTCGCACACAGTAAATAAGTAAATAAATACACACGTGAAAAATGAATTTTTACAAAACAGGTGGTACCCTTTTATAACCTGCTGGCGCCAGCTTTGCTTGGCTCACTCACTCAAAGTAGGGGTCGAGCGTACAATTTTTATTTTTATTTTTATTTTTATTTTTATTTTTTTCCCACGAGTCTAATAGAGTCACGCTGTCCGAATGATCCGCTATGAAGAGAATGCAGTGCGGTAGAACTAAATGCGCACTGGCACTATTCGAAGTGCTATTGAAATAATAGGAATATTACAGAGCCAAAAATATTCGTTAGCAATTGATGAATCCAACGATAGGTTCACAATCAAAAATGTGGCTGCAGTAGTCTTAGAGTATTGTATAGTAATAAGCCCAAAGATATATTCGTTATCTTTATTGGTACCAAAAACCTGCGATGCCGTAGGTTTATACTCTGCTGTATTGGAGAATTTTTTGAAGACAATGAAATACCACATAAAATTAATATGGTGGGACTGGCATCAGAGGCAGCTGACGTTATGCCACGTAAACACCATTCCGTTTCTGCTCCCTTAAAAACAAATATACCTCATTCGCTCGTATCAAAATGTACTGTACATTCTTTGGTCCTACGTGCGCCAAAAGCAACGCAGATGATGTTGCCCGTTGGAGTGAAACAATTCCCCAAATCGGTATATAGATATTTACCTTAAATTTAGTGCTAAGGGAACTAGCGAATTCCACTTTACTCAAGATATGTTTGACCTTCCTCAACATAAAACACTGAATACTAGTAATGTTCGCTGGCTCTCATTAAGAGATTGTGTAAAACGCTTCGTGGAGCAGTACGATGCATTATTTACTTTTTTTCAGGAAGAGGCTAAAGACAAAAATAATAAACAGGCCTTATGAAATACTCGAGAAGATTTACAATTGCTGAATATCGTTTATGTTCATTATTTCTAGGAGAAGTATTACCTCTTGTAATTAATGAAAATTTGATATTTCAGGAAGAATCCACGCAAATTTAAAAAATATATTCCAGAATGGGAAGTTTATATACGAGAATTTGTCAGCTCTTCCTTCGAGATGATTATCTTTTTGCAACTGAACTGGTGTTGAGTCTATTCAAAATAATAATCCAGAAACTTTGCTCCTTTGAATGATATTGATTTAGGATCAAAAACAATGAGTGAAATCATCAAGTTGAAATTGGGAAACGAAAATACAACATGTCTAAATTTCTTGATAACCCTTGCCAATACAATACGTAATCGATTTCCATTTGATAACCTTACGTGATTTTAGCTTCGTTGAATCACGAAGTATGTCGTCCATCAAGAATATAACTCGTATTTCTTCATTATTTGAATATGACGACGACGAAAATGTTTTGACAAATGATGAGTATAAGGAGTTGCGAAAAGAATTTAGAGCTTATGTACATTTAGATATGGAGACATTTTGGCAAAAGGTGCTCGATGCTAAAAATGATGATGAAAACTTGCGATATGAACGACTTGTTGCGTTGAAACGGTTGATATAGACATCCTTCCACATTCATCAGCTTCATGTGAGAGAATTTCCAGCATTGTCAATGCTAATAATACCAGAGGTAGAAGTAACCTACTACCCAACAAAACTTACGAGTGATATCTTACATGGTAAGTCATTTCTTAGTATAAATAATGTTGAGTGTTATGATTTTCCATGTATTGACATGTTGAAAAATTTCAATATTTCTATGTATTCCCATAAAAAATTAATATTTTATTCTATCAAACAAAAGATAGTTTTTCTAGCAAGAATACTAAAATGTTTACAACTTGAAAACTTGCTCTTCGGATAGAATCTGCCATAATAGAATTTTTTAGTAATTTTTAAGAACATTAAAAGGAAGGCAAAATTGTTCAAGATTCTAGCGAGAATTTTCAACAAGTATAAAAAATAAAATAAAATCTATTTCTTTTATGGATAATCTTTAGGTGAAAACACTCGATTAAAAATTAATATTTTACTTTCAATCCTCAATTTAATGATTCATTTCTATTTATCTAACTGAAAAATTAAAATATTTCTCGTTCAACTTCCTCCCAGATGATTTACTTTGGTATATCCTCATAAAAAATGGTCGTTTTATATTTAGTTTTCTACAATAAGGATGAATGTAATTACTGTTCAATTTTCAAATTAAATATCGTTTATTTTTATTTTTCCTATTCTTCAATGGATGAATACTTAACTCCAAATATTTTTATACAAATTTTACACTTTCCATTTAATCGCCTTTCGAATCTCGTTTTTTTACCTCTTATTCTTGTTTTATTTGATTAGGATTTTTTTATTTCTATTATTATCCTGGTTAATTGTTTTTTCTTTGATTATTTTTACACATATTTCGGCTGTTGTGTTAGTGGGTACCTTATATTTCACTTGTAATACCTCGAGTTTCATTGTTTACCGTTCATTCTCAATTATATAATTGTTATTTTTCCATTTTATTGTTAATCTGATCTTTTTATTAAAGTTATTATTCATAATTAGTACTTGTTGAAAATTCAAAATTTCTAATATGTATGATTAAAAAAAAAATATATTCTTTAAATTTCTTAATTTTCAATATTTCTTTATTCTTTTTATTTTTCTTTAAATGATTTTTCAATTTACAATATGTATTGAGTATCATTTTCCTCCTCTACTATTATAATTTTCACGTTTTCTGAACATCACTACTTTGGAATTCATTTACTAAGTTTCTCATTTTTTATTTGTTCAGAATTCACAGTTCCTTGTATTTTTAATGATAAAAATTTTGACCTTATCTAATACAATTTCTCCTTATTTACTGGTTGTGTATTAATACCGAAATTATTATGTTTTAGTGCAAAAATGTGACAAAAAACAGCTACTTTAAGAATGATCAGCACAGTTGGTCTTGACTTACAATATTGTCAGTTAGAAATTCAACTTTAGGTTCATTTTTCTGAATTTAGCTTATTTATTTGTTTATTTGTTCATTTGTTTATTTACTTATTTACTTATTTATTTATTAATTAATTTATTTATCATTTTTGATTACAGATTTAAATCAAACAAGTTTGGTACAATAAGATAATCCTTATATTATACTAATTAACGAATAAGGGTGTGATGAATGAAAATATTCACCAAGATCAGACTTTTAGAGATATGTAACCATATATAATATTTGGTAGTGTTCATAAAATTCTTACTTCTAATAAGTAATAACCAACCAAAACAAATTGTAACTAGGAAGAAAGTTAAGAAAAAGGAAACTGAAGACTAAGGGCTCCAAAAATTCCAATAGTTTAAAATTTTTTTTTCCAATCCCCAGCTGGTGGGTTTCTCATTGGGATTTAAGATTAAAGTGGCTGACATCTGGTAGAGATTTGTTGAACCAGCAAATGGGTGATCGTGTACAAAAATGCATGTGATCATAATTCGCAAAATCAGGCAAAATCAAAGCTGGAATTAAGTTATTTGCAACACGATGATAGCAATAATTTTTTTCACCAGATTTATGCAGATGTTATTTGTCTATAATGTAGAAAAAAAAATTCACTTATCTTCAATACTTGATAATTTAAGCCAAAATCGAGTTAAGGAACTTATTATCAACAGTCATCACATTGTCAACCAATATGAATGTGTTGTGAAAGGTGGATCTCGGAACATTTGTAGTGACATCTAGTTTTATCTTAAACCCCAATATCTGAAATTATTTGAAAAATCAAGGATATTATCAATTTTCTAAAATTCTACCTACTAATTTGTATTAATCAGCAATGTGATAATTTCCTTTAAAAAATACTACTTCAGCCACTTTAGGTAACCATAATCCTACTTGTTGTTTTCAAAGCTAGAAGTTTTTCATTTTTTTATACAATTAATCAAAATTGAAAACATCTGTCACCCTCTGAAATTTATTCTATAACACAGAGGTGCTGTTACGCGACTTCGTTGAGACTTCGACACTCTTTTCAAGTGGGCGCTTTCTTCCTCTTTCTTTTTCGAACAAAAATGTGGCATCCTGCCACCCCCGGAACAAAACTCCCGTAGGTACACATACGAATATTCTAAAAAACAAAATACACCTAAAAAAATTGTTTCGCTCGATGCGATCGCAAATTTGTTCCAACGTTTTTTCTTTAGATGGGTTGACTTTCTTCATCTCGGAGGGGCGCTTCCTCGCTAGTCTAGGAGGAAATCACAGCAGCCCTGCCACAGAATTAGTTTGTTTTTTTCCATTGTTCTTGATTGTAGGAAAGGAAACGTAAAATCTCCGAATTTGATTTGATTTTTCCTAATTTCGATATTGTAAGCATCCTGCATCAGGGTAAGTTGATTTTTCAAGTGTAAGCTGGGCGCAAAAAGATTGTCAGCCCAGAGGTGAAAAAAAGGCTTAATGCGACGCTGCATCAGACGACAGGCTGACCGAGTCGGAACTCGAAAGGAGAGATCGTCGCACCCGTCCATCATACGATACGCAGGTGGGTGCTGCGAAATAGGGGTTGCCCCCTCGCGGACGCGATTTCAAAGCGAAGCAAACGACGCCAAACGGCCACATTAGAACTTACCAAAAATGTTCATTCGGTCGGCCGTCGACCCTCGACCCTCGGCAATCGCCGGTCACTGAATTTGGGGCGCGGGGCGGTAGGAATTTTCCGATTAGGCGATATGCTGCTTCTGCTTCGTTTTCAAAGAAGTCTCCGGTTTTCTTCAGTTGTTGGGACCATTCGATGACGCCTCGACGAGATGACAATTAGTGGACGCGGATTTCAAACGGATTTCAAATCTGTCGAATGCGCAGATCAGTGTGCGGCACGAAACGTTACAGCAGCGCGCCAACAAGCATCCGCACTGTCGACCAGCGACATCGAAACGTCGAAACGCAAATGGCAAACCTAATTTTATCAAAATTATTTTATTACAATATTATTATGTATTCTCAGCGAAGTATTTCACTTGCCCAGTTCTCGGGTTCTGAGCTCTGGCTGACGGCCACGCGACCAAACCGTAGAATGTGCGGCGAAACAAACGAGCGAAAAAAAACAAAAAAATGTACAAATTACGCCAGAAAAATAGGAAAAATATAAAAAACAGAAGAAACGAATTAAAGCGCAAAAATTCTTGGAAAGTTGCTAAACAGAACGGCCAAGGCGCGAAACTCGAACCGAACACTCTCGAGAATGGGCGAAGCGAAGGAACATTCGCGACTCGCCACACCACTGCACTGCACTGCGCTCCACTGTCCACTTACTGCGGCCTCTGCACGTTCAACCATTCCCGCAGGCCGTCAGACGTCAGACGTCAGTCTCGGGTCGGGTCGGGTCCAAATCGGTATCGAAATAATCTATTAATATCGAAATATCGAGTTATCGAAATATCGAAATTTCGAATCGTAAAATGGCGAATTCGCCGGGTTACCAGCCGAGCCGAGCCTAGCCAACGTCTTCGCAGTTGATTACGGCGTGCGAAACTACGCCGCTGCGTCTGCGTATTGCGTTGGCGCGCTTTTGAGTGTGCGCCGACGTACAGCCGCAGCACAACTCGAATAAATTAGTCGATAAGTCGAGTCGAAGATTAAAACGCAAAATAAACAAAACCGAAACGAGGACCCGATGATAACGTCGATGTTGACGGTAAATAAGTACGTGGGGCAAGTAGCGATGAAAAAATAAAAGGTAACGAGCGGTAACGAGTTTGACACTCGCCACCACTCCACTTCGCTTTGCCGCGCCCCCCACCTCCGCCAGCGCGATACGTCACCTTCGCCTTCTTCGTCCCGCACTAAAACGCCAACGGGTTCGCGTCTAAATTTAGCCGCTGACGCGATACTGCGACCTGCCCATTGGATGTTGTTCTTGGAAAAGCATCGGCGCGCGTCATCAGACAGCCACTTTTTGAATTTCGCGCCATTTGGCTTCTTTGTGAACGTCGACCCGTCCGCCCATCGGTTGGCTGGCTGCGGACTGCGGTTAATTCGGTGACGGAGCGACTACGATTCTTGCGTTCGTGCGTTCCTCGTACTCTTCGGTTGACGGTTCGGTTCGTTCTGTCCACACTCCAGTCTCGTCTGGCGAATTACCTACGTTTCGAGTGGTTTTCAGTTACGTCAGCGGTTAGCGGTTTGTAAATTGTAGTTGGTGCTTAGTTAAACCAAGGCAGCGATTCTACCAACGATTTGCGTCGTTTCGTTTCAGCCACTTTCGCACTGCCCTTCACGCCGCTTTTAATTGACGTTCGATCGCGTAAGAATCTCACGCAACCATTCGCCAAGTCCAACTCAAGTCTGCCTACTAGCGGCGCAAAGTGGCTGAAACCGATACGACGAAATCGCTAGCTTCGCTACCACGAACTTCAGACGTCCGATACGACAAACTAACCCGATGTTTAAGATTGTGTTTTTAAGGATCCGGGCGACGCAGCCAACAAACATGCGGCCGAAAACTTGAATCGAATTTTTCTCCATTTGTAAACTGTAACTGAATATAGTGGGTGTCAGCAATCGGCATCTAGCATACAAGAAGTGTCGTTGCTGTTACGTTTGCGTGCGAGCGTGCGTGTGTGTGCGTGTGTGTGCGTGTGTGTGCGTGTATGTGAGTTAATCGAGACTCCAGAACCGGTTACTGATGCTACGCCTACGTAACCAACAAAAAATAGCAACAGCAACTTCAAACCAGTGTAATCACGCGTATGTATGCCATGAGCAGCAAATTTGTTGTGATCATCCAACTGCAGAAACAACATATTGTGTTTTTGGTATTCGCTGTGGAACATAAAGACATTAAGTAGGTACTTCTTATCCGAGTAGCACTATTTTTCTGATTTTTCACTATGTCACTTGAAAACGTCGAAAGTTTATTTACTGTAGCAACAAGTGCTGTTTGCTGCCGGTGTTGGTTACGTAGGCGCAGCCTAACGATCTCCTAACCAGAATATTCTTCAATCACATAAGGAACCCAACAGGTTTCGATCATATGGTGACTTTAGTGGAAGGTGAGTTGAATGGCTCATGGAAGGTGCACCGAGTATTAAATATAATAGAGGACGCAAACGGCTCAACTCATCGAATCTACTTAAAATTTTCAATCTCATTTTTATTTACGAAGACTGTGTCGATTGTGATTTCTAAATTAATAATTGAACTATCTGAAAAAAATATTATGATTATTGGCCATGGGCCCGAATGAAGGATAAGGAAATTCGAACTCGGTACGGAGCATCGGGACAATTGTAGTGGAGGAGTTTACTATGTTGGTTTAACGTCACAAGGACGAATAAAATATCTCGTTGTCACACACCTTAGCTCTCGCCTCGCTGCTAGACAACTGGTTGGCGTCGCCTCAACCCAGTATCTACAGTCATGTCGAGTCCTCTGCGCATCGCCAGTGCACACAGGACTCGTGGCCACAGCCATGACACTGGGGGCGGTGTTCCTGGGTGGCCATTGGTGGCCACCTCCGAAGATTCTCCTGAAATCTAAAAAGATTAGACGAACATGTTTATATATAAAGTGTTATTTTATTATTAGAAACAACAAACAACAATTATAATATAAGGACATGTAAAAATAGGTATATACAGAAATAAGAAAATAGGAACAAATTTTTTCTTCTTTTTCTGACGTTACGTCGTAACGATGACAAGTGAAAAAGATACTTTCGACGAAAGTTCTTTTCGATCACCGGACGCTGCATCATTGAGGATGAGACGAGTTATTGGCCGTAGATCACAGATTCTGTAAAAGGGAAAGTTGGGAATTAGCGGATCGTATAGGCATCGACGATGCTTAAAGTAGTGCACTCTGCCACCTATTACCCGAAGCTGATTATAAAGCACATGACAGTAATAGTGGGTGCCAAAAAATCGTAGTTATACCGTTTTTAGGAGTATAGTGTCCAATTATGGCGTACCCCAAAGTCAGTAAATTGGCTTGTCAGTCCAGTCTATTTTTGTCATAATCAGGAGAGATCTACCGGAGGTACGATACTACGTATCGAGTTTATGTACGTCTCTGTCATCTAACTCCAATGGAGCCAAGAACTTGAGAGGTCTTGTAGATATTTGCTTGCTTGAGAATTCTATTTTTGCGTGACGCACTTGTCCATCACGAGATTTCTCTAAATCAATGATTTCAGCAAGTTTGTAAACGCCAGGTTTGGATGTGTAGTCCAAAACGTGTACTATATCGTTTACTTTCGGTACAAATGGTACCGTGCGCCCCGGATTGGATAGCGCAGTTGGTGGTCTATCTCTTAGATATAAGAGATATTGTCTCTTCCAAGTTAGCCAAAGGTTTGTTAGGTAATCTTGGTCGAGCTTCCAAGTCTCCATAAGCTGTTTTGCTGTGAGAGTTGGGTCTTTAATCGATTCATTAATCGGGTAACTTAGGTAACCTAAGTTTGCCCGCAGGAAATGTGCGGGTGTCAATGTCAACTGGTCTAGCTCATCCGGAGATGGGCATAGTGGCCTTTGGTTGATCATTGTTTGTATATCTTTCAAGCTTGCTTGAAAGGTATGTTTGTAGATTGACCGATGACCGTGGACTTTATAGAACACTTGTTTTATAATGCCGATCAGTCTTTCATAAACTCCACCATACCATGGTGCTTTAGCTGGGATGAAGTGCCATTTAATGCCCCTTTCATCTAAGCTAGGGTTTATTTTACGTTCTTCAGAGAACGTTTTCCAGTACTCTGGTAAGTACGTCGCAATTAAGTGGAATTGCGCTGCGTTATCGGATAGGATAACTTTTGGCGTGCCTTTATCTGCGAAAAACGTTAAGAACGCTGTCCAGATGTCCTCGGTTGTCAAATTTGACACTGAGAGTAAGTGTACTGCTCTCGTGGACAGGCACGTAAAGATCAACACCCAATTTTTAACGGGTGTTGTAGTTGGAGTTGCCAACTGTGCTTTCGTTTTTGGCAGGTATTTGTCAAATACCATGAATGGGCCAAATATGTCCACACCTGTATAGGTGAATGGATTTACGAAAGGTACCAGACGAAAGTCTGGTAAAGCTGAAAAAGATGGTTGTTTAAACGGTCTTGTTTCAGCTTTTTTGCATAGCGTGCATGACTTTTTTAGAATTTGAGGTAACACTTTTAGTGATTTTGGCACAAAATAGTGTCTTCTAAAGTCCGCTATGGTAAATTTCGTACCAGAGTGTACGTTTTTCAGATGAGTATGCATCAGAATTAATTTTGTTAAGTGAGACTTAGGATGCATCAGTATTGGTGATAGCATGTCTCTTGCGTACTCAATATCGGGTAGATAATTTACAGTACGTAATATCCCAGATGGATCAATCAGGATATGAAATTTTTCGTACAGGATGTACGGAGGGTGATTTCATTTTTCTAATACTTCGAGTAGTTTTGCGAAGTATTTCTTTTGGTCAGCTCTGATGAAACAGAGTAGAGCAAAATGAAAGGTGAAATCTAACGATGCATAAGGTGAAATTAATCTTTTCCTCCTTATTCGTTGTTTACTAAATCGTCGTACGGCTTCTATACATTGTAGAAGTGTGCGTACGGGTTTCGATAAAGTATTATATTTCATTATATCTATGTTGAATGGAGTGTTCAACGGTAGATGTATGAAAGTTTCGAAAGGTATTTCATCTTTCGGAATATAGCATGATTTGGTAGTTGTCAAATCAAGTGGCTGAGTTTGGTTCGGTGGATTAGCTATCCACTGCTGCGACAGAACTTCAGGTTCTGGTAGTGTCACTTCACATTGATCTATATTTTGACCAATGAAGAAGTGTGGGATGAATCTTTTTGCAGATTTCATCTGCCTTAAATATTTGGCAGGATGACGTTTGTCAAAAATTGATTCGTCATCAAGTGTTATTGATACGGATTGTTTAGAAGTTGAAGATAAAACTTCTTTCATTGTATGAAATACAGGCGTATCTATTTTGGTCGGTTTGTCTGGTAGACTTTCGATTATATTCAAATCGGTTTTTGGCCAAGATTTTTCATCTTGAGATAGCCAAGTTGGACCGGACCACCAAAGTGATTCGGAGAGTTCGTGGATAGAGGAACCACGTGAGCCAATATCGGCTGGATTGTCCGTTGATGGGACATATCTATATTCGACAGGTTTTATACCTTTTATTTTGTCGACTCTATTTTTTACGAATTGTGGATGGACTTTTCTTTCTAATAGCCACGTGAGAACACATTTGCTATCAGACCACAAGAATGTTGGTGCGTTCTGTAAACCAAGCGGTTTACGTAGGGAATGTAGTCCACGTGCACCGATAAGTGCTGCAATCAATTAGACTTTTGGAATTGTTATCGGTCGCATAGGTGTTACGCGTGATTTTCCTGTTACAAATCGTACTGCATGACAATTCGATTTAGTATTGCTAAATCTGATATATATTGCCATTGAGTACGCTACTTGTGATGCATCTACGAATACGTGTAGTTGGTAGGTATTCGGATTATAAGAGCCTAGATAGAATTGTCTAGGTATACAATAGTTTAGGCTATTGCTGAGATCAGTAATTATCTCAGTGGCTGTTGATTCGAGATCGTCTGGGATTTTTTCGTCCCATTTCAATCCCTTGGACCAGAGTACTTTCATGAACGTTCTCGACGGAACGAATGCTGGTGCAAACCAACCTAAAGGGTCATAAAATGATGATAGTACCCTAAGGAATGTGCGTTTCGTCCATTGAGACGTAAACGGTTTTGGTTTGGGCATGTAAAGTACATCATGGTCCATATCCCAATATAGGCCAAGCACTTTTATAATTGGGTTGCTCAATGCGTGCTTTGGGTTAAAGTTTTCTCTTAGCTGTTTACAATTGGTGCCCCATTGGGCGAGTTCCATCGAGATATCATTGAATAATTTATTCGATTTCATGTATAAATCTATAGCTTCTTCGTACGTTGGTACGGAAACAATTAAATTATCAACGTAAAATCGTTCTAAGAACTTGTCATGGAACTCCATATTGACCAATCGGAAGTGATGTAATAGCAATGCTGCGAGTAAGAATGGTGCCGTTATGATTCCAAAGGGAATACGACAAAATCGAAATGTTACCAAATTACTATTGGTTAACGGATTGTTGGGATTTTTAATCCATAGGAACCACGTGACATCTCTGTCAGCTGGGTGCAATCCGATTTGATGAAACGCTTTTTTAATATCAGCGATTATTGCGTAAGGATTCTTACGAAAGCTTACAAGCATTGCTATTAGATCAGCTAGTAGTACTTTCCCTTTGTGCATGCAGTCATTTAATGACAAGTTAGACTTTTTTTTTTTGGCCGATCCATCAAAAACTACTCGAAGTGGAGTGCTTTTTGTTGGATCGTAGATACCCTTATGTGGTAAGTAGTGTACTACTTCCGCGGGTCTATCGTTTTCGATAGGTTCGATCATTTCTAAGTCGATTAGTGAGGTAAAATACTGATTGTATCTTACGAAAAATTCTGGATTTTTCTGCAATTTGGGCAATTGCCTTTCTAATTGTTTGAATGCTAACTGTCTATTGTTGACTAATGGTGGTGGGCTATATTTGTATAGCCACCTGATTTGGTATCGGTTGTTCACTAATTTTATATTTTTATAAAATAAGTGCAATGCTTCAGTTTCGGCATCGTCCTCAACGAGGTTTTTGGTTTCGATACCAAGGGTATCTAATTTCCAAAAATTTTCGATACTTTCAGGTGATGTGAAAAATGATGGTTCGAATGTGTCACATTTGGTTGGTTTTCCTAAGAATCCTCCTAACATTTTTCCGAAGTCTGTTTCGATTAAGGTCAAGGTTGGTGATAACTGCTTAATGTGCTTTATAAACGACCACATATAATTGTTACCAACTAGTAAATGTATCGTAGATTCTCGGTCCAAGCCAGAAAAGTCGATATTGGAATATTGTGGGTAACGGTTTTTGAATTCGTCAAAATCAAATTCGGATAGGTTATTCGCGATGTGTGGAACCGTATTGGCTTCCATTTGAACCTTAGTTCCATCGCGTTTGAATAATTCAAATTTTACAATTTGTGTGCGAATTTGTTTTGACGTTTGTCCAGCTAGGCCTCGAAATTTGATTGTTTCTGCGAACTCAGAAAAATTTTCTCTGAGGTGTTTATAGGCATATGTGTAAAACATATAGCTATGTTTGCTTCCACAATCAAAAAAGCCGTTAATTTTCACTGGTTGTTTGGCATTTGGAGCGAGAATGTACGATGAAAACGTTAAGAAATGAGCGTCATTATCTTTAGTAGTAAAAAATGATAGGCACTCACTTAACACTGGAACAGCGGACACGGAACTCAGGTTCTCATCCTCTTGGCGTTGCTGGGAAACGAGACTACCGATTTCTTCTGCGGAAGCTGCAGTCGTCTGTAATTGTACAGTTTGTTTAGGATCGAGTACAGGTAATTTTTGTTTCTGTTTATCAAACAGGTTACCTGGTGGCAAGTATTGCTTGCAATCCTTCAACTACTCAGTCCATGCTGCCACTTTGCCCTCCGTGATCGGATTAAGTTCGAATGATGTTCGCTACTTCCGCATTGGAACCATTGACAGTTCGCGGGTGGTAGCGCTTTGCAGTACCTGGTACTGGTATGCGATGTTGCGCATCGAAGGCGTAACCGATAGCGGTCATAGTTTGCGCGCCGGGACTCCAACGTACTCTTTTTTCTGCACAGGTGAGCGTGATGGTCACCTTTGCAGAAAATGCAGGGCGTGTTTGGAGTGAGCGGCGTACGCACAGTTGACGCTGGTATGCGTTGGCCGGATGGGAGCTGGACCCATAGGATCCCCTCTGCATCTGTAGTAGATAGAGATTCATTAGTATCCCTATACTTTGTGTGATTCGAACGTGGTGCTGGTCGCTTTCGAGGATTGGATTTATTCTGTCCTCTTTCGTTCGGTTTCTTTTCTGAAGAAATTATCGCAAAATTTCTCCTGCCCTTAGGTTGAGAGGAATTTTTATTTTGTGGGGGTGGATTAGGTTTATCGACCTTTTTTGGTACAGAGGTACAGATAGGCTCCGATAATTCCCTAATTTCAATGAACGATCTAACCGCTTCGAACAAATGTTTAACATTGCGTTCGCTACTTTTTAAAGTATTCTGGTACGATCGGGGAGGAAATTTTTAATTACTATATTGAATAGTTGTTCCTCATCGATTACTTTCGCAAGTAAGCGATACCTGTCTACCATAATGGTAAGGGTGTCTAACGTGTCTAAGATTGACGTTGTATCATTAGTGGTTGTTGTGTATGCCGTTATTTTTAGCCACATTTCAGCTCGAATCTTGGATTTGTCCCCATACCTACTATCTAGGAATTTTAGGCGTTGGATGTAGCCAATGTTATCTGGTAAAAAATGACTTATTTTCTCTACCAAAAATTTCGGTAGGGCCCCTTGCAGTAGGTTGATTTTTTGTGGGATAGCGATATCTTTTCGTTTATTAACGTAATTGTTAAATCCGTTAATAAACCCAGGATAGCCTAGAATATCGCCATCCCACTTTTCTAAATAGAATTTAGGAGGTTTGAGGTTTGCAAACCCAGCATCAACTTGATCTTTTGGATCATGTTCCCAACATTTCGAAATATAGTTTTCGGATAGTGGTTTTTCGATGGGGTTGGAGTCCATCGCTACTGCTAGGGGTGTACCATTTTCTATCGGGTTTTGCGATAGCTCGCGACACGATGTGTCGAGTGTTTGAGAATTAGTTTGAGTTAAGGAGGGTTGGTGGGAACATCGCCTTTTGGGGCTAGGTTCACCCTCATTTAATTCAGGAAACGTTATATTGTCTAATGAATTTGAATTTTCATTACCTGTCACCATTCCAGGCTGGCCCCGTTCTCCCCTTGCCGGGGTTCGTTGCTCCGCAGCAGCTGGTGATGGTGGCGGTGGTGAACGTTCGCGTTCGGTGGCTTTAGTGGCTTCCGGGAGGTACTGATGTACGAATTCCGCTGCTTGGACGCCTAGGTCTTCGTGTACCTTAGCGGAGAGCTTGCGGACTTTTTTCTGCGAGGAGGTCAACACCTTACGGGCGTTGGCCTCCTTACGCAGAGCATCCCCGAGCTCCCTCGCTAGTTCTAAAGCCCTAGCGTCCCAGCGTTCCTGTTCCTCCTGGCGACGCTTCTCAGTAGCATCTTCCCGTACCTCCGGTACGAATGGTGATGGATGATGCGATTGTTGCTGCTGGACGTTTGATTTTATCGTCGATTGCAGAACCAGCAGCTTTCTCTTGACCTGTCTGGCCCTACGTAAGGTTTCCCTTGCGAGGCCTCGAGGTACGTATTCGAGGTCCTTTATGGTGGCCTCGATCACACTGTCTTCGTTAGACAGTGCGTTTATTTCGTACTGCGGTATGTGGGGTCGCTCGAGTTTTCTGTTGAGCGATTTTGCGTATTCTTAGGCGTCTTCGAGAACAGCGACAAACTGTTCTCGTTCATCGTCACTATCGGTGACGTCGCTCGTTCCATGCGTGGACGCTCGGCTTCTTGGCTGTACGTCCATTCGTACAGGCGTGGTTGTTGGGTGACCCGGTGATTGCTGCGTGCCCAGCAATATAGCCGTCGCTCTTCGCAGCTCTTCGATTTCAATTTCGTCAGCCCAGCGCGGTTGTGGCGCTGGGGTTGCGTCTTGATCTCGTAGCGTTGACACTTCGGTTTGTTCCTCCTCTTTCATCAATAACGATTCGGGGTCGAGGAGGACATCGATATCGTCGCTACGCGATGTGCTTTTTTCTTGATTACTCATGTTCTAAGAACAGACCAAGAATGAGAAAAAAATTTAATTTATTCGCATCAGCAGGATTGCGTAACTTTTGTTACGAGTTGCTACCATATATCATATGTTTTTGACGAAAAAACCAGAAATCGGGCATAACCCGTAGACGAAAACGTCGTTTTCGAGTTTTGCAAAAAGAGTGTTTTCGAAAATTTTTTTCTAAGTTTTTAGAAAAAACGAAAAATCGGGCATGACCCGTGGGCGAAAACATCGTTTTCGAGTTTTGCGAAAAAGGTGTTTTCGACATTTTTTCTAAGTTTTTAGAAACAACAAAAAATCGGGCATGACCCGTGGGCGAAAACATCGTTTCCACATTATTACACACGAATAACATTATTCGAATTCAGTTTGAAGTCCCAGGTTCTATTATCCAAAAATAATTTTGGCGTGACCCTGGGGCGACAAACCGTTTTCAATTCGTAATTCAATTACGCACATATCAACTAAATATTCTTGCTAAGATTGATATGCGATATTAGCTGGTTATAAATTTGCGGACTGGCTATTGAAATTACGAAATTTGGTAACACTACAATAGGATTTGATTTTTAGAGTCCGCATACCTATAATTTAGGCTCGTAACAATGGGTTTCGAATGCATATTTAAAATATGGAGGCACTTTAGAAGATATACTAAAGATTAAAAATTTTTGTAAGTGTACTTACGGTTTACTTGTGATTAAGTGGCTGCACCTTTCGGAAACTACACCACTACACTCCGGGGGGAATGAATTTCACAAATCGCGTAATTAATTACGAAAAAATTGGCTAGAAATAGCCAAAATTGAAAATCAATTACAAAATTATAGGATAAAACACGATCAGTTGATAAAACGCACTTTGAACTCGATCACAATTTGACAAGAAGTGATTGTGATCGTGAATCTATTCGTACACCCTGGGTACGTCGTGTTGAACACGCTGATGTCGCTGCTGCTGCAGTTTGATGCATAAATTACGTTTGTGTGCGTAAATGCGTAAAGGGTTACGAACCTTCTTTCGTATGTGTGTGTATTCACACAAAAAATTCATACGATCTTCAACCGTCCATCGGCTGGTGAGAGCCGATTGGTTGAATCGAATCTTTTGTTTTCAACTCGATCGCTGCATTTCTTCAGAAATTCGATCGAAAAGGATGATATTTGTGTCTCTTTTCTGAAACGTTTTTTGAAACGCGTGAGTGTGAGAGAGATAGGGATAGCAATAAATTTTTCTCCATCTCTCTCGTTTCGAAGGACGGATGTACCATATGCGCTAACACTTAGCGATGTTTTCTGTATTTGATACAGCCTAAATATTTTTAGGATGAATATTTGAATTCGATATATATTATTCCTGGAATAATATACGTAATAAATGGCGCTGGGGGCGGCCGAAAAATAATTGTGAATTATTTTTTCATCAGCATTGTATTAGCGACAATTACGAACGTCATTTCTATACTAATTAACAATTAGGAAATGTATTACTATACGGGGTATAGGGAAATATAACTGAATGAAGTTCAGTCTCGACTAAGTCAAACTGTTTAGGTTTGGGATTAACTGTTAGGTTAATTCTTAACGAGACTGTTAAGTGCGTACTAGGTACGGATGAGAGTCTTTGACTAGTGGAAGCGTGTGAGTTCGAAATTATATTTCGGTTTTCGAAACCAGGTTTCGATCTGCAAAATTGATTTTCGAGTTCCGAAACTAAGTTTCGATGTGCGAAATTAATTTCCGATTGAAGACGAATTATTGAATTCGAGGTCCAGTGAAAAACACTGTGCTCCTGCTACCATGTAGTGGAGGAGTTTACTATGTTGGTTTAACGTCACAAGGACGAATAAAATATCTCGTTGTCACACACCTTAGCTCTCGCCTCGCTGCTAGACAACTGGTTGGCGTCGCCTCAACCCAGTATCTACAGTCATGTCGAGTCCTCTGCGCATCGCCAGTGCGCACAGGACTCGTGGCCACAGCCATGACAACAATAGCTTCGAAAGTGATGCCGTTTTTCGTTGCAGCGTTTGGAAGGCGTCCTCTATTTGTATTTGAGACTCTGAATTCATGATGTTGTATGATGTGTTGCAACTCCTGACGAATGAAGGGTCAACATTATGAGAATTTGTAAATTATTAAATTGTCATTTTTAGTCATTTTCAATATTATGATTTTTTTCAGCTTATTTACTCAGATTAAACAGCTCTGCTTACACCATTTGATTAGTAAGTAGACTCATAATCACCGTACATAAAAATTTTGGTGCCATTAAATTAACATTTGAATTTTTGAAAACGTTTTAAGTAACAA
Organism: Ericerus pela; assembly: GCA_011428145.1. Classification (NCBI taxonomy): domain Eukaryota; kingdom Metazoa; phylum Arthropoda; class Insecta; order Hemiptera; family Coccidae; genus Ericerus; species Ericerus pela. The sequence continues at coordinate 172,215 of WOFM01000538.1, read as the reverse complement.
AATTCCTGAAAATTTAGGTGATTTTTCTGTATCGATGGGGCAATTTAATAAAGCCATAAAATGGAATCTCACATGGAGAAATTTTTTGAAATCTTCGAAAAATACAGAATAATTGCATGAATTTTTAAAAGACGCTCTATCAAATAGCTTAATCAGAGCTGTTTTGTCTACGTAAATAAGATGGAAAAAAAGACGTCAAAAATATCAAAATGATAATTTAAAAATTTTCAAGTCTCATAGTGTTTTCCCTTTAATCATCAGAGGTTGCAAACATGGCCGGCTACAAAGGGGATATTGGGGGTTCAATCCCCCCATGACTTCTAAAAAAAACAAAATTAGTACCGTGAACCAGGGCTATTCGGCCTTCCAGGGGCTAATCGGCCAGTCAAAAAAAAAAATGTTAGGACAGTTCACTTAACAAAATCTAGCAGCTTCATCGTATGTTTTTCATGCTGATTGTGTTGTCTGATGTCCTAAGTTAACTACTGTGTGGTTGGTTATTTGTAAAGTGCGCTTTTAATTGTTTTTAACAAAGTTGATAAAAGTACTTAAAATTATGTTGATAAATGGTGTTTGAAACTTTCGTCTAACTCCGAAATTGGTTTTATATTGGGAACTTCTAGCTAATACAAGGTAATTATGAATACGTTCATTAGCTTATTCTTAAAATGTCAAAAGTCAGGCTCTACAGGGAGTTAAATGGGGAACTGAAATGTCTTATGGGGCTATTTGGACAAAAAAAAGGGGCTAATCAGCCATACATTTTTTTGTGTTATTTCAGCTTGAAAATGGTTTGGACATACAAACATTCATTATCTAATGTATGGAATGACAAAAATTACACAGCATATCAGGCCTACTCACTGGAAAATTTACAAAATGCAGTTGAAGCAGTGAAAACCTGCACGATGGAGCAAGTAGAGAATTCAAAGTTCCACAAACAATTCTGAGACATCTTAGCAATCAGTTGAGAACACCTTTACCGCAAGCAGGACATCCTACTTTATTTTCATCTGATATTGAAGAAAGTTTCATACATCACCTTAATGTATTATCAGAAAATGGATTGAATCCAACTGACAACTTACATACAGACAAAGAAATTACTGATGGTACCAGTAAAACACTACCAAAAGATTGTCAGCCTAGTACGTTTGGAGTAGTCAAAAAACAAGGTCAACCAAAATCTTAATCAAACAGCACTCGTGATGTGAACATGGCTAGAGAAAATGGGACATTTTTAGAAGTTGCTGTTGGAGATTGGGTTATTGTAGAATTCCCCATGGAATTACATACAAAAAAATCATGTCGATTTATTGGTAATATCACTGATGTCAAAAAAGCCAAATTTGTTGGAAAATTTGTAAGGTCTGAATTCACCAAAGATAAACTTGGTTATGTTTACAAATTTCCTCAAGTAGATGACATCACAAAATTTTCATTCAGTCAGATTGTTTAGAAATTACCACTACCTACTACCTTAAAAAGGAGATCTCTTTTTTACTGTACATGCCAATCGACTCTGAAATTTGGCTGCGTATTTTTTTATGAATTTTAATCTCAAATGCCTCTTTTTTTTTTTTTTTTAAATAAAGAGTGATTTACATTGAAATTTGCATTCATTTTACTTTACAGACAGTCAACAAACATGTCTGTAAAGCCATAAATGAGGTAGGTAGGATGCAATAACAGGTACTTACAGTTTCAGATCATTTTTACAAATTTTCAAAGATTTTTTGGTAGGTGACAATTTTGATGGCCGAATAACCCCAACAACGGGGCTATTGGTTTTAGATCTATAATGAACAATAACGCCTCTATAAAACAGTTACATCGTATCAAATATATATGGTTGCAAAGCTGATAGATAGCGCTACCTACTTGTGTATTGAGCAAACTCCCAGCTATTTTAGAAGTGAAGTTATTATTGAAAGAACAAAAAAAAGTGGCTGAATAGTCCCGGTTTACGAGTAATCTCACGTATCATTTTTAATTATTAATAATGCAACCACACCAGGTTTGCGACTTCAATTCAACCATCACTGTATTTATTTTCAGAAAAACCTCATCGTTTACTATTTTAATAAATGTATAAAACTTTTAATTTCAAATTGACTTGTTCAATTTTCATTTTCAAATTTTTTAAGATAATTAGTCTTTACAAAGAGGGGGGTTCATATCTGAGAAGGAAATCTTTTTAAAAAATCCCAATGTGTGATTTTCAGAGAGCTCATAAAATAAAATAAAAATTTGAATTTACACTTAGGTAGTAAAAAACTAAACCCCCCTTGAGGAAATTCTGCAGCCAGCCCTGGAACACATTATACATCATCGTCAGTTAAGTTGCTTTATCTACCATAAGCCATTGACCGCGCTTCTGCAAATACCCAGGTTAACACAAAAATCCCTACCAACATTCTAAGACCCTAAAATGGGTATATGTTATGTGAGCGTGCATCTTTAGACTGTTGGTTCTGTGAATCTATTATCTAAGTTATCTAAAGAGTGTTCTGTGAATCCAGTAAATTTTGAAATAAGCTTCAAGAACATGTACTGAGCATGTGCAGAAATTGTATGTCCTTTACAGGATTTTAGAATCATGGCCTCCTCGATTAACATATAATAGGTGAGATAGGGCTACTGGGTATCGATACACTTATCCTGTATAATTGAAGCTAATAGGTCACACTAGACAAACTACAGCCATTTTAGAAAGCTAAAAAAATTTCCAACATGTCATCACAAGACACAACCACCACCAGAATTTTCTCAGAAGATGGGAATGTATTAAAATTGTAAAAAAAATTAGGTATCGATGAAAATGAAAAAAATAATTATAAATTAAGCTAATGATTTTTGACAAATCACTAGTGGCCAAATAGACAGGATTAGATGATGTATCTACTTTACCATTCATCTTTAAGAGAAGAATTAATAATTTTCCTAACAAGATTACTAACATATTGCTTAAGTTGTTTAATAGGGTGGTTAATCCAGCTAAGTACAATCATCGAATCAGAGAATTTTTACAATAATCGATGTTTAAATTATGCGACAATTTTATTATTTTAATAATTGAGCAAGGATAACGGCTGATTGTAATTCTAAACAAGGAATCGTTAGAGGTTTAATTGGTACAACATGAGGTTTAGCATGCTTGAATGATATCGACACTTGATCCAAATGATTTACGACACAGGTAAAAATTATCACACAATATGCTTTTAGTGAAGTATCCCAAAAACCAGCTAATTGATGCACTTTTACATTACATAAATTACCATAACAACGAGGTATACTGTACCTACCTTTATTCTTAATTTCATTACGATATGAGAAAAATTCAAAATAAAGTTCGGGACTTATTACGTCATCCCACTCGAGTTCTTTGTGCCAAAGATTTTGCATTAAAATTTTAGCTCTAATTGTTACAGGTGATAACATTCCTAAATCATCTAAAATAACATTATAAATTTAGAAATTACAAAAAGTAATGAGTTAAAATTTAATTAAATATGAAAAACATCTAGTTTATGACACCAAATTAAACCTAGCACCTAAATGAAGGATTTGCCACCTAATAAGGGACTATCTTAAGTTTCTACCAATGACAGATTAATACCCTTTAAGAAATCAACAAAGTTGCTTTGGTATTTTCAAAGTGGATATTTGGCAGATAGCAATGAGGAGTGCACAATTTGTTTTAGTATGAAGACATTATTAAGAGAATTTTCTACTTGAAGACACTATGTTGCAAGATAGGATGCAGGACCAGCTCCGTATGTCACAGTATTGAGTTTGAAATGAGAAATGGGCTCATTTTGGTCAGATCTCCGAAATATATATTGATGTTTTCTATCATCAGAATGAATTAGAATCTGACAATACATTTTTTCAATATCTGTTTAGAAAGCAATACGATGGGTTCAAAATTTAATGATCAAGTCGAATAGATCACGTTGTAGTGTTGGACCATTAAGCAAATGATTGTTTAACAAAGTATCGGATGGACCTAATCTAGTCAGTTTAGTGGCAATGTGATGAGGGATGTAGTACAAGTTGAAAACAATTTCATCCTTCAATAATTTCTACATATGAAGCAGTTCTTCATATTTGGACATACGAAGTCAAGATAAGCAGTGAGCATAATTGACTAAATTCTTTTTTCTGCTTTCAACAAAACACATTTTGCTCTCTAAAAGGAATTCTTCAAACAAACAATATTGGATTTGATTGGCAAATGAACGACAAATCTGCCTGTTTTATCAGGATGATATATTTTTTCAAAATAGTGAAAAATAAATCTGAAGTATTTAAATACCTAAAAGTCAATTTTCAGCATATCAAAAGCCAGTTCCCCAATGAAGGACAGTTCAAAAATACTACGTTCAGACAATTGCACTGAATTTGTAAAAAAAAAAAAAAAAAGTGGATAAGCTATTACAACATTTTTGAATAGAGAGGGAAGCTACTGAACCTTTTACTAATGAACACGATGCAGTAGCCTGCAGGTTCAACAGAACTTACGAAGAAAAAAATAAGAGCGTTAAAAGCAGTTTTCTAAAAAAATTATGGGGGTATGCATGTGCACACTTGGAAAAAATATTAACATCACACCACACACCAAACTAAATTAGGTACGCAACACCTTTCGAAAATGGTTTTGGGCACAAACCAGACTTATCTCACTATAAACTGTTTAGGGTTTCAACATACACACTTGATGAAATAATACCCACTGAGGATAAATTTGCTGCTCCAGCCAATAAATACTTCCTAACAGGAATAACAAAAACAGTTAATATTGGTTCGATTTGAAAAATGTAAAAATAGGTAATAAACTCCACCAATGCAAAATTTGACGAAGACCAGAATTATGGAAAATTCAGGGAATTATTGTAGAAAGAGGGGGACATAAAATATCTTGTGGATGACAACTTAATACTAAACTACGATTTGAACATTAATGATCAGTCGTCAGATAAATCTCCCCCTCTCCAAGCACCCCAAGTAAATAAGAAAATGGGAATACAATTCACAATAGTCGAATACACACAAGCAGCTGTGGAGAATCTAACAAAACTGAAGATGTAGAAATCACAATTATTGATGTGGACTGGGGTGAAGTCTCAATTAACCTAGGTGGGAATATAACACAAATCAACACATTACAAATACTAGATCCCAATAATAAGAACGATGTAAGAGAATTAGAACAACCCGATGCTCCAAAAAATTACGAGCAAGAGTTTACCAAGGTTGTCTCAGTGTCCTTCACTTTTAATAATTTTCAAAAACCTGTTCAATTTTTAGCAGTTTCACTTTGAAAATTGTCAATTTTTAAGAAAGGATAGCTGTCTCTATAATCATCATCTTAAAATTCAGCCAAACGATGGACATGAAGACAACCTTGGAGAATACAATCTGAAAAATATGAGTAATTTCGTTCAAAATTCAGGGAGTAAAACCGGAATTGGAGAGGTACTTTTTAGGGAAAATAACTGGAAATTTGTTGTGATTTTCATTAATAATTCAGGCAAGTTCCGAAAGATTGTGTTGGCGTCTCTTCGTTTTTTACATTGTCAACTCTCTTTCATAAAGTCCTCGATGTGAGAGAAAAGATTGTTTCACACTTGGCTGGTTTTTATGCTACTAGCCAGGCTATTGGTGTACTGTTCTGTTAACGGTTGAATTCACTAGCCGTTTCAACCATTTAAAATCAACTTAAACTTGGTTGTTTACCATATGAGATTCTAATGAGATTCTTACGAGACTCTCTGCCAAATTAAAGTTCACTTTAATGACTAAAATGGCATAGTGATTTCAGCTGTTAACAGAATAGTGCCCGAAGTAGCTGGCTAGTAGTTATAAAACTAGTCGAGTGTTTCAGCTGCACTGAATAGTGATGAATCAAATTAAAAGTTAGAGAGTGCTTAGAATCTTACTGAATTTTCATTCCACGCGACACAACTTCAGCAGAAAATGTGAGTATAGAGAAAATAAAATAAGAATTGTGGAAAAGGCCACAAACACAAGACACATAATATTATCAAAGATTCTTAACATCGAGGATGACAGTGAATGAGACAAATAAACGAATAGGCTATATTTTATTACAATAATGAAAAATACGTAGGTAAAATATAAACAAAAAACTCAGACGCAAACTAAGCAGTTAGAATGTGACATCCGATTAACTTATCGGTGCAGATGTGATCGTAAAATACAATCAGTAAATTTAAAAAAATGACACAAAAGTGTCACATATGAAATCAAAAAATGAAAATGTAATGAAAGTATGAGATGGAGATATATGGGTGAATAAACATGAAGTATAAGGAGAATTAGGTGAAAGTAAGGTAAATAAAATTTAAACATTTAAAATTAATAAATAAAATTATACGCAAGAAATGAGAAGAAAACTGACCAAATCATAAATAGTATTTATTGAATACTCCCTAAATTGATTGACCTCGAAGGTAAATATAGATTTTTACGAGGGTCAACCATTTCAGTAGGTAAATAACTATAAAAAAATTTTTCGCAAAGTTTCCTTCATTTTTTCTCTCCAAAATTGTTGATCCTGTACAATAGCGAAGATAACAATATTTATTGGCGTTCGTACAATAAACGCCCAATACAAGCTTATCTGTTACTTCTGACTGTCCTTATACCTGATAGTAGTAATTATGATTTATATTGAAAGTGCCATCTGACTTAAAGTAAGGAAGTTTACCCTCCCTTATTGTATCCTCAGGATCCATAGACCTGATGCTGTGTGGGCGTTTGATTTCAATTATCTATACTTTCTCCAAAAGACGATCAGGAGAAGCTCCAATGAATGAATGCACTTCATGAATAAATAAACCACAGTCCTTAATATCCCAGTTTTTCAATTCTAAAAGTTTTTCTTTTGCCACGATTTCTTTTTCCTTACCACCAGTCGGGGCAGAACTTTGAACAAATTTTATTTTATACATATTGGCCTTATTTGTGTTTTGACGCATTTTACAGACAAAGTCAAAATTTGAGGCTGTCAACAATAATGTACGAATTTCATGCCACACCACACCAGAGTCAGCTCGTGCTCTGGTTTGTTCTTCAATTAACGTTATATTGCCTTCATAACAGCCTTACGGAATGGAATTATATTGTGCCCAATAATATTAAAAATTTTTACAATTACGTCCTTACATGGAAAGATTCACCGATGCTTCGACAAACTTTTACCACCATATCGGATGCTCCTCTCAATGGTAAATGTTCACGATTTCTTTGGGCTACCCGAGAGGGGAGAGGGGCTTTTTTGGGAACTGTTACTATTGGGAGGAGCCATTTTTCAACAATAAATGACCGCCAAAAATATGTCCCATAGGTGCCACTAAACTACTTATATTTTTCTAGTTACTTTCTTGAATAGTGAATAAATGAAACCTATAGCTGCGTTCAGCGTTGTAAAAAATAGCAGACCTATAAAATTGTATGGGGACTTTGCCTCGTCAAACAAAGCTTTGTCACTAAAAAACAACGTTGTTTTATTTTTATTTCTTTAAAATTAGATTTTCCCATCCTTTTTCCTTTCTACCTAAAAAAATTGACAGCTCTGTATCTCACTGAAGAACAACTAGTTTACTCAAGAATTAATTTCTGGCCCATGTATCTTCGCCTTTACTTTTTTACACCCTTATATCTTCTTTTCCAAACTTTTTTTTTTTTTTTTTTTTTTTTGTTTCAAATTAGTTGGATTTAGCCTTCTCTTTTCCGGTACCTACCAGCTACCAAAACACTTCACAGCTATTTCACTGAAAAACAAAAATGTTGTTATTTAGCCAAGATGAAACTAACCGAACACACCGCCATTTTGGGTCAGTCTCGAACTTGCAACCTTTGGATTGCAAAGTGGAGTACCAAAATTTTTTATTGAACTGAAAAAAACAGTATACGCACGCACAATAGTAACGGGAAGTTTGACTCATTAATGATAGTAATGTGGGTCAAGTATGTAGTGGCAGAGACACTACTAGTGTTGGCACTTATAATTATTAACACGTGTTTAACGTCTAAGCGACATGAAAATATACGTCATCACACACCTAACTCGCTCACTAGATCCGTAATGACCGCGGCGACTTCCTCAGCCCACTCACTTGCCTTTCTACATTTCTTTAGTTGGTAAGATCCCTTTACACCTGCCAGGCACACAGGAGATTGTGGGCGTTCCCGCCCACAATAAACTACGCCACAGAGTGCATAATCGTTAAGCTATAGCAGCAGTTTGTTTAACGGGCCCAACTCATTCAACTAATTTGATTTGTAAGACTCGCAGACTCATCATATTTGTGCAATTCGTCGCATTCAACCCTCCGATGAGGCAGAGATCGCTCTCTTTTGACCAATTTGTGAAACAATTACCAACGACGGGGTATATTGTGACTCGTGAGAGGTGACTCGCAACCCAAGTTCAGTCGACCCTCGTGAGTGACGGTACGAAAATGACTTTCCCAAATTAACTCGCAGCAGGGCAAAACATGTTGAACGTACATCTGTACTGCGTCGGACGTAGGTACTACGTCAGGCAGGTTGGAAAAGGAAAGGGTGGCCGGACGTTGGGCACGTCTACGTCGGTCCACCCACATGTCTGTCCTTACGGGTTACGGTCATCCCAAAACAGCACACCTACCCATAAGTCCTGGCTGTCACCCGTTTCATCAGACGCCGTCTCAGGCTATGCCTACATAGCCAACGGCAACTATTTGCCACGTAATTTTCTTTCAACAACATGCGCAATACATTTCAATGGTAAATACTTAGTTGCTGTTGCCGCTTGCCGTTGGCTATGAAGGCGTAGTCTTGGGTACGTAGGAAACAAATGTCAGGATGAACTCGTAGGTGCTTTCTCTCGTTTCGCATACCATAGGAACAACAAAAGTTCTCTCGTTCTAAATTTTAAACGAAGATTTTTTTTTATTTCAAACTTACTTTTCGATGATTTTTCGACAGCTTGGCGAGTTGAAAAAAAAAAAAGTTTCGTCGAAAAGGCGATGCTTAAAAATTTTGAAAGAAAGAAGTCTACTTATACTTATCTTATACCGCCGAATGAGTTAATTACTCGAAAATTACTGCGGGCGTTCGCGGCACGCTTCGAAAAACGACTTCGTTAACTTTTCAAAAAGTGAAAAAATCCTCGAGCTTCAAAAAAATATCTCACCGAGTAGTAATACGGCAACTATTTTGTTAAATTAATTTGACTTTTGTAAATTATATTTCATCTTTTAAAGCATCTCGGTTAGCTTTTTCACTTCATACATTCGGTACTCATCTAAAGGCTAATTTTTTAAATTTTGACTTGGACTAAAAAATAAATTCAAGTTTCCGTTACACTTACGTAATTTTGGGACGGAATCGTGTCAACATTCAATCTTTATTCCAATCGTGAACCCCGTGACTCCTTTAATGAATAGAACTGGCCTTTTGTGGGAGGAAAATTTTTAATCGCTCAATCGATTCGCCCAACATTGAATCGAGTCGGACATAAAATTTCTCACTTTCAATAAGTTGCTGAGATATACGAGGCTAAAAGTTTATATTTCTTCGCCAATTTCTACACCCGAGCCTATTTCCGACTTTTGACGTATCTTCACTTTTTTTAGCTAAAAGTAGCTCAAAAAAAGTCTATAATTCGCAGGTTACCTCGAAGGTAGGGCGGTGTGAAAAAAGTGTTGGTTGAAAAAGACCGCTCAAGTCCTAATTAACACCGTCTTCGACTGCATACTATAATGGACTGAGAATAATTGAGCTAAAAGTTATGCGGACACCTTCCCCTACTTTCCCCTCATTTCGTAAATCTATAGACCATCCAAGATACAGGCACGGACATAAACTCATCGAGTAAAAATAAGTGTTGGTTGACGGATCAATGCACCCTCCTGATCGAAGCGCTTTTAAAAGGACTTTTGCGCACATCCGTCAAGCAGCAGTCTGGCATAAATCCAGTTCGAAGGACAAATACACCTCTACTAAAATTAGACTGAGCCTTCCAGAAGGACCATGTTTTTTATTATTTTGGACACCGTGAATGTACCAGCAAGAAATATGATGTAGGTACAGATTGCATATATACCGATGGAACATATCCCTATGCTTATTTCTTTGGCTATCTTTACATCTACAAGTTATTCATTCACAATTTCCCAATACAAAAATAATGCCGATTATTATAGGTAGGAAGCCGATTTTCATGTCCTAAAAAATGGAGAATATGTACGTAAAATATTATGCGTTAAAAACTTTCAAAATATGCGTAGATAATGTCAAAAAAAAATAGGTATCATTTTAATCCGCTCATTGAGCTGAACTCAGTTTTTGTTTCTACTGCCCAAATGAATTCAAGAAACAATTAATATTTCGAGAAATAACAATTTCATTTGATTAAGAAAAAGTAATTATAACAGGAGAGGGGCGTGTTCAGAACTTCAATACGAACAACCAAAACAAACATGGTTGTTTGTTGTTAGGAAGATGTTGAAATATTAGGTAGGTACTCTAAGTTTACCCGAGTCAAAACGAAAGATTTCTCCCATTATTAGGGTACCTAATTAATTAAAACCCAACAGATGAGGTTATCAACCATTTTACCTTGTTATCAAAATAATTCTGCATTAACGAATCAAAATCGTTAGGGTAATTTTTCTCCAACTATTTGGTGGGGTAAAAGTCACTCCACCTACATACAACAACCAGTCATTCTGGACGGTTGGAGTGTTTTGGATTTTGTCCGGGTGTTCATTCGGAATGCACCCGAGCATTGATATCGATGACATCATTCGTCACATCACTCAGTGAGTCATCATTCATCATTCATCATTCATCATTAAATCATTGCGTCATCACGAGGGTTAAAGAAAGGAAATTTGGCCTCAGGATGAAGAAAATTTACGTGCCTTTCAAAAAATTTAAAATTTCATCTACATTCGGGGCCGTGTCCAAGTTTTGTATTTACAAAACTTTTTTGGTAGGTTTTCTTGGAAACAGGCACAGGGCAAGTTCTCCTTTCACTCCTTCTGGCCAGGCCTAGTCATTATCTTCATAATTTCTGGAAAAAGTATGTGAAAACTAAGTATTTTTACAAAAAATATGTTTTTATACGGAAAATAAATAAGTATGTAAAATATAATCACAATGACGTGAAACGGAAAAGTAGTTCTGATTGAGATTCTTTCACAATTATAGAAAAATATGTTATTACACATCTCTCACAAATTACAATTTGGAAAAAAGTACGAATCTTTACGAGGTATCATATATTTCAACCCCTATGGTATTTATGAAAAAAGTGTACACGAACTTTCTGCTAAGAATTTTATGAACATCATTTATACACCGGAGTACTTTTATTGTAGGTAAGTCACTTAGCTATCGAGGAAAATTGAAAAAAGTTGAAATATTGCTAGGTTGCAGCCATCATTTTATTAGCCTACAAATGCAGTAATCATGAACTACATGAACTATACAATTCGAACAAATCAACTTAGGAAGATGACCTACTCTTCAAAACTGCTGTGATAAGATGCTGGGTCCATCTCCCAGTTATCAAAGTATAGGGTTAATTGAACGAGCACAGTATTACAAAAGTTGCCAGAGAGAGAGAGAGAGAGAGAGAGAGAGAGAGAGAGAGAGAGAGAGATTCATTATTGAGTTTAATGTAAACTTTTAAATGTCAAGCATTTATTTTAGAAAATTCCCGTTACCATCACTAGGAAATATTAAAAATGCTTAAGCATGCTCACCATTTGCTTATCAATGATAAATGCTCGAGCATTTACCATCATTACTTCTTTATTACGTACTAGCCGCCCTTGGTGCCAGCTTCACTTGGCACAATCTTGGGAGTAGGAGTAGGGTGCCATTTTATCAGTACAATTTCTACTATTTTTTCATTTTCATTTTTTTATAAATAAGTACAAAATTATAACGTACAAGCCCTGAATGTGTTGGCTTGTACTGGCCTGGCAACACACCATTCGTTATTAGGATGGAAGTAATAAAACATTTGTAGTTGGCGCATGCGCCTTGACTTTTGTCTTCATAATTTATTGTCCATTTTTGTCTTAAAAAATCCGGTTGTAGGTTTATTATAATGATATTACGAACTAAAGTAAATTCGAAGCTGAAATTAAGGTATTTGCAGTACAATGATTGGAATTTCTTTTTCCAGATTTATTTAAATGTCACTTTCATTTATCTTTGAATTTACAAAAAAAAAAAAAAAAAATTAATTATCTTCAGTATTCAATAATTTATACTGAAACCAATTACCCATTATCATCTCTTCTACTTTGGGCAATGAGGAATGTGGGTCTTACTCTTACCTCAATGATCACCCATATTCAGCAATTACAGCGCTATCTATTTCCATATTCAATACTAAATGATAAAAAAAAAAACAACTAGCAAAAAACTAGTATTAGCGAAGTAATATTGGGGAAATAATTAACAGGTTTTATGTTTAATATAACGATATTTATTAGCAGATGTTATCAGCACAGCAGCTTTGCCTGCACCCATGATTTCCAGTTCGTTTTATCATTTCATCAAATTTCATCTTGGGTTTCACATTTCTCTCCTCTCTCATAGAATTGCAGAACACGGTCAATAGTAAAAACTGCAAACTGTGTCTAGCGACGTTAATGAAAATTGTGAGGATGAAAAAAAAAAGGATAGACTGATAATTATATAGGTATATAAAAAAGGTGATGTAAGAGAGCAAATTTTTTAATTTTCTTACATTCTTTTTCGTTTGTTTTTGTTATCTTTGTACAACCATGAGTAGGTATATGTAAATAAAGAATTTTGATGAAAATGAACAACCTAGCCCACAGTGGGGCTGGAGACTTCCGACAACTGCTTCCAACATACCTTGGAACAACACAAATAAATTCTGAAAACTTCTTCTCGATCGGTTGAGTGGTTCTGAAGTTATGGGCGAACAAATGCAGTTTCACCGCATTTTATTAATACAAATTTTCATTATTTTATTATTAAACAACAATGAGATGAGAGACAACCCGAGGCGGATTTATAAATTTGGCGCTTATAGGCCGGGCGAACATTTCCCTCTAATTCGGGGTTGCCAGCTAAAAGAATGTAAAAGATTATTAGGAAATACAACGTTGCCGATTCGAAACATGCAAAAAAAGTCTATAGGTGGCAGCCTCGATGATCTCCTGGTAAATCCGCCGCTGCAGGCAACAATGCCTTGCCTACACCTATGTATAACCACCAATGTAAACTTGTGAAGTTGTTGCGACTTGTGTTTCTTGTTCGTAATCAACTTTCGGTGGACGGAGTATAAACGAGAGTCAGAAACAAAAATAGCGTAGTGTGGGCACAATTTACACAAATCCGACTATCCATCAGGTTTTTCATTGTTTTTTTGGATGAGAGGATTGTGATGATTGCTTGCTGTTGGGTGGGTGTGAGTGCGGTGCGTGGGTGTGTAGGGCGTTGGTCGGGACCCAGAAGGCCACGGCCTCCCGGTACGAATTAAGGAAGTCGTATGAGAGAGCATCAAACGGACGGACCCGCCCGCAAATATCGCCACACTCTGGATCGGAAATGAGATGGCAGCTGAAAACTGGAAAGTAGAAATTTGTTTTTCCTTTTCGGACTTCGACGAGCAACGTGGATCGGCGAAGGACGTTCGCGGGCGAGCGTGCCGTTCGTTAGGACAAAAAAGTCGGGTCGCACGAGCGGAAAAATCCAACGAAACGATACGTTGACATCGCACATTGGAAGGGCGAAAAAGAAGGACACAGACTGAAGAGAAGAGTGAGGAGAAGAGAAGAGAACTGAACTGAACTGAAAGGCGTACACGTCGGAGTACGACGTGTTTCGAAATGAGTCGTTGCTTAAGTATGGCTCATCTCTGGTCGTGTCGTGTCTCGCATTCGTATTCCGACAGCGCCGCAGCCCATTATTAATAATTTGCTACGGCCGAGTGGCGGGCCGAGGCTCGACCACCGACCGAGCGTACAAAACCGAATGACCCTCGCCAGCCTCTCCAAGAAGATGCGACTATCAATTTTAATGGCACGTGAGCGTTTTATTAAAAATATCGAGTCGCTAATTTACTTACGGTTCGCAATTCACGAATACCGCGACATTGGAATTTTATTATTTTTATTCAAATAGGTAATTATTCGGGTTGAAGGCGTAATTTGCTGGTTGTGAAAATACGTCGAGAAGGCACGAAGAAGGCTGATGGCAGTTGCCCTTACGTTGTTTCATGTTTCATGTTTCATGTTTCATGTTTCATGTTTCATGTTTCATTCTGAAATCTGTGGTAAAAATATTGTGAAATGTAATTTTATGGTTTTTCAAAATAAAAAGCAATAACAAAAACCTTCCTTAAAAAGTTAGCCCATATCTTAGCCAATAACAACCTTCACCTTTCAACCTAAGCTAACAGCTAATAGCATCAGTTTAAATTTTTCATGGGGGTAGCTTTAACCCTTAGTTTAGCTTTAGCAAAAAGCTACAATATTCTTATTACTTACGCTTCAATTTCTGAAAATTTTTGGCACTCCATATCTCAAGAAGGGGGTGACACAGTAGTATGAACTTGAGTGTATTTATTAATATCAGTAAGGAAAATGTGTTTATGCTAGGGAAAAATGCCAAAACTTTTTTGAAGGGCATCAAAATCCACAAATTTTCTCCGAGGAGGCTATGGACTTTTTCTCTTCAGATGGCACATCTACAAAGTGAGACCTTTCCTTTGACACCTGAATCATGAAAATTAGTCGAGCCCTTTTCTTTAACACTGGAATACCACACTGCGTGGGGTGGTACATTCCACGAGGTTTTTTCAAGCAATCTCATTTTATGAGGTGCATCTAGAATTTTCTTAATACAACAGAAATAATTCTGGACATAAAGTCGAGTCTACACCTACATGAATAACCATCAGCACCATTTTTTATTTTGGTGACTTTTAAATGGTGCGGAGTGTCTTACACCCCAGTGGGGTATTTTAATATTTTCTTGTCACGAAGTAGCTCCTTTATTTTATACATACGCAGTTTTTTATAGTTCAGTGTTCCGAAATTGTTTTACCCAAGGATGTAATGATTTCAACAATTTTCAACCTTTCCACAACAGATATACCAAATTTCAAACGGGAAAATTAGTAATTGTTTATTTAAATGACAATATCTTACATTTAATTTACATTCCTGGTGACCCTGGCTAAGAAAAATTACACCTTGCATTTTTTTCTCTTAGTTTTTTCCCCTTAGATTTTGCTTTCAAAAAAATCTAAATTTTAGGAGGGGTTGATGAAAAAAATTTTTTTTTTCAAAAAAAGAGGGGAAAATTACCATTTAAATATCTTTTGGTGTAATAATATGAAAAAATAAAGAAAATAAAAAGTTTTTGGCTGTTCAGTCATGTCTAAAGGTGGATTTATAACGCACTATTTCAGGGTTGTTAGTTAAAAGATTGTAAAAGATCATTAAAAAATGCATCACCATTTCAAAACATAAAAAAAATTTTAATTTGTGTCCTTTTGCCTTTACACCTACAGGCTGCAGTCTCAATGATCTCCTGGTAAATCCACCACTGGTCATGTCGAAGTGGGTATAATTTTCAGCAAGATATTTACATATGCTACTTAAATGTATAATTTTAAAAGTTTGGGTGAGACATGCTCCAGAGTTAATTCGGTGCCACAGTGAAAAAAACTTATAGAATTAATATAAAAATGAGATATAGAAAGTTATTAGTTTTTCTAATCAACTAGCTGACCCATTGCGCATTGCTGCAATCTCTGAAGAAAGGAAATTTAAGGAATTGGAAAAAAAAAAAAAATTGAATTGAGGGTTGTAAAATTTATACCAAATTCATTCTCCACCGTAATTAATGTAATTATTGTATTACAAATTCTCGGTCCAATGGAAAACGGAACTTATTAATGACACCTTCCAAAAAAATAAAATTATAATAGTAAATTTAAACATTTGTGAGCATTTCAATGAGTTTAACAAATGCTGAAACTTGAAAACCTCACCTCGAAATCTTTTGGTTGTCTGTTAAATATTTAATTAAAATATTACTATATCCTGTACAACGGAATTAGAAGCAAACTCACAGTCATTGTTATCACATAGGTATACAACAAACATCGATATTTTTCGCGATGTATTGATGTTCTTCACCAGATCGATGCAATATTGTTTTTCGATATATCGATATTGAATAAAATACATGTTTCGGGAATTTTTTGGGCAACTTTTTGAAATTTTTTTTTGTATTATGCCAGAAACCTTCCCCAGAGTATACTCAACAACTTCCAAAAGTTTCATGGCCATCGGATGAATGGTGTAGTAATATATAAAAGACAAACAGACATACATTCTCTTTTATATATATAGATTAATGGTGTAGTAATGCATAAAAGACAAACAGACATACATTCTCTTTTATACTATATATAGAAGATAGATGAGTTAGTTTTTGTTTTATCTTGAAAAAACTCTTTGTTTGTATTTAATAGTATAAAGGTATAAGTCTGAAGCCGCTTTGACTTTTGCCAACCCTGAATTTTTGATGGCACTGTAGAATTTGTTATTTCATAGGCAACGAACATTTTTTTTTCATGTCTGTGTTTGGCTGTGTGGGTAGTGGCGCTTGCGCATTGAGGGAATAATTGGCCAAATAATATCAAGGAAATATTTGGAAAAATAATATCTGGGAAATAATTTTATACTTGTACTTTAATTATAGTGATGTAGATATGTTCGTCCGCAAATTTCTACAGAACTACTTGACTTTTGATGAACTTTTTAATGTGGAACACATTTTTAATTTCACATGAGGTTAAAAACTAAAACATGAAGGCAGCTGGCACGAATTTTGGTGCAAATATGGATGCATAAGGTGCGAAAGAGAGAAAAAAAAATGTGTCTGTGTAAATTGGAGTGTGGCTATGCGCGGACACACTGCACATATAGAACTAAATCACTCATGGCGTCCTATGATTGTCGTCTTCATCTCCACATCCTCCTACACTGCCACCACAACCAAAAGAAAAGAAATTATAAGTTTTCGTTTTCTATTAAAAATCAACTTATTAATCTTATCATCATGCAACGACTTAGGTGTGAGGGTGGGTACAAGGTACATAATCAGGGTGGCCAACTGCCTCTCACAAAAGTCACTGAGGTAGTTGAATTAAATTGCCTGTGATTGCTAGGGTGGTAAAATCATACGCTAGAGCTGTAAAATGTGCATCTAGGGGAGCACAGGTTGGCTAACTCCCTCTCGCAGAAATCTCTAAGATAGATAATTTTGCTAGTGGAGCGAGCAAAAAATATTTTTTGGCGTGTTTTTTGTTTTAGAACATCCATTTTTGAATATTTTGAATATTTTTTTCTATATTTTTCCTATTTTCAGTTTTTTTGGATGACCTTGTAGGTTCTTTTAAATGAGAGATTTTTCTCAAAATCCCTATCTCAGGCATTTACTGAGGGTTGGCCACCCTGGGTACATTTTTTATTACATAACTAAAGGAAAATTTTGGCACAAAAAATTCCAAATCATATGTATAAGTCTATTTTTTGTTATCACGGTACAGGTCGTAATTTTTTTTCCGTTAGTCATGAAATTTGGAAAAAACATTAGTATCAAGCCAAGGACTTGACCTATTAAGTTTGTTATGGATCGGCTATATGGTACTTCAGGTATTACCCTTTTGTTTTGGCTATAAAATTCCCAATTTCAGACTGATTATATGTAATTTGGAACAGATATTTATTATGACATTCTAACTGGTTACTAATTTTGGCGCGGATTGTCTAGATGGTACTTACAATGCAGCTATTTTGGACATTATTTTGTGAATAAAATGCTTGATTTTGAACCAATAACTAAGAAAAATCATTAACTATAATGTTTTACAACATGCTAGCAATTCCAGAATAGTATTTTCAAAAAATTTATTTTTATTTACATTTTGAAAGAGATAATTGTATTTAAATGCTCTTGTATGAGGTGAAGACCTTCGATCATTATAAGCTTTTATTACACATGCTACTGCGATTTTAAAATATACAAATACTGCAGCTAACCATCTGCAACGAAATAATACCTATTTATTACGCGTTTATAACGTAGGTAATTTTAATTTAGTATACTGATACACTTCCACTCTATCTCACTAATGCTAACAAAAAATGTCATATTTAATTCTAAGCCGAACAATGAGCATTGGTTTACTTGACATGCGCAGTTGGTCTTTTTTTAGTCTTTTTCAAAGCCGTCACAAATTTACAATAATAACCGTAGTGATGCATAAACTATGATAGTTTCTCTCAAAAATGACTGTTGATAGCTATCGATAGTTTCAACATTTTAAATTGACCGGAAAATACGTTTTCAAGCTGTATTTTTAAATAAATATGAAAATTCATGTTTATCTTTTTAGTTTTCACTTCCAAGTAATGATGACTGAATTTGAGTATCTCATAATTTCAGTAATTTTTAGACATTAAGGCGTTTTTTTTGCCACTTTGAAAAAAATTATAGATAGTAACTATATATAGTAGGCTATTGATGATTTTGGCCAAATTATCATTGATAGTTACCAATAGGAAAAAATATTGATATTATGTATCACTATAATACAACAGCAACAAAAAAATCATAATAGATGCAAAAGGACTTCCTACATATACCTATATGCAGTAAACCGATCTCAACTGAGATGGCACCAATTTTCATGTTCATCACACTTTTTTTCTTTCTGTTTCTGTCATGAGCTAAAATTGAGTTAGAAATTTGGGACCAATAAATTTGAAGAAAACAAACCTTCATCTACAAAACAAAATCAAAATAAATAATTAACATTTAATGGGTTTTTTCAGTTCCATCTTAAAGGGGGTAACCTTTTTTGTTCCATGGTGCACTACCCCTGCGTACCATGGAACTGAGGGAGGTGTACCGTGGTACATGTCAAATCTCATAAGAAAAAAATATTTTTAATCCAAAAAATTAAATTAATTTTATCTAATACAATTTGAAGTGTGCTGTACCTAAAAGCGTTTATATTCAGATAACAGATGATATCAACTATTTAAATCGTAATAATATAAATTATTATTAGGAAATTTGATTGTTCTTCAATTGTGACCCTTTCCTCATGAATTTGTTAATTTAAGACATCTTTCATAGTATCCCCAACTTTCTCAAGATCTAGTTTCATGTTTTTGTGCAGTTTTAAATCTGAAAATTATTTTCAAAAAATTGAAAGGTATTTTTAGTATGTTCCATGGTACAACAGAAAATTTACACCATAGTACACTAGGTTCACCTTCTTACTATAAATTAATATTAAGTTATATTTAATCTAAGTGTTTTAGTGTACCTTCCAAAGGAAAATACAACTACTGCATACGATGCGATGGCAGGACCTGGGGACGGGACCTGTGGAACAGTGCCAAACATGAGTCGTAGATCACAGATATATAGGTCACTCAAATTCTTCTGTACACAATATATATATAAATATTTTCACTTTTTGGGAGTCAGTGGAGCCTTCGTGTCAAAATTTTTGAAATTCATCCGCTAGTTTCAGAGGAAGAGGTTCTCAAAGTGTTGCAAATTCACCATGTTGTTATTACAATAACTCCCGTAAATTTGAAGATATGGCTTGAATTTTTTATCGCAGTTGGAGACTATTAGGGATTGGTTTGGTACTGAATTTGAGTGTAATTGGTTAACTGGTTTATGAATGGCAGCCATTAAAAAATTTAACACTTTTGGAAAATATACTTACCGCGATTGATGTGCGGCAGAGATATTTTTGTATTTGAGTACTGGTACCACTGAATAATTAATTACTGACTATTAAACTTCTTTGAAGCACATCCAAAAATTTTAATGCTCAACTTCTGTCCTATTGGTCGCATTTTTTGGGAGCTATCAAAATTTTACTATCAAAATTTTACTTTTGGTGTAATTTTGATAAATATTGCAATAATTTTTGAACAACAAACTGGTTAGTGGTAGTAAACAAATGAAGTATTTATCAGGTGTATGATGTGTAATGCTATGAGACTCGTTTATTCAAAAATTAAAGGGAAGTCAGTTTTATCCATGGTATACTTGTTCCATGGTACCCCGGTCTGCCCTACTAAATGATCGTAGGTGAAGAATATTAAAATGTGTACCAACTACAGAGCCGCATTAAATGTTTCAGTCCACCATGACATGCACTAAAGTTCGTATTTTATTAATTTTTTGAATGATTAAAATGATCCACCATAATTATTATAATTTTTTTTTTTTTTTTGCAGAATCTATGAGATAGGTATTTTTTGAATTATTTTTAAAAACGTTTGTTTTGAAGTCGCAGCGCAGTCACAAGTTACATCAATTTTACAAAAATGAGAGGGCGCTAATTTTGCAACAAAATTTCGGATGTGATCTATCCTAAATAATAATATTTTTTTTCCCCCAGCTGTCATAGTTTTTTTACTTATTAAAGGAAGTCTGGTATACAGTATCCTATATTCTTTCGGACACTCAAATTTTTGAATTAAATACCTACGCTTGAAACGCAAGATATATTCTACGGTAAAAAAAAAAAAAAAAAAAAGAGAGTGCCTCTATGATGTGCAATCATGAAAATATCTAAACACTACTAAAACGGCAAATTAACATGGATATGTTTTCAAAAATATACACTTGCATATGGTGGAGATATTTTGTAAGCAAATGTTTTGGGGAAAATTTCTTCATCATCATAGAGAAGATTGGTGGGTGTGTTTCAATAATTTTAAAATTTTTATTTAATGTTTTGCTCCCCATACCGCCTTTTTTCTTTTTTCTTTTTTCTCTTCTACCTCACCTAACCACACTACCCGCAATGCAAAAAAAATTTATAAAAAAAATTTACTGACTTAACCAACCACTATACGAAACAAATTATAATAAAAACAATTTACCCCCTCTAACCCCTTACTTTAAGAAAAAAATTTATAAAAAATTTGAAAAAAATTATCTCTTGTCTGGGAATGGAATCCAACACTTCTCACTTGGTAAGCACACACTGAGACTACATCCCCCAACAGCTGATGCAAAAAAATAAATCCCTTATGATAAACTAATTTGGCTGATCTCTCTCCTGCTCCTGCTCGCTCTTTCTCTTCCTCTCCATCGCACTCTCTCGCTCTATATTTCCCTTTGTTGTTCTAATAAGTTAACTAACTATTCTTCGGTGTATAAAATAAATATCTCATTTTTCTCACAATACAGTTGGTATTATAGGTATGTAGGTATTTTGAACTTTGTTACTTTTTGGCTTTTTGCAGCCTCATATCTGAAGAAAGGGGCAATATGGAGCCATGAAATTCTGAGGGCATATTTAGGTCATTGAGTGCAATACAGTTTTGTGAAAAAAGAATTTTTTTAAACTTTTTAAAGGTGAGGGGGTCAAAATCCACAAATTTGCCCTTAGGGGAGATACGGACCTCGAAATTGTCTTAAAACGTTCCTTGGGACACCACAAATAAGTCCTGAAAATTTTAGCTCCATCAACTGAGCAGTTCTGAAGTGATGGGCATACAGACAGAAAAAGAGACAATAAACATTCACATTTATATAATATAGATACCTCGTATATCTTATCATTAATTTGTGAGTGCGATATATCAGCTGTTTTTTGGGACGTTGATTTCATATTTGACATTAAATTTTTCATTCAACCCATTCCTCAACCCCAAGGTGCATCAAAAGAAGGCCAAATTTTGACTTCTTATTTTTGTTGTGTGATACCTATATTAGTGTATTTTTTGGGGCACTGATTCCAAATTTGACGCTCATTATTTTATTCAACCCGTTCCTCGACCATCAGAGGTTTCAAAAGGAAGTCAAATTTTCACTTGTCATATTTTGTAGTGTGATACATCAGCAGGAATGTTTTTTGGGGAGCTGATTTTGTATTTGACATCAATTTTTTAATTAACCAATTTATCAACCGCCAGCCATTTCAAAAGGGGGCAAATTTTAACTTCTTATATTTTGTTGTGCGATACATCAGATGAAATGTTTTTTAGAGCGTTGATTGCAAGTTCTGATGTTCATTTTTTCATTCAACTAATTTTTCAACCCCGACAGGAGCTTCAAAGGGAGTGTGAATTTTAACTTTTCTTAATTGGGTATGTTTCTTGGGACACATATTTCGAATTTGATATTCATTTCAAAGATTATATGAATTCAGATGTAGTTAAGCAATATCTCGTAAGAAGTTTCACTTCCACCACATGTCCCATGACACACCCATTTTTTTACAGTATTTGTTCGTACTATATTATGCTTTCCCGTTTTACAGAAAACTGAAAAACATTGAATTGTGGTGATTATGGGAGTTGTAATTGCTACAAAATATCCATGATTCAATGTTTTTCCATGCAAGGAGAGATTTACCCAGTGATTTCAACCTTTATGCTACAGAGCGTGTATAACTTACTACCTCTAATACTACTATACTAGGTACTATTTCAAATAAATTTTCATTTTATTTGTTTTTTATTTCGTCTATTTTTAAACTGCTAAATACGATAGAAACAATTATATGGAATGGATAGTACATTCGTGCAAATTTTCTCTTGTTTTCAATGATACTAACCCCAGCTTGCTAATTGTTCCGTCCCGTTTTTGCAGACGATTCAGTTCGTCTACAAAAACGTGTCAAACAAATTATAGACAACTATTATTCCTAATTCTTGGAATAATAGCTGTCTATATTTTACCTACCTTCTCACAAACCGACACCATCAGATATGCTGACAATGAAGTGTCATCATATTTGGCGGATGTTCCGTATCACGCCACCTTTTGGGTTGGCCATCTTTTAATTGAAACAAAGAAAACAAAAGTAATGTCATGTCTTCATTTTGAAGACATGGTCATTCCTAAACCTGAAGTCGAGTAGAGACATTAGGGTCCATACTAGTTGCTATGGACATTAGGTATCACTATATTAAGAAATAGAAATAAGTATAATTTAAAGTGTTTGTAATAACTAAAGTGAAATTTCAATAAAAGATAAATGTTTGTAACTTATCTTATTTGTTGAGGTAATTTAAAAGTATTGAATTACTCTCGCAACAAATTGGCGCCCAAACAAAAAACCTTCGGAAGTAAAATTTAAAAATCATAGTAAAATTTTTTTTTATAAAGAATTTCGCTTTTCCTAAAATAAAAATATTTTCTGATCGTGTAAAAACAAAAATATTTCTATTTTTATCTATCGCGGAAAATTAATTCAATTTTGCTGGAGCAAATACTTTCGCGTAATATCAAAACAAACCGTGGCTAAAATAATTCAAATATTTAAAACAAAATTAAACAAACGTCTACGAAATCAAATCTTTATTGCAGAGGACCGCAAACAGCTGATTAAGACAAATAAAAATAGTTCGCTTAAAAATAAATTAATAACAAAAAACAAACCTAAAAATAAACTTAAAAATAGACCGAAGATCCAGATCCGGTTCCTGAAATTCAAAAGAAATAAAATCAGCCCAACCGGTATCCAAAACCACAGCACAGAGAACGAGAAATCACACACCGATGGCGTCCATCCGAACGAAACTAACGGTAAACTACAGAAGACTACAGTACACTATTCACTGTCCAACTGTAAGCAAATTATAAATTTATCTTCCATTACTTCAGAAAAATTTGAAACTGTTATTGATATCGTAAATAATATTGTAAAATGTAAAATTTCCCAACCCTCGCGAATGTCTGAAAAAAGTGAAAATACGAGTACATCGCTTCCCGATATTTTAGACCCAAAGTCCGAAGATAATATTTTAGAATTCGAAAACCATCCTAAAAATCTGTATGAGAATCTGTCTGAAGAGGAAAATTACCCACTACTTGGTAACCATTGGGGAAGTCGAGTATCTACTTCCTTTCTCTATCGTGTGCTAAAAGTGGCAAAAGTAAAAAGGATAGAAGGTAGAACACATATCGAACTTCAGAAAAAACTTTATAAAGGTAGACACTCTAAACACTGGTTGTTACATATATTATACTCCAACCCCAACACCGAAAAATTTGAAAGAACAAGTAATTTTGATAGATTAATCGAGGAAAGTAAAAGTTATCGTAGAGTAACAAGAAGTATAAAAAATAAAGACCCCAACGAAGCTGAAGAAATCTTCTCCGATACAGAAGAAGAAGATTTAGAATTTAAAGGAAAGAAATTAAAAACAGAAAAGAAAAGAAAGGAGGAAACAGAAAGAAGACTAGCAAGACTAAGCCTCAGCTCAAGTTTTGAAAAACTCTTATCTAAAGTATCACGCCACGTATCACCAAAGAAATCAATTTCAGCCACAACCGATTCTTCTCTCCCAAACGACGAAGATGAAATCTTCCTCGGAGAAGAATCAATTCTGAACCAAACTTTTGTCGACAGACCCTCACAGTCTAGTGCTGATTTGTCGCCATCAGTCCCTCAAGGACAGGGAACATCCTCACAGGCTGAAATCCAACACTCAATACAAAGTCACGTAAAAAGTCCAGAAAATTTAGAAAAACCCAGAAGTAAAATTCCAAATTCAACTGACAAAAATACCCCCAGAAATACGTGTAGAAATTCTTGATCAAAAGGAACCTACATACGTCAACATA
This sequence comes from Ericerus pela, assembly GCA_011428145.1. NCBI lineage: Eukaryota > Metazoa > Arthropoda > Insecta > Hemiptera > Coccidae > Ericerus > Ericerus pela. The sequence continues at coordinate 147,516 of WOFM01000538.1, read as the reverse complement.
GTACACATCGAAAATAAAAACAATCCTTTTCTAAAATCGGAAAATAGAAATATGGCCCCAGAAGACATCGCTGAAAATAACGCACGCTTGCTTTTACAACAACAACAAGCAAGATTTGCGGCAGCGAATAAAGCTTACACACAACACAACCTAGCCATGAACAATTTCTGGAAAAGGTCAGAAGATGGACTCCGAGTCACTTTTCAAATGGCCCTGAAGAGGATATCCTTGAGTTTCTTTTTGAATACAAAACTCAGGCAAAAACTTTCGAAGCAACTGAATGTGAAATGATACGAAATCTAAATATAGCCCTCTGTAGTACAGCTCTCGAACTGTTTGCAGCAGAAACAGAGATAACCCCAGAAACTCCCTGGTTAGATGTAAAACGAATCTTAATACGTATTTTTAAAAAAGATAAAGATACTGTAAAAAAACGTATCAAATCTTTAAAATTTGATGATTCATATTTCAGTATCAATGTACCCAAATTTTTCCGCCTCTATAAACAACTGGATGCAACAATTAGTCAGAAAAAAATTTGTGATCTCTTACTCCCAATACTATCAGGAGAAATGAGGAAATTCTTTGGGTCGAAAAATCTCCAAACACAAAGTGAGGTTTCAAAAACATTCACTGATTGGAAAGAATTCAAAGAAAAAGCCTTAGATTTGACCGATGTCCAAAAAACAGAAGAGATGCTAAATAAAGCAACGGAAACTATCGCCAAACTAATGAAACAGATGGAAGAGATGATGAAGGGTAAAGCTCCCGAGAAAAAGAGCCTATAAAACCCGTAACTCCACCCATCTCTCCAACTGATCCTGTCATTGTAGCATTAGTAGAGGCAGAATGGAAACCCCTGAATGCCAACAAACGTAACCAAAACCAAAACAGAAACCAGATGATGGAAAATGAAAATCCCGAACCTAGATCTCGCAGAGAAAGAAACTTAAATAACAATAACAATAATAACAAAACTAATGAAAGCAACCCTAGAAGAAGACAATCTAGAAAAAGAGAGCCTAACTGATCGCAGAATAATCAAAATTCCTATAGGCAACAAACGAGAGAATCTTATCGTCCTCAAAACAACGATAGATATCCTCCGAGAGAAATAAATTGTTTTAATTGCGGAAGAAGGGGACATCTCTCCAGAGATTGTAGACTACATAATCGAACTACACCTCAGTTCCCGCAAAGGAATTTCAGACCCCCAAGATTTAATAATAATAACTTCGCATCAAACTTTAGTCAACCGTTCAACATTTATGGAACACCGCAACAGAGTGGTTACGCACAAGCATATAGTGCCCCAATTGTAAATCCACAACTGTGGGCAAATACACCAAATTATGCATTACCCTCCTATAACTTGCGAACTCCTGATGTAGTTCCAAGTATTCAACAACAAAACTTCACCCAACAGCCAAAAAACTTGCAGTAGAGCCCGTTTGCTCTATACCAGTTAATGGCAATGACTTTCGGGCTTGTAATGGCAATGTCCATCATCCGGACTGCGCTGCTCTCTTAGTGTTAGATCCACACGCGCCGCATAATCGGAAAATTCATATCCATAGTGCATCGATGAAATTAGTCAGGGGGAGACGTAAATTAATCGTCCCCTGCAACATTGTGAGCTGTGAAGAGTATGAAACACAGGGAACACTCGACAGCGGCTCTGAAGTGACGCTTGTCCAATATGACCTGGTAAAGGATAATGTGATCAGACCTGCAAGAGTGTGTATGGTAGCCGCTAACGACAGCGCAATAATCGTCATAGGAGTCGTAGAAATCACCATAAAAATGGGTGACCTCCTCCTTGATGCGGAAGCATACGTAACCTCTGAGGTGACCACACCTTTACTTCTCGGATACGACTTTTTAGATCGACATAATGCCGATATATTATTTAGTAAGAAATTATTTAAGATAGGACTGCCATGGAAGCGTGAAACATTTAGTATAATTAAGTTTAAGGAGGAAAATTGCGAAGGATTTATTAAATTTAGAAGAAGTCCTGAAAGTACTAGTTGAAGCGGGTTTACTAATCAAAACCAGTAAAAGTAGCTTCTTCAATGAAAGTATCGAATATTTAGGACACAAAATTTCATATAACAAACTAGAACCGTTAGATAAAAACATTAAACCAATTTGTGAAGCTCAACCACCTAAAACATTACGTCAACTACGTAGATTTATTGGTTTAGCGAATTATTATCGGAAAATGATCAAAAACTTTTTGCAAATCACAGCACCATTAACAGATTTAACAAGAAAAGAAAATGTTAAAGCGAATAATAAAATAGCATGGAACAACGAAGCACAAAAAGCTTTTGACAAAATAAAAGAATTAATTACATCCGAACCAATTCTTACAATCTACGATCCTGATGCTGAAACATACGTCGAAGTAGACTCATCAAAAACAGCCATAGGAGCAGTAATAATGCAAGTAGACAGAAAAACAAAAGAGCCACACCCTATAGGATATTTCTCGAAGAAAATTCCTAAAAATCAACAACATCTGTGTTCTTTTGATTTAGAAATGTTGGCTATCACTGAAAGTTGCAAATATTTCAGAGAATTTTTAGTCTACAAAGAATTTAATATTTTTACAGATCATGAACCCTTAACATACCAAAGTCGAATGAAAAAATCAAATGCAAGACTAAATAGGTTAATTTTGAAATTAGGAGAATTCACATTTAAGATCAGACACACTAAAGGTGAAAATAAAATTGCTGATTATCTATCTCGTCTCGAAGAAGAAGAAGAAGACAATTACGCAGAATACCAGAAAGAACACCTGATCCTCCTAATACTATTAAACAAGAGAAAAAAATCAAAGCAATAACACGTAGCATGAAAAAGAAAGAAAAAGATTCAGACGTAGAAAGTGATAATTTGGAAGACGATCGAAGTTCCATCCTATCCATCTGGAAATTCCCAACTTTCCGAAATTTTAGAAAATTCCAAAATAGAAAACCCAATTAACATCACAGACCAAGAAATCTACAATTTATGGGATTTACAACGTGAAGACAAATATTTGGGAATTATAATAAAAATTTTAGAAGGTGGCAACGAAGAAGAGTTAAGAAAAAGCTTCAAAATGAGAAGATCACGCAACCTGAACCCATTTTTTCTTGATGAAAATGGAATTTTATGGAAAAACAATGATCACTCTGAATATCACTATGCCGTACCAGTAATTCCTGACTCTCTCATACCTCAAGTACTAAATATATGTCATGAGAGTCAAAGCGGGGGAGGACATTTTGGAATTCGTAAAACTCTTGCCAAAACGCGTGCTCGATACTACTTTACACAAATGCCTAAAATAGTCTCGAGGCATGTACGTTCGTGCCATCAATGCCAAATTAATAAAAATATTAACGAAAAATATGGACATTTAAAACCAATTAATCCTGAAGAATGCATACAACTTTCACATATCCAAATTGATTTCATCGGAAAATTTAACACAAATAATGAAAAGAAATTTGTCATAGTGAGAATAGATAAAGCAACAAAATATTGTTGGACCAAAGCAGTAACCCAACCAAACGCACATTCAGTAATTAAATTTTAAAAAGAAATTGTACGTCATTATGGAAAACCAACGAAGATTACGTGTGATAACGGAACTCATTTTTCGAACGAGTACGTGCAAAATTATTGTAAAAATAGTGGTATTAAAATATTCTACTCTACATCATATTCACCACAAACTCAAGAACAAGTAGAGAAAATGAACAGAACAATAAAAAAAATGTTAGCAAAATATGAAAGTACCGATAGCGAAGAATGGCCAGACCACGTGCATAACGTAGCCTTGACGTATAATATGACATCTATTGAAGGATTAAATAATCACGATCCGTTTTACCTAATGCATGGTTATAAAGGAGAACCCCATATAAATTTAAACATTCCATCACCACTTATCAGTAAAACCAGAGAAGAACAGATAAGTGAAGAGACAGAATTCGAAAAACAATTCCGAATTTTGATAAAAAGAATGCAATTAAATATTCAGAACGCTATAATAAAGGAAGAAAAGAAATTTCTTATGAAACTAATGATTTAGTTCTTTTGAAAGCACCGATAAATTACGGAAAATGCAAACCAAAATTTCTAGGAACATATAGAATAGTAAGAAAAATTTCAGATTTAAACTATGTAATTCGCATAACCTCCGAGGATGGAAATAGCATAGACGATACAGTTCATATAAGAAGAGTTACGCCTTATAACGCTCGTTCTAATGTTAATTTACCATCGAACATTGAAGATATTACATCTGATAACTTGGAAGATGAAGAAAATATTCCCGAATATAACCCAAAAAGGAAAAGAGGTAGACCAAAGAAAGAAAAGAGCCCTGAAGAAAATGAATCAGAGGACGAAATTAAAATCATTGTCAAACGTTCAAGAGGAAGACCACGAAAAGGAATTTTAAAGAAATCTGGCAATAAAAATAAAAACAATAAAAAGGTAAAATTTACTGACGAAGCTTTATTAAGATGGAAAGATTGTTCAGAATGGAGAAAGAAGTTTGAATTAAAAGACCCAGAAAAAAGAAGGATAACCTTACGAAAAATTCAATTGATTACCCAAAAACAACATATGGAAGAAATCAAATTGTTCAATAGGTGTGATGAGGGAAAAAGCATAATACAGCCTTTGTCTCTACCTATTCAACCTACTTCTCAGGATATTAAGAAACCAAGGGAGTTAAGTTTGGAGGAATACGTTAAAAGATATTCCGAACCACCACCCGAAACATTGTATTATAACCCTTGTAATTTAATTCATAACAATTATAGATAATTTTTATACATATTGTAAGGACCATTTACGTACATATTTTCTCCCCTCAAAAATATAAATTTTTTTTACTCACCAATTACTAATCATCCAGTGCATCATGAGCAAAAGCCTCCCCAGCGTCTGGCTTTACTTCACCTTGCTCTTCACCTTCCGGATGATCGGCAGGTGCGGGTTCTGGAGAAACGGACCGACGCCTGAACTGTTGATGCTGAGGAAACAAAAACATGCACCAAATGGACACGACCATTTTACTCGGCCCAGAGGTTGGCTCACTTCTCAGACTTGCTCCTTGTAAAACACAACGATCGTGAGAGATAGTCATTTTTTCCAACGGCTCCAAAACTTGCAAAACCTCGATGTAATGAGGAGTATCATTAATCACAATTTTTCGCCGATAAAAGCGAACAAGATAGTCAACCAAATATTGAAATTGGGACCTATCCATAATCGTATTGGCATATGCAGTATTGGTAATCGAGAAATGAACTTTAGCGCCAAAATTTAAAGGCTGCATTGCCATTATAACTGCAGTCAACAAGTTCAAACCAATGGCATAACTGGTGATGTCGGACGGATTCACATCAAGTGTTGAAAAACAAACCATGGATCCTTCACACCTCCACAAACTTGCCTCTGGGAAGAGGAAGCTGAACTACGAGGCGAGTTGTACCATCGACTGCAAACAACACTCACATAAACTCTGAGGCAATACAAGCCTCCACAATCCGAATGAAGTGTTCAGTGAGTCGCCAGGAAAATTTTTTTGGAACGCGTCCACTCCCGTTGGACCATAATCCGCTGCCAGAAATGAATGAATGGCTTTAAAAATCTTCCAAAGCCCAATCACGCCAGTAAACAGACACGGACAACGCGGCGACCAACAACGCAAATACGGCAGAGATGTCTGCGTCAGCATGAAACTTTTGGACGTCTCAACAATCCCTGTATCAGGCACCATAAATTTGGGCAGAGCACGCAATTCCGCCAGAGTCGGATACAACGGAGCATCCTGAAGAACATCTGCACTAGCACGATCCATATCTAAACTCAACCTCCCGTCCAAATTGTGAAGCAAATGTCTTTCAACGTTCACTAAATTTAAATATAGAACTAAACGAAAAATAAAATATATACAAAAGAAAGAAATTACGACTAATAGGAACATCAATTACAAATCTAAAGAAGGACGAGGATGAAGAAAATCAAAACGAACTAACAAGTCAAATAGGCCGAGAAGACTGCGATACCTCCATATATATCCGAGTTGTAAAGCAAGATGAATTCTTGCTGAACAATCGAAATATACTGGAGTCTGCCATCTCCCAAGGCCTACCCTCGATGGTAATAGTGTAAATCGTATTCCAGAGTCCCACACTAACACAGATGGTGTAATTTCCGCACATATGTATATTTTTATGAGAAAGAAATAAAAATCGAAGAAATATTGTGCATCGATATACATTTTTGCACCTTATAAATATTTTCTCTCGACAGATAACAACTAAACAACGTACCGACAAATATAATATTGCATCTAACAGCAAAATTTTGTGTGATTTGTAATGATTTCAGAACACATGATGATAAAACTCGTCGTTATCGTTTTCATTACAATCACCATACTCGCACACAAAACCGAGAACACAAGTTTAAAAACGAAAATTAGTGCATTGTCAGGAGTATATTTTGAATTAAACAAATTCAGTAAGGCTTATGAGAAAACAATTCCCATAGTCTATAGCCTGAAAATTCCAAGAAAACAGAACATGAAAACACCCGAATGGCTTGAAGAAATAAAAAAACTGCAAAGTTGCACATCCACGGAAAACACATGGTGTATACAGAGATCAAAAACATGCTGAAAATCTTAGATCTAATTACGGATATTCAGCTAATAAACGAAGCAATAATCAAAGAATTTGACTGAGAACCTTCAAAACAAATTAAGCGCGGAATACAAGTCCTTGGTGATTTTGACACATGGTGTTGCAATGTCATGACAATATCTCAAGACAACGACTTCATAGAAAAGGAGAAAAATCTAAAATCCCAATACGAAAAACTTTGAGAATCCGTAATAGAAAGCCATGCCGAACTATTAAACATCACAAATGACATTAAAAATTTCGAAAAGATAGAATTCGATAACTCTAAAATTTTAAAAGAAAACGTTCAAGCATTAAAAGACGCCATTCAAAACCAAAATAACAAAATAATTATAGAAGCTAGAAGAGAGCTCATCTTCGACACAGCTCGAACTCTTCACGCTAGTTTAGTCATCAAAAATGCTAAACTTAGCCACCTATTCCTTTCTTGTAAAAATAACCATCTACCAGCAGCAATTGTTAACGAAACAACTTTAAAAGAAGACTTACTAAAACAGAAAAATCAAATTTTGCAGCAGTTTTAGACGAAAAATCAATCCAATCCTACTACAGAACAAAATTAGTAAATTGCTATGTAACAGGAAACGAAATAGAAATAGAAATCAAAATTCCACTTCAGAACCTTCATGCTAAATATGAACTTTACAATTTTATTCCATTAGTATTTCGAACACATGACAATAAAATTTGCTCTTGGGATCAAGAACCTTCGATCTTATCCCACAACAAATTTGATGGGTCAATAAGAATCATAACGGGAACAGACATTGATCTTTGTGGTAAACATAGTCTGTTATGCTTTCTTCCCCAAGACCACACAACCAATAATAAAGGTAATTGTGTGAGGGCATTATTTCAAGGAATGAAATTTGAAGAAATAATAAAGAAATGCACCTTTAAATGTGAACTAAATCATGACAAAATTGTAATCAAACAAATTGAAATGAACCAATTTGCCCTAACAAATGCTAAAAATCCATTGATATCAGTTAACACCATAACAAAAACAAGTACTAGTATAACTATAAATGACTCATGGCCCGGAGCGACTCTACTAACAGTTCCCTGTGTAGTAGAAATCCAACAGCTACAGAAAGAAAACAACGCAGAAACAATCATCCCAGCAGGATTCCCATGTATAAATGAACCAGAAAAAGACATCCTCATGGAACATCACCTACCGCTAGTTTGGACAAAATATCAATTCTTGGAACTTGATTTTGGTCTTCATCAATCATTCCAATTTCCTAATATGTCTATTGCCTACAATAATAAATGGCATGATAACATACCTTACTTTTCATCAATAACTCCAATTCACAAACTCGAAGAAAGCCTAAAATCAGCAGAACTGAAAATCCCTGATCTAGGATACTAGGAAATAATAAACATGGTACATTTACTACTAATCGGTTGGTGTAGTTTATTAACACTCACAGTAGCCATATTGGCCTACGTAAATTTAAAAATAAATTGTGTTGCTATCAATGCGCACAATCAAATAAATGATCTCATTGGGAGCAATACATCGTTAATGGTCCATAACTCTAAGTCCATATTTTGTATTACAATATAATAAAAAAAAAAGCATAATAAATTTGATTATGCCAAATTATCTTAATTAAGTCCGTTTGCAAAAATAAATTTTTATGCTCAAATAAAAAATTTTAATATCATTTTTTTTATGCGATGATCAATCCCGCCAAGTAAAATTAAGAGACATTTGTAAAAAAAAAAGTAGTATTGTATTATGACTAAGCTTAAAGATATAGTAAATTAAAATAGTAAACTTTCAGGGATACAAAATTTAACGAAGCGGGGGCTTCGGGCTGTCTTTTGCCCGGGGACCTTTGTTCTATCCCACTTTTGCAGACAATTCAGTTTGTCTACAAAAACGTGTCAAACAAATTATAGACAACTATTATTCCTAATTCTTGGAATAATAGCTGTCTATATTTTACCTAGCTTCTCACGAATGGACACCACCAGATATGCTGACAATGAAGTGTCATCATATTTGGCAGATGTTCCGTATCACGCCACCTTTTGGGTTGGCCATCTTTTGATTGAAACAAAGAAAACAAAAGTAATGTCATGTCTTCATTTTGAAGACATGATCATTCCTAAACCTAAAGTCGAGTAGAGACATTAGGGTCCATACTAGTTGCTATGGACATTAGGTATCACTATATTAAGAAATAGAAATAAGTATAATTTTAAGGTTTTTATAATAACTAAAGTGAAATTTCAATAAAAGATAAATGTTCGTAACTTATCTTATTTGTTGAGGTAATTTAAAAGTATTAAATTACTCTCGCAACACTAATTTAAATAAAGGCTGAGGAATCATTAAATGAAAGAGGAGAGGTTTCCAGATTCCAAAAATGAAAAATTTTCCTTCAATTTTTCTCATTTTCAAACATTTAATTTTAAACTGCTAAAGATGACAGAAAAAGTACATGGGTAGTAAATCTATGCAAATTTTATATTCTTTCTAATGAAACCACCCTCAGCTCCCTAGCTTAAAATGCGACTGAGAAATCCTCGAACGAAACATGAGAAGTTACTAGAATCAAAAAAATGTCAAATTTTCCATTATTTGCTTTTTTTTATTGTGCGCACCCCAACACACGTCAAATGAGATTTAGCGATCTGACAATCGTAGTCTCCTGCTTCGACCATATGCAAAATGGACTGCGCATACTGATAAAATTAACATTGGCTTATATGGAGGTACCATGAAGGTGTACATTTTATTCAAAAGTTCCCTTTTTTCAGGATTTATCAAATATCATACGTCCATTGATTAAATAATTTGAAGGGATTTGCATTGTCATTTTACAAAATGCAAGTGTTTTTAAAATTAAATAGCGTCATTTATTCATTTTTAATATTCGTAGGTGAATTCTCTTTGATTTGTGGTTGAATCCTAATTAATTTAACAGCGACAAATCGAAAAAAACTCATAGAATTCTCTTCGATTTGTAGCTGAATCCTAATTAATTTAATGGCGACGAATCAAAAAGAATTCGAAGATGAATTCTTTTCGATTTGTAGGTAGCTGAATCCTAATTAATTTAACTGGAATCGAAGAGAATTTGTAGATGAATTCTGTGAGAAGTAGTTTGATAGAGGAAGGAACTTTTGAATGGAATGTACATTTCATTTGGTTGCCTTCAACATTTTATCAGTATGGCAGTCCATCTGTATATGGTCGAAGATCTCGTGTATCGCATAGCCTTACCGAGAGTTTAGATGTTTACACATAAAAAAAAATTCGTCTCTGTGGAGAAATGGGAATGCATTTCTGGGGAAAGCCCGGATTGAGAAAAAAGTTAGTTAAAAGATTTGTCAATTGTCCCGATTGGTGAGTCACCAATTTTCCCGATTATTTGACATTCGCAGTAATTTCTGTAACGACTTCAGCATTTTGTCTCGTGTTTTGTAAAACATTGAGTACCGTAATTCGAAATTTGCAAAATTAAATTTAAAACTTGATGCATGTGAAGAAGTAAATTATGTTCAAGAATACGGTTGAATTGTAATGGATTCGTTTTTAATTGAATAGATGTTTTACCAGATTACATATTATGTTATTCCACACACGCTAGAATAAAAAAACTGGCCATGTTCAACTTACATATTTTTATTATTACAAATTTTCCAGGATTAAGTAGGTAAGCAAGATAAATATCATTGCCGATAAAAATTATTATTGCGTTTATTTGAGGACGTACGGTACGTTCGAGTAAGTATTTAATGGAATAAGCAGTGTTACTGCGGGACACTGCACCAACGTTTCGTACGCCAATAAGTAATTCTATTTATTCGAATAAAAAAGGACATGATCGAAAAACGAAAATTCATCGTAAAGAATTGTTGCAACGTGTAGGTATTGTAAGTACGTACAGTTCATTTTTGTTAAAAATTCTTCATCAATGTTCAGATAAGGATATGCAAGCTGTTAGGACTAAAGCGTTGTTCGAGGCGTACTTAAAAATATATTTTACATATAATACAGCACGTAATAAGTAAAAGGTAGGTAATTTTCGTAAAAATATATAGGTAGCGAAAAACTTAAAACAAACGAAAAGTCAAGCAAAAGGAAAGGTTCATCAAAGTCGAATATTTGGTTTCTGTTTTTTTTCTTTTTTCTTTTTTTTTTTTTTGGTTTTTGGAACTTGAAAAAAATTAAGAAGAAAATAAAACGTAAATATACAAAAAATAATGATTATTGGAAAATAAGAACGAATATGTGATCTCATCGCAATGGTAGCGAAATTAGGAACATAAGGTATAAAATTCTTTTCAAAGTTGTCTAAAGGTTTGCACAACTAACTAGAAAAAAAAAAAAAAAATACATCAAATATTTCATCTAACTTCGACTCTTCTAACTTTGTATCACACGCACACGTAAATTTAAAAAAAAAAGTTAAATTTAAAATGATATAATTACTATTATACTCGTATAGGTACGTATATAAATGAAATGAAAATTGTTTAGATGACACATTTATCCAGATATTAGTACATTCGGGGAGGGATGAAAAATACTAGATTCAAACATTATTTTGTAAACAAACAGGAAAAAAAGTAAATAATTAAATGAAAAGTAAAATAGAAGAGGCTTAAGAATATTCGCGTCAGTGACTCACTCAACAAATTGATATCTAACTTCCGATGTCGCCTCAATCGGAGATAAAAATATTAAGGACATGTATAGAAAAATTAAGGGGAAAAAAAGAGAAAAAACATCCATAAACGATTATATAAGTCATAAAGTATTGGTTTTCGTTTTTTTTCGTGGATTTTCTCCCTTTTTCTTATTTTTATTCTTTAACTTCGAAATATTTGTACGTTGGATTTTCGTAACCATTGATTTGCATATTGGCAACGTGACGTTCCTCCGGAGTGATAGCTTGATCTACTTCGATGAATCCCTGGAAAAATCACCAATACCATTAACAAGCGCAAACAAATGTCGGTAGTTCTAATCGAAACAATATTTCAACGGACTAAGATTACGCGAGTAACTCGGAATTTTGACGCGGTTTCATTAACAAATTCGCCTCCTTCGCTACAACTCGCTCACGGACAGACCGGCTACACGTTATAAGCCGAAGAAAAATCAATCTTTCCCAAAATCGAGCCAATTCACCATTCAAGGTGCACCTACCAGCCACCCTAATGGATAGTTAGGCTCGTGGTTAAACGTTAAAAATCGTATTTGTGTAAGTGTTCACGTGCAGTATTTCAAGATTCATCTGCGAGAGAGTTTTACAATACTGGAGAAACCAATTTCTACAGCGGTTTTTCAGTAAATTTTTTGTGAAAATCTAATTACTTTTTTTTTTTTTATTTTTTTTTTTTGGAGAATGCCGGGTTCTTAAAAATTTTGGTCAGATCGGATCTCCCACTTTACCCTTTTCGTCGGGTTTGCCGTTATATCCAATACGCAGGTATTAAACTGGGGCATCGTTCGTTCAATATGTCGAGTTTTAGGGTACTTCGAAATGGATCCGCAGATTTTACAGTGATGGGATGAAGAGGCGGAGGAGAAAAGAAAAAATACCTTATCTTACGATTCACTTGTTGGACACAGCCAAATATGATTAACACATTCAAGTTTTTCACCCCTTGAAAGTATTTTTGCTCTACCTTGTAGACACCTACGACCATTAAATTAAAATTAACGATACGAAGTCGGATCATTTCGTCTTTTCTTTTCGAACGAAGAAACAAAACACACTTTTTTATATCATCATTAGTCATTTTCACCCTCGTTTCATCACTGGCCAGAAAAATCTGTCGATTCGAGGGTCTGTATGATCTAAATATTCTGCAAGCCATTAGTTTAAACTTACAATAATGTTAAATTAGAAAATTAAGAGAACAATAGTGGATACATTGTGTTCCTCGAGGGAAGACTATACTTTATAAAATGACGTTATCGTTGAACCAATAAAAAAAGCGTAGAGAACATTTTCGGTGGAAAAATTTGTGACGTTTATTTTTACATACAACTATTAGACCTATGCTGTAAAACTGAAAGGGAAAAATTATTGTTAAAAAACGGGTTTTAATTTTCTTTATTTATTTTCACTCGCCACTGACTCAAAATGACTTTCGAGTGAAATTCGACGATGAATATGAATTCGTCTATAAAAAATAGGGAGGGGGGAGTGCGCTACCACTGAAAATGCCTTTTTATAGTTATCAGTTTTTGAAATAATCAACAATTTAAAGAACGGCGAATTTTAAATTAATTAGCGATTTTTTATTCGTTTATTATGAACGAATCGATGATGATAAGGAAAATTATTATCGGTTGAAACTTTTAGAAAATTTTCTCATCTTTCCAGCGATACCAACTTCAATTTTCTAGTTTAACAGAAGTTGACGAATCATCGATTGAAAGATGACAGTAAGTAGTTGGATATTATGCAGATGCAGTACACTGAACATTCGTTTCGTTTTGTTTCATTTTTATAATCCCTAATGATGAAATTATTGATTCGAATCGACGCGCAGAAAGTTATACGAACTTGATTCTGAGGTAATCTAGCGTTTCTTCGTCTGATAACCGCAATGCCAACCATAGTCGCCGCCATCAGCGTGAATGCGGTGAATGCCAACGTGAAGTACAAATTCTTCGGACTATGAGAATAAGATTCCGCTTTGATGGCGTAAATCTGAAATTAAAGGGGAGAGAAAAAAAACGAAAAAAAAATCGATCATTCGCGGGTAGGTACAGTCATTATGGTCTACGCACCTGCGGAGGTACTTACGAGTGACGACTGTCGCTGTCACTGCGGGGTGCGGGTGAATAGGACGTGAGCAGTGTAGCGAGAGTACGTCTTACGAAATATTACGTGCGATTGTGTAAGACGTTGGGAGATCGATACGCGCGCGCGTCACAGAGAGAAAGAAAAAAACAACGAAATTCTGGGCGCTCATCAACGCCGCAATACTTGGATTTCGATGCCGCTGTTGCTGGAGAAGGACGATGAATGGAAATGTTCGGGACGAAGGCGACGCGACCATCGAAAAATCTTAAGGTTCAAAAAGTTGGAATTTTGTTTCAGGGAATTTCGATTCGACGCTAAGTAGTTCACCCTTTGGAGATCCCGGGGGTATCTGATTGCAGGCGAATTACGAGCAGTCTGCGACAGAGATGTAAGACAGCATCGAAATCGAAGATAACCGAAGTATGATTTCAATGTAAAAGAAAAAGAATGTACCTGTGCTACGCGGATTTAGTACAAATTTCTTGAATATTACAAAAAAGACGTACCTACGGGGTAATACAAAAAAATAATTTCATAATTATCGTCGACCAGACCCAACAACAGTCAACTAACACTTACAACGGCCATGAAGCAAAATAAGGTTAAAACAAGAAACTCGTTTTGGCAACAAATTTTCGATTACAAGAAGCTTTAAGTATGACATTTTCGAAAAAGCAGAACACTCTGAACACTTGTGCCCAAGAAGTCGATAAAGTACCAATAGGTTATTAAAGATTAATTTATTTGACCAAATTTGTGGCTGAGACCTACCTACGATCCTACCACTGAATTACGTTAATGAAGTACAGATAAATTCTCGCTTCGTAACGAATTTAAAGTTGGAAAATAATCAGTTCGCGCAGAATTCGTGAGAATAACGCAAATCCTGGAGGGAAATGTGCCTGTGTTCGAGTACAGAGTACAAATATAATATAATAATTTCCATTTCATAAATACAAATTGTCTAGCAAACTACGATGATTTACAACATTTTGCTTCTATTAAAATAGACTTGAAAACTGATGATCGATGTTAAGTACTGAGAATCTGGAAAATTAGTCGTGAAAAGGCCGAGAAAATTTACCAGTATTAACGGAGAGAGAACAAAATGGAAGACCAACACCCTCGAGCAAAAATCTCGGAATCCGAAAGATGACGGTTGGACAGTACAATACTATATTCGTTGACATTTCAGCCGTTTTCCGTCCAACGAAAGATAATCCCTGCGCCTCGAAGCAACGTTGCCAAGTGTCAATGTGTTTTCGATTTTATACTTCAGTTTTCACGTATTTTAATGGTAATATTGACATGCGTGGCAACAATACACGCATTACGACCGATGTAAAATTTGTTAAGTTGTTGCGGGTTGCGTTTTGTCAAAGAGATCAACTTTTGTCGCACGGACTCCGTTACTATACAATAGGCCCGTCACACACTTCAACGAAGCTACGTTTTGAATATCCGGCGACGTTGCTGAAAACTTGGTGATAACCCGACAAATTAAAAAACGTAGCTCATCTACGTTTGATGTTCGCTTACTTTTTTGCACAGAAAAGTTTCGTATTTTTACGTAGCTGCGATCTACCGCGACGCATGAACCACATTCGTTGCGTGACGTTCGACACGTAGCTTCGCCGAGGTGTGTGATTGGCCTAAGACTTTGAAATATTCTTACCGTCGCAGAAATGATGACGAGTAGTGACTTTTATTGCGCGTAGGAGAAACTACATCCAATATTTCAAAAGCGAGAGTACGAAGGAAGGTTTTCCTATTTATGGTCTGCATTAAGCACCATCACAATTCCCACTCAGGATTTCATTATTCTCACGAATTCGACACCGTGTTATGATTTTGCAACATTCGTTATGCTCCCACAATTTTGCAAATGGACATCACACGTGTCTGAATTAAAATTTCCAAGGATGTATCACTCAATTTGTAAGAAAAAATATCCTAACCCATTGCCTCTATCAACGTTCGGAATCCCAACTGAAAAATTAAAATTTCTGAATAATAATTACTCGAGTGACTGAGAATGGTTCAAATTCAGGTAGAGAAACATGTTTTTTTTTTTTTTTTTTTTTTTTTTTAAATAGATTGGATTTAAAAAATCGGGCTTTGTCGTGACATTGGGCTCGGATATCGATCATGAACCGAATTGATATGAACTGATAATTGATAAGAGTTGATAGTAAGTGTACTTGAAATGGGGTATCAATCGCTATCAACAATCAATTCATATCAATTCAGTTCATGATCGATAAATACCTTGGTTTGAAATAGTTACTCAAAAAATTTGGTAATTTTTGGTTCGGCCACCTATGCGTGATGGCATCATCACGAAATTGTTTTGCGAGTCCGAATATAAAAAAGATTCGTTCGGCTTCGCCTATCTCGCTTCAGCTGGCAAGTCCAGTACAAAAGAATTTTTCTCAGGTAGCAGAAATTAAAAGTTCTTCGAGAGCGATCATGTACGTTCGATAACTGTTTTTAAGAACAAAACAGGCACTTACGAAAGGAAATATTTAAAATGAGAAGCGAAATTTTTGATGACTAAAACATAATTGTGTTTTATGATTGTTATTAGTAAGTTACACAATTGACGGTTGTATAAAAAATAACTCCGGAAAGAAGATACCGATACTTTGTTTCCATGGGAAATAGCATGTAAAAAGATGTAAACAATCTCCATGAACACCCTTTTAGAAGTGATAGTACTTGATAAGCACTATAGTGCTCCACCACCACTGAACATCCCAACTGAGTACAATTGTCCGGAAATTCTGATGAAATGCAGCCGAGTGATACTAATTTAAGTTAAAAATAGCGCGAGGAACAACAACAATAATTCCGAATGAATTGAGGGAGGAAGGACTTTCTCAGCGAGCAGTAGGTATTACTTTCGAACTAAGACACGTACGAGGGGCTATAAGTTTCGAATAATTATATTTGGTATTCGAATAGGCGGTAGGCCGGTAGCTTGGTAGTCGATGTGACATCTACTAACCGGTTCTCCGTGGGCTAGGTCGTGGGTGAGTGCGTGTGCAACCGGTGGTTGAGGCTCTACAATCATCGCCTGCACTGTAATGGCGGACGGAGTCGAGCTTGAGGACTGAGAGGTAGTCCGACGATCGTCGATTACCGTTTCGGCGTCAAATTCAGCTTGAATTTCATCGGAGTGAGCTTCGTCTCCTTGCATCTCCACTTTGCTGTACTTCATCGAGTCTTTTCGCTGTTTTTCCAGAATACGTTCGCGTTCTTTGTCTGAAAACCAAATGCGCGGTCCGTACATTAGCATCGAACAAACTTAACGTCAAGATTTTTCCTGTCAGCAATGTGGCAGCGATTGAGCTTTCGTTACGACGTCTGAAAAGAAGAGGACCATACAAGTTTTGCGCCGAATAGAATTACTGTTGATCGAAATCTTGTTCTGCGACATAACATTTATTATTTCGAGCTTGAGAACTAAAGACTAACTATAATGCCAAAATTTGGAGTTCGAGAAATTTTTTTTTAGTTTCACAAAATTTTATAGTAAGACACTCCATAAATTTTAATACATTTTCTACGCGTAGCAAGAAATTCGTATAAATTTAGATCCTTTCGGAGTTTCCCCAATGTTTCGCATTTCATTTTTACTCGACGATCTCGCTTTTCTTCACATTTTTCTTCAAATTGTATTTTTTTTACTTTATATATATACATATATAAATCAGAACACTCCCACTACTATAGATTTTGAATTGTATCGAGTTATTCCATTTAGGAAAATCAAAAATAGAACATCTTTAAAATGTGTTTTTCCTTTTTTCCCCCTATCTTTCTTTCTTTTTTTTTTCCTCCTAATACGGCGTACACGGATTTCTAATTCCGAAAAAATTTTAAATATTATGATTTTGAAAACGGAATGGTCGACGTACGAATTTTTATTTTGTAACTCGTTAAATTTATGGACCCATTTTTCCAAGGTGACTAAGAAAAATTTCAACTAAATACGAAGTAATTTTTCAAATTCTCAACTAAGACAAACTTTCGTTAAACGAATAAAAATAAAAAGAATCTATTCCCAAAGAATTGGGTCGCGGGACCGGGGACAAAATCTATTTCAATATTCGGGTTCAGAATTGCTTACGAATCGGGTTCGGAATTAATTTCGAAAATCGGATACCTTTTCCAAAAAATGATTAGTCTACATAGGTACGCGTATTGCTATGGTGGACGATTTGCATAATAAAACTGTTTAGAAAATAAACATAAATCGGAAACATATAGTACTTACTTCACAGTTCACAGACATTTAGCGAATTACGAACTTTTAACATTGACAAACAATTTTTCTGATGGTATTCGAAAATTATTAGGAAAATAAGTCAATATTATGCCGCGGCGATTACAGTCGGTGCCAGAATTTCGTAGAAGGAGTAAAATATATTAGGTTTCGGGGAAAAAATCGTAAAGGCAAAAACAGGTGAATAAAATTTAATAATTTCATTCAACTTATTCGCCATTATTTGTCTTTAAAAAAAGGTATATTTGAACGCGAACAACCTGAGGCTAGAACTCCGACATAGGAGCTGGGCCGAGTGAAAACAAAACCTTTACCTACACCGACAGATATTAAACGGGGATGAGTAGGTAAGGCTACGAAATATCAGGAAATGAAGCACCATGATGTGGGGTACGTAAACTCGGCCGATTTTATTTTGAAATTTATTCGACGAAACGCGCTGCGTATAGCGCCATTAGGCTACCTATTTTGGTTTAGCAGCGGGCTCATTCGTTGAGCTACTTGGGCCAACGTGCGCCTTAAATGTGACCCTACCGCGAAAACAAAGCGGTTCAACCGGGCCACAGAACTACAGAACAATAAAAAGTAGGTTTCGTGTTTCACGCGTAAGACGGATAAATTTCGAATTCGTTGCAACAGCCCGTTGATCAACATCGGACGGGCAAGGCGCGATAGTTGAGAATCAGCTTTCGCATCCGACGAGAGTTTTAGAATTCAACCTTCCGCAAGCAGCAACCCCAACTTATTTACCAATAAGGGTGTTGTAACGCAACGCAGCTCCAGCGAATGCCCCTGTTACGTACGCTAACAACACGAGCATCCGCAGGTATCCCTCCCATTTACTTACCTTCTTGAGCGGCGATCACTTCGTCCTTGTATTTGTCCAAAATGGCGGATTCCGCTTCCTTGGTCATAGCGGGCAACGAACCGAGCGTTTCGTCTTTACTGCGCAAAGCTTGCACGTAGTCGGACATGAGTTTCGAAATTTTTGCAGAAATGGACGGGTAGCTGGAAAAGAGGCGAAAAAATTAGGAGGGTAGCTTGCGGTGCGCCAGTCGGGTGCAGTCGCGGTATTCTTTGGACACCGAAATGACAATAACGCCTACCGCTCCAGCATCTGCAGAGACTGATTCACCATGTGATCGATGTCGAGCAAATGCTCCAGAGTAATGGCTTTCTCCCGTTCTGCTTGCTCGACACTGGTCATCAACAAATGACGGTAGTGAGTGATGGTGTGGTGTCGATCTTTCTCCAACGATCTCAGCAATTTTTTCAGGCATTTCAGCACGTAATGGGTCTGTGTAAAGACGTCAGCCATGATGAAATTAGTAACGAGTGAGGGGTGTACGCGGCAGGACCGCTAGTCTTATACCTATTCATTTAATACTAATCAGCGATCGCGTAGCAAAACCATCGCCATACATAATAACGGACCAGACAGACAGACAGCGTAGAAATAAAACGTCGCGAACGACCCACAAAAAATTCCGAAAATACATTTTCCTTCGTTTAGGAATAAGTTTTGGAAATAGATAAGTAGTAGAATTTTGCAAGTGGACCAACGAAAAACTTACATTGGAACAAATTCAGATTCCAGAAAATATAAGTGCAACCGCTGAAAAAGAGAATGTGAACTTCAATTTTTTTTGTCAGAATGAATGATCTCCACACAAAGCTGTTTTTTATTACTGATGCCAATAATT
Source organism: Ericerus pela (assembly GCA_011428145.1). Taxonomy (NCBI): domain Eukaryota; kingdom Metazoa; phylum Arthropoda; class Insecta; order Hemiptera; family Coccidae; genus Ericerus; species Ericerus pela. The sequence goes on along the minus strand of WOFM01000538.1, from coordinate 128,018 downwards.
CTTGCCATTTGCTTCCATCGAACTCACACAAAATCAAAGTTGTCGAGAGCAATTGTGAGAGAACAATAGCTTGTAAAAATATGGAATTTGGCTGAGACACAAACATAGTTTAGCTGAACATTCTGTGAAAATTTGGTCGCAATCGAACGTATACTTTTCGAGATATGGCAGAAATTCGTCAACTAGACTGACTTACCATCATTTGAATCAATCATTCTTAACAGAATTTCAGCGATATCTCCTGAAGCAAACGTGCGATTGAGCTGAAATTTTCCTGAAACATTCACATATGTTAGTAGAATGCTTCTTTGATTGGAATTGTATGTTTGGTTTTAAAAACACCGCTGAAATTCCGTTTTGATCCTGTGGTTAGATGAGATCGATTCAATCTAGTCAACAGGAAATCGGTCAGGATAATTTGCACTTTATACAAAAAATGTTATTTTTCAGTTTCAACTTTTTTTTTGCTAAGTATGTTGAACAGCCACAACCAGGACTATGAAAACCTTTTTTTTTTTTTGAAGATTTTGTTCCAGTTTGGTTCTTTTAATTTTCAGAAACGTCAACTCGGTTTTCATTTAATTTTCAGCGCATTTTCTAAAGGAAAATACAACTATTGCATTTAGTGAAATGGTGGGATCTGTGGAAAATCACCAATCTTGAGTCGTACATCACAAATATATAGGTCACTCAAATTCTTCTGTACCCAATCTACGGTCTTTGATGAGAAGTCTAGCAGACTTGAATTTGTATATAACCAGGAAACACTAAGAAAAAATTCCTCTTACAAGTTTCTCTATTTTTAAAACTAACAGTCATGAGTTTATAAATTGGAAAAAAAAAGCTATCTGTCATGAAAGTTGACTAATCATAAATATTTAGGTGCCAACGATCTTTTTTTGGAGTTTTGTCATGATAATGCCTAATTGTCCTTGTATCTAAGTCCTCAGCATTTCTAATTAAATTTTTTCCTCAAATAATTCAAATGTTTAATTCCAAATTTTCAAACTTATTAACCCGATAACTCAGTCTGTTTTAAAAATAATGACATAAGCTAAGATAAACTTTTTTCTTAATTAGGTCAGAATATACTTAGATCTAAATTTTTAAAGCTCTCCCCACCAATTTTTTATGAAATTTACAAAACCTAAAGAATAAATAGACTTGTAGTTGTAAGAGGATCTGGTTATATCCAAATTTCAAGTCTGGCAGATCTCTCACTAACTTCTACTTTTCATTCATTTTGGCATTTTTTGGTTGACAGTGGAGCCTCCACTATTTTATCTATGGCAATAAAACTTGAGATAGTGTCAAAAGCTTTCATGAGCTACACATTTTTGTTAAAATTTTTTAAATTCAAACCCTAATTTCGGAGGAAGGGGTTCTCAAAGTTTTGCATTTCTAGGTTGAAGTTAAAGTACCACACTTTTTGCCTTGTCAAACATAACTAATATAATAAATGTATAACCTCGTTTTTTCAGTCTATATTATACAAAAATTAGGAAATTCCAGTACATGCGTTAACTATTTCGTTGTTCCACTGAAAAAACAAACTGAATAGTGTTACCAGGATGCATAAGCCAAATGGCACTTCTGGGTTTGTATAATTCATATACTTCAAGAATAATTTTTTGCTTTTTATTTATTTTTCTTCAAATTTCTTGAAAAGTACCTGCCTAAACTTTTATCAGGGTTTCGGAATACCACTTAAATTTTATATTTCTATTATTATTTGTCATACTTTTTATATTTTTATTTGAATTTGTGAAAATACTGGCCTTCCTGATTTTCACCTCGAAATACCAGCAAAGCTGGTCAAATATCTACCAGTTGGTCACACTGGTTTTAATAATTACGGATGCATTTTGAAGAATCAAACTAGGTGTAGATCGTATTTGTCAGAATCAGAAGGGGTTTGTTATTTTCAGACCCAACAAACTCTAGGGGTTCACTTTTGTTCACTTGTGATTCAAATTGTTGAATTAGTGATAATAAAGTTCACTTCTGTAGAGTAATAGAGATATGAGAATGAGATAATATTTTTTAAAATTATGAAAGGTAAAGAACGTAACTTTTTTCTCTTCATCATTGCAAAATCTTAAATAATTAATATGTTCTTCTGTACCTGAGGAAGAACTTCTATTGCAGTATGAGAACAAATTAATGGCAAGTCTGTTACTAAATCTAACCAGTTCTTTTAATGAACATTGGTGGGGTGTTCAAGATAATTGTGGATTTTCAGGTTAAGTAAGAAGTAATTTTGATGTTCAATTCTTTGCCATAATATTCCATCACTTAGTAATTAAATTATTTAATTCTAGTTCATTTCATATTTTTTATTCTAAATGTAGAAATATGCTTCGAAAATTTCTATGAAGAATCAATCTTATCCACTATGAAGGTTTCACCTTTACACATTTATAGTCCTAAGAACTGAACAAAATTGCACATACTTTCAGCCCACTGATTCACTCACCAGTTTGTTGGATGTGAAAATAACAAATCCCAAATCAGAATATATGATTGAAAGCTATAGGTACACGGAGACATACACAATTAAAGAGATCCCCAATAAGCTGATCAAAAAACACATCCAAGATGAAAGGTTTCAGATCAGTATATTTGTTATTGCTCATACGTCGTATAACTTCAGTGACGTGAAAATAGATAACACTAAAAAATTCAATTACAAATTTCATAAAATGTGCGCAACTTTAGATGCGTAGAATATAAAACCACAGAGTATTAAATATAATAGAGGACGCATGTGAAACAGAAAGCTGCACTACTTTCTCTATCAAAATATCTACCATGGCTAAGGTACTGACATTTTCAATCTCATTTTTATCAATAAAATTCACGTTGATTGTGATTTTTAAATTAATAATTATATTTATTCATTCATTTAATAAAATTATTTGAAAAAAATATTTCTGATTATTGCCCATGGACCCGAACGAGGGGCAAAGAAATTTGAATTTGGTACCGAAGTAGTGGGAACAAATAGCTTCGAAAGTGATGTTGTTTTTCGTTGCAACATTCAGATGAACATGCATCCTCTATTATATTTAAAACTCTGTGGGTAAAACACTGATATCTTCGTTTTCATCTCTGATGTATTTCTATACCACAGTATTTCTTTAGCTGTATGTTTCTGGCTGTGGATATACCTATGTTGGGGACAAAATTACTTACACGCAGGAATACACGCATAATGGAAATGAAAATCTACAAGATCCTGTCATCAGTATTGTCTATATGCATAGGATGTAGGTACACACACTTACGTTGGGTGGATCATCATTCAGAGCACGTGTATAACAATTCATGGAATCTTTTTTACGTTGATTAATATGGGCATTAATCCGCTGCTGATGCATGGCAACTAGCTGATGCTTTTCTGCGGCTTCTTCTTCTTCCAGAGCTTGAACAGTCTGCTGGAATCGCGAAGTCATTCGGTGCTTAAATTCTTCGGCCATGTGCACATCTCTATTTCGCATTTCTTGGTAACGCTCTTCCAATTCTGACCAGTCTTTCATCACCTATTTGATTAAAATATGAAAAATAAAAATAACAAAAATCCAGAGGTTTTACACTTTGGAAGAATGAGAAATAAATATTTAAAAAAAGTTGTTTTTTTTCAGCTTCGTATTTGCTCCGTAAACAATGAAACAACATTACTGCCTCCACTCTTTTTATCATCGTTATCTAAGTCTTCTCTCGCTAAAAATCTGAGGGCAGAAACTTTTTTAAAAACCAACTCTAGAAGCATTTTCAAGGCTAAAAAAAATTTCGAAAAAACGATGATATAATGATTCATATATAATTGAAAATTGAAATGCGTTGGATTTGAGGGACTTTAAACAACGAATTTCACAAGCTACTAGCAATACCATGTCAAAAGTGTTACCGACTCTAATTTAAACAGAAGTCGTGCCTTCCTTCGCATTTTTTATGTCGAAGATTTCACTCCGTCAGGAGCTCTAAATTTGTCTCATATAATCACACTGAAAACAGGCTGACGAATTCTTTTTTAACGTGTTTTTTCATAAGAAAAACAAGTTTGAATTGATTTTCTAAGACCAAAAACATTTTAATATGGATGATCACTAATTATCAGCGGATAATTTTTAAATTCAATCCAAATGTAATGAAAAGAATTCATTTTTACGAAATACATATGTTTGGTACGTTTATTTTCGGAACTGACGGAATTTCGTTGGCTCAGAACGAGTGTCTTACTTTATAGATTTTAATGAGTCTAGGCTCAAAATGTTCCTGACTATCAGGAAAAAGTCCTAGGCTGTTCATATTTGAAAATTACAAAATTGGAATGGTGTAATTGAAGAAAATGATAATTGAAAGATTGAAAAAATTAATGTCATAAATTTGGTCATATCCAATAATAAGAGCTACTCATATTAACGCAGTCAGATTTTTTTTTAATTTTTTTTTTTTTTAAATGAAATTTATTAAGAGAAATCTACACATATAATTTATAAGATCAACATCAATTCGTCCATATCTACAAATCATCCATATCCTGGTTTTGTTCGTTTACTATATTTACCATCCGAATGCATATCTTTCGCCTCAACTTTCTGATTAATATCTGCCCAATCACTATATAAATGTGAAGGCGGCTCTTCGAGAGATGGAGACGACATAAAAGTAGTTTTCATGTCGCACCTATGGATACCACTGCTGATACCAAGCGTTTTGCTTCCTAAAAATCTTATTGGAGGAAAAAATCGTCACGTGCATTTGTTTATAAACACATGCGTACAAATTACCCCACTCCGGAGAATATGATTATTCTTACTGGTCGATGTGGATTATGTGGGATAAAATTTCCACGCCAGTGTACTCGTGCTGGATGTAGATGTCAACGACAGCGATCCCATTTGTAAACAGCAGTATGTCGTCTCCATCATGTATGTATACGTATATATATATATATATATATCCTTGAAGAGACGGCTGAAATTACCGAAACTGTTTCTTAAATTGTACGCGCATGCGCCAACTATAAATGTTTCGTTTTTTCGAAATAACGAAATGATTAGTGTTACCAGACCTTTTCTCAAGAAATATTAGACAGTTTTACTTTTAGAAATGAGACAAGTGGTATCTGAGGGGGAACATGCTCCCATTGCCTCTCCTTAATCGCAGTATTCGCCGATGTTATAATTGAAGCTTCGACATTTTAGTCGAGAAGGTGTTAGCACGGATTAACAAAAATTTTGCCCACTTTCTACGATTTACGAACCTTGGTTACTTTCTCTCGATGGAGTTCTTCGAGGCGCCTTTGGGCTTCTTTGTACGCTTTGTGTTCTTCGTGAGGGTCGAAGTGGGTGAAATACGGATCGGGAGTTGTGGAGACGGTGGTGGTTGGGGCTGAAGTCGTCGTCGTTGTAGAGGCGGTAGTCACCGGCGTTGCCTTAGAGGTGGTGGGGGTTGCTCTGAGGGTGGTGGTGCGGGGGGAGGAGGTGGTGGTGGTGGTGCTGCTGATGGCGTTTTCGTCGTACGACGAGTCGTAGTCGTCGTCGTTGTCGTCCAAGTCATCGTCGTCATCATCGTCGTCGTCGTCATCTTCGTCGTCGATGTCGTCATCGATCTCGAACTGGTCGGACATAGTATTCGGCACCGAAAGCTTCTTCAACGTCGTCTTATCTGAAAGTTGGCGTTAATAAAAGAAAAAAGGATCAGAAACGAGTACGAAAAAGCGTTGACGGATAGGCACTTCGACCGACTCGATTGCTCGGTTGCTCGATTACTCGAATACGCAGTTAGGCAAAGAGTTACAACAATTTGGCCTTGGCGTTCAAATGAATTGTGGAAGGAAGAGCAACAGCTCACACGATTGGGGCAGTTAATACCACATTCGAGTGTTTTTTTCCTACATTTAACGTATACCTGCACGACTACCTGAGTATGACCGAGTATGGTATTATGCAGATAGTTTTTTCGGTTATACGAGAAAAGAACGAATATTGCATTAGACGATCAGAAAATTCAGAGAATTACGAAGACGATTGGAACTCGATTCATGGATCGCGAATGTTATTCACCAACTTTTTTTACGTCGAAAGAAGTGGACCAGAAAACTCGAACATTCCCTCCCAACGGTATCCAGGATGAGAGAATCTTCGTTTTTTTCTTGGGGGGGTCTATATAGCGTGGAAGTGTGACAAGACATGGCCAGCGATCAACACCTTCGGTGCTGCCTTCCCCAACCATACGGCGAAAATTCCCTCACTAAGATAATCATTTTAGTGCCGGTACCATGATGAGGGAATCCCAGCCAGTGAAAATTTTTTAAATTATACTTAAACATTTTTCTGTTTTCGAAATGGAGCGAAAAAGGAGACCAATTTTCTTAAATTTTACTCAAAGAGGGGGCGAAAAAGTTGCCTTTTAGGTTAAAAATGAAGGTGTATAAAATTTCATTGAAAAATATTTATATTTTTATTATGAAGTAGGTCCTTAATGTTTTAGCCATATTGGATAATTGTAATTTCCAACTGAGGGGCTCCTCAGGGAGTATTATGAGAATAATCTAAAGGATAGTACGAAAATGATACCTACGTCATATTACAGTAGCTATTATCGAAGAAAACGGTGATATCTTTATATTAGACGGGAACTGGTGGGGTAGTGAAAGGCTGATAGCCCAGGGGGACCCCGTTCAAAGAGAAATTGGAACCATAAAATTTGTTTGTCCTATTTTTATTAAATGTAATGTAGACCTCAAAACTTGCCATTCTGATTGAAAGTGATGTGTGTAAAATTTCATCATACCCGAAGACTGTAAAGTACAGTGTTAGTGTTAAAAATCATTTACAAACAAAAATGAACTTATTCCACAGTAGGGCTGCTGTGATTCCCCTAGACCAGTGACGAAGCGCCCCTCTATGATGAAGAAAGTCGACTCATCTTGCTCCTCACCTAAAGGAAAAATGTTGAAACAATTTGGAGAGTATAGGAAGCCAAAAAAGTTTTTAGATATATTTAGTTTTTTAGAATATTCGTATATGTAGATATAGGAGTTTTGTTCTGGGGCGATAGGATACAAAATTTTGCACAGAAAAGAAAAAGAAAGAATAAAACAGCGCCTCCCTAAAATAGTGAGAAAGGGTCTTCAATAAAGTCGCCTCACAGAATCCCTGTTTCATACAGTAAATCTCAGAGGGGGGCAAACGTTTTCAATTTTAATTAATTCAACAAAAAATAAAAAATAATATGGATATTTTCTTTCTTTTTTCAAAATTTGCCACCCTGGGCTGAACCCCTCTCATCCCATACGTTAATACAAATACAAAGTTACATAGTAATATCAATTTTTTTTTCTGGGTGGGAGGAAGTGATTTAAGAAATCATTAACAATTTTAATGAAAATCGACAAAAATGATTTTTTTAGGCTAGAATTCAAAAGACACCAATGAGTGTGAAAACCCCGATGAATTAAGAGTTCAGATTTCATCATTTTCATATTTTCACTTGACTTGGCGATCAAATTTTTGGAGTAAATCAGCATCTTTGTAAAAGTGAACAGCAGCAAAATGCAAATATAATGACGATGAATTGTTTAAAAAGAAAATTGTGTGAAAATGAGAAGTTTTAAGATTAATTAGTTGGGTACCAAGAGGTGCGTCGGAGTTCTCCCTCTTGACAGAGGAGATACTGGTGTTGAGGCAATGTCAGTTGTGAGTTATGAGGGGTGTGATATAGGTGTGTGACTCCAACCAACTTTATATGGTCCCTTGGACCTTAAATTACACTAATTATAAGCTTCTATCAGATATATATAGCTAGAGAGATTTCCAATAGGTGATCAAAAATGTGACAAGCATCTCAACCATCACTATCATGATCATCATAAACAATTTCTCAACTTTGTTTTTTTTTACTGCGCATGTGTCATAACTTGATAGTGTGTGTATTGGTATAGAGATGTCTGTTTTCACTATGATACATTAGCAGCTTTGGCTGTGTAGAATGTTAAATGAAGTTGACTTTTCATTGGTGATGATGATGATGATGATGATGGTTGAAGATCTTTGTTATTTTTTGTGCCATAGCTCGTACAGAAAGTTAGACATCTCTTTAGCTATATGTTTCTAGCTTCTAACCACTATATGGTAGTGGGAGCAATTAGGCCTTGTGGTTATAAAAATCAAAAATTCTTCAATTCATTGAATTTGTCAGTATAAATCGCTTCCACTTAACAAAACAACTAAAAATACTTTGTATTTTTTTAGGAAATTTTCTATTACTCTTGACTTTGACTATTCCAATTAAAATACTTCTTACTTTTTCCTGTCTGAGACAGAAATAATTCGTCTGAAAAATAAAATTCTAATCTTCAAATAATTACCACAAACACTTCTCATCCTTACAGAAAAATAGAATTTGTTGCCCCCAGCATAGAGAACTAACAATTCTATTTTGTACACGTATTCCTTATAATACTTTGTCTTACATGAGCAAAAAAATTAATAAATTAATTTTTCTACCACTCCTAACATCTTTCTATGTGAAAATATTACGTACTTTTATCTTTATTCCTTATTAATGAAAAATCTTAACGGAAATAAACTCCTACTATTGTATGATAAAATTATTTATTTTACAGTCTTATTCAACACAAAAATGCGATGTCTATATAATTCAGATCTTAATCACTACACTTCCCTATAAGCATATGCATGAAAGCATAGAATAAGGAAAAAACTGATAAAATATTATCTATATTTCTCTCTCACTTATAAGTTTTTGTAAAATAAATTAAGAAGTGCAAAAATTTGTCTAAAGATAGACAAATTTGGGGATCATTGCGTCATTTCAACAATGTCAAGGTTACAGGTAATCAATATTGTTGAAATGCAAAAACTAAGCATTGTAAAGTATAGATGATGAGTCTCTCTCATACACTGACAAACTTTGTGCAAATACACATCACCCTACAAATACAAAAATTTTTGGATTTTGAAATCTGTGATGGCAACAGTAGCAACGAGCAACCAACTCAACCACTTTGTTTGCTCACACATACGCAGAATATAACTCTGACAATGTATACCCTCACAACTCAGGTAGTTAAGACTAGCTTTATGTTTCTGATGAGTAAATGCATCTTCTTTTATGCAGATTTGTTTATTTTTGCTAAATATTTATTTATTTTTTCACAATTGTCCTTATCATAATTCGTGTATTTTCACACGTTTTTTTCAAAGACAAATTTGATATCAAAAACTATGTTTTTTGTATTTTGCATTCATCACTATCCACAATTGAAATTTTGTGAAAAATCTCGTGTCTTTGTAATTTTTTGAATTACATCATGGTTAAGCTTCTCCTAAAAGCCCATTTTTTGAAAAACTTGTTTAATTTTTGGATTACATTGTGGTTATCCTTTTCTTTAAAATCCCAAATTTGTGATTTTTTTGTATGCGTTTTTTGTATTTTTTATGAATTGCAGTTGTGTAGTGGGTAGAATCAAATCCTCTCACTGACTTTTTTCAAAAAAATCTTACTCAAATTTGGTAAGTGTCTTAAGGACCAAAATCCTTATACTAACTAATAACTGCGTCATTGCTTAAAAATTTAGTTTTTGCATTATACCTATGGTATTAGCATACATCTGTTCACAACAATATATATATAAAGCATAATCTAAATTACAAAAATTTGAACTAGGTCTAAAGGATTTGAAAGAATCAAATCTATTAATGTCCAAACATTTAATGTAGTCAACCTATTTATTTATACGATCACTATATGTATCAATGATCATCTTAACGTAATGCCCAAATTTTTATTAATTACTAAGATCAAAAATCTTTTATAGTTTTAATACTGTTCCAATTAAACAATATTTTATCGCCCCAGGGTCATAGCTGATTTTTTTTTTGGTTCTCCAACACTTAAAAATTTTCTGGAATTAATCATTTTTGTAAATGAAAAATGTATTTTATCCTATGATCATCCTCTTTGTCAACATATGTTGTTGTTAATGTCTTCTTCTATGGATTCTGATTTCTCTGATGGTTTGATCAAATTTATGGTGATTATTGAGCACAGCCCATCCTACACCATAGAAGTTGAGAAATTTCTCAAAACTCCTACGTTCAAAGTAGGAATTATGACAAAAATTTTTCGGAAATGGAAGCAATTGATTACCATCTTCAAGGTTTGGAGGTACCACCAAAAGGACTTAAAAAATTAATCCTTATCGCTGCACGTAATTGCAAATGTGATCTTCTGGTTAAACAAACTAATATTAATAAAAAATCTTTGGCTTGAACACTTGTTCCCTATTAGACAAAACATAGGACTCACATCAAAAGAAGAAAAAAAAGAAAAACATCTTCTGAAATTAGCACAACCGAAAGAACTTGTTAGAAGTTTAACTAAAACTTGTGAGGAATTAGATCAGTCCCTCAAATCATATCTTCATTGACAGAAATACCTCAAGGATATCGAACAGATGATTCAAGACAAGTTCAACATGAGTGTTCTTCAATTTGAACAGATATTACGGAGGCTTTAGATGGACAACCAGAACACCAACAATGTTGCGAGGAAGAGTTTGATTCAGATGGTACTGAATGATAAACCTCAAAACAACCATGCACTGAAAAGGGTAATGAATCTTCTAATTCAAATAAATGCTCGCATAACATGATGACAAATGAAAATTCTGTGGAACCAGAAGCAGATACGTCTTCAAAAATATCAAGAGTGAATCACCTTTGATTCCAACAGAATATTCATTGCCATCTGTTAATACTAATAATTCTTTATCGGTAATTAATAATCCTATTTCTGATAATTTAATGGGACTTATAAGACCAAATTAATCATCATCAGAATTTAACATTTCTGCTTCAAATATTAATTCTTTTGATTATATACCTAAAGTTTGGGAACAAAAAAATGTTTTGCAAACTTCAAAACTCCAAAATTTCATCTGGAAAGATGAAATAGAGAAATTTTAAGATATTCTGGATTTATTAATGGCAAGATATTGCCATACCCCCAAAAAAAACTTACTTCATAGTGCATTACCTAAATTTTATGTGACAAAATTAGTCTTTTTTTCCTGATGAAACAGTATATGTTCAAAGGTTAAAATTCTTACATAGTCACTATGGTGATGAATCTGAAATTCAAGCAGCATTGTGGGAACAACTTACAGCTCTTCTACAATTACTAATGAAATTACTTCTATCTCGGATGCTTTAGACTCTCTATCAGTAATGATAGATTGACATCGAATGGTTTCTAAAACTGTCGACAAAGGACAATTATTCAACATTATTGTCAAAAACTTTCCTCCCAGATCTTATAAAAATAATCTTAAATCAAGTGGAAGACATGTCAAACATTTGTTTGTAGCTATTTGTGAATTTATTAAAATTTGGGAAATGTACGATCCTATCAGTATTACTGTATCAAAAAGAGGAGATTAACAATCCAATCAAAATCAAAACCATAACAGAAATATTAATCATCCTAAAACCAGAAAAAATTTTGCCTATATCCAATTAAAACCAAAATAATAATAGAAATATTAATTAGCTTAAAGGTAGAAAAAATTTTAGCATTATTCCTAACAAAGTTAAAAAAGGAAAAGATAAATCTAATCCTAGTAGATCAGATCCACCAACCAAACATTTCAAATCTACAAATTAAAATTTTAATTTTAATTCTAATCCCAAATCAACAAATTCTTCTATTGTTTCAGAAAAGGATGGTTTAGACTACCTCAAACTCATTAAAGGGAAGCAAATCCCTTTAAGCATACTTAGGTCTATATTCAAACCAAGACAGGGCAACTCCCTGTCCTGTAATTGTCAACATTATAGTTTTCTTTGTTGTATCATCAACACGTTGGAAGAGCATCTCATGTTCTACTTAGAGAAGGACCTTTGCACTTGCAGCCATAAACATATTGTTTGCAAACAAGTTTACTACATACTGTCACCTGCTCACTACCTATGGTTTCAATGTCTTTGACATGGTCACCACACCAACCTGTGCCCAAACACACCTTATCTGATCACACATGGAAAGTGTGATACATGGGTTGAACTCATGGAAGAGTATCAGGCATGTTTGCCTGAAAGAATTAATACGTCTAATAAACATAACCTTGTTATAGAAAATAATATTTCTTCAAATAAAATGTTTCTCTGACTTCACATCCTGAAAATGGGTCTAATGATTCTCAACCAGCAACCAACATAGTTGGTAAGAAGAAGGCCAATTAGCAAAATGGATTGCCAATTTGAAGTGAGTCTAATCCATTTTTTAATAATGATGATAGATCTGTGTATTTTCTTACATCTTCTTCGTATGTTCACGAGTGATTTCTCTTATCCTATAAAAATTGATGGATTTTTTGACTCTGGAAGCAAGGAAATTTACATTTATAAAAAATATGCAAATACACATTTAAAAAAAAATTTCTCAAATGAAATTCAAATTTTATTCAAAGATGCTGCAAATTCAAAATCAAATAACTTTTGATCACAGAAGATCAAATTCAACCTTCAAAAACCTGATTGAATGAGAATTTCAATTTTGGCAAACACAGTACTTTACTTAGCTGAAAATTTATCTCAACCAGATTCTAGAGAATTTAAAATTTTCCTTCCTTAATACTCACATATTGAATTTATAAAGTTGAATTGTGAACATACGATACATTTACTTATTGGTAATGATTATATGTGGCTCTTCGTGAGGAATATTAAACATTTATCTCCCACTCTAACTTTCATAAACACTGATTTGGGTCATATGTTAGGAGAATCTATAAACCCGCTAGAGGAAAGTGATACTTTTACTCCCATATTTTTTACATCTCTTGAAAGTAAAGATCATAAAATAGTAGCTGATAGACATGTGACCCATTTTTTCTTGATTAAAGATCCTACTAAACCAATGGATTTATAAGCCTTTTACTGTTTCATTTTTGTCATGTTCCTTTTTGAATAGAACCGCTCTTTCTACTAGCAGCAATTTCGCTGAATCATTTTCAAATAGCTGATAAGGACTTCCCTGACAAATTTTTCAACAATTTAATGTTGATAATTTGATAACTTTGTTACCTACAGTTCAAGATGTAAAAGATCTATATTATACATAGATCTAATAAACTTTTCAATGATATTTCAATGCAACTTGCTCTTTGGGGAACTAATTGTCTTCCTGTGAGAAAATAATATGACACTTTTAAGTGTTAGATAAACCTCTTGTAAATGTCTTAGGTCTTGTATGGGATATGGACAATGATGTTATTTACACGCTTAATCCTAACTCTTGGACTACAACATGGACTAAAAGGTTATTTCTGAAAGTTATGTCTTCCTTTTATGATCCATTTGGTTGGTTCGAGTCAGCATACATCCATTCTAGATCATTTATTGAAATATTTTGGTTAGGAGAACTAAAATAGGATCAACCAATCAAGGAAAAATTAAAACTAGTAGCTTCTAAAACCCTTAATAATTAAATGGAAGCTACTAATTATTGTCTGTCTAGATAACTTTATATCGGGACTTTTCTATGGAAATCTACATACAATTTTATAACAAGGAGTCAAATTTCTACTCAGTCTGTTTTCTTATGAGAAAATCTCATGTAACTCCCACGAGACCAATCACTATTTCAAAACTGGAATTAATAGCCTCCTTAATTGGTGCTAGAGGTTTACATAATGCTTGAAAACCCACGGATCTTTTGAAATCTCAACATTTTTATGCCTAACAATAAATGTGTCTTAACTTGGCTACTTGAACTTAAAATTTTACCTCAGTTTGTAGCTAATAGAGTCAATGAAATTAAAAGCATTCCTGATGTTGAATATCAATATAGACTGAAAATTGTAGAGACATAGGATCTAGAGAATCTACTGCTGAAAATTTAATCAATTCATTTTGCTGTACTGGACCTCCCTGGTTAAGTCAAGATTTGATCTCCTAATCAAAAATAAATCTTCATGAAATTTAATGCTTATTAGACCTTCCTGAGGAAGAATATTCTACTCCAATATTTTGCGCATCGAGAGAATCCTGAAGTATTTCACCAAAATACCATCATCTTTGTCTGCGGAATCATGACATTTTTAATAAACATTGATCAGCAAAATTAAAAAGGATTATAAAATCACAAATGAGACTAATACCTCAATTCTTTCTTAATTCAGAAAATTCTGAATTGAATTACAATTGCCTACTTCTCAACCAAATTCTGAACAGGAAGAGAAAACAGAAATAGAACAATCTTCACAACCCATACACTTGTCAAAAAGTATAGAGGATTCTGATAGGTTTTGTACTTCCTTTAGAAGCTTTATTCTTCTTCCTTCAAATACACCATTTAAAATAGATATTCAGAAGTTCAATTCTCTCAAAAAGCTAATAAAAACATTTCATCAATGTCTTAAAGCTGTTTGCCAATTTAACCATTTCAGAATCAGATGGAATTGTTTGTTAACTCCATATGAAATTATGAAATGTAATTTCCATTTTGTATTATTTTGCTTTATTTATTCTGAGTAGAAAAAATATTTGAAATGTTGAAAGTCAAATCTCCAAAACATGTTTCTTATGCAAAATTCCATATTTATACGGATCCTTTTGGAATTCTGTGCACTAAAAATTACCTGCCAGAAATTCCTTAGGCACAAGATATGCTTTTGCCCATATTATTGCATCCTAAGTTATATTTGACTGAACTTATTTAAATGCATACACACCTCAAAAATGTTCAAATGGGAAATTAGTTTACTTTATTAGATTTCCATCGGGATTATTTTGTTCCAAAACACTAAAAGTGCTTCCTCAAATTTTGAATAAGTCTTGCTCTTACGCAAAAAATCTAAAACAAGACTGTTTAAGCAATTGAAACATATGTCTTTGCCAGACTTTACACTAATTCCATTTACACATCCTTGTTCATACACAGGTGTGGACATTTTTGGACCTTTTCCTGTAACTGACAAATACTTACCAAAACTGAAAAACCAGTGGCAACACCAACCTCTCCCATTTATAAAAAAAATGGATCCTTGTTTTTGCTTGTTTCTCAACAAGAGAGGTATATTTAATTTCTGTTTCATTTCTTACAACAGCTTTTTTTACTGACAAAGGAACTCCTAAGGAACTCCTAAGGCACTCCTCTCAGACAGTGCTGCTCAATTTCAATTGCTTTTGGTGTATTTACCAGATTACTGGACTCCTTTCTCTGAAGACTCAGAGATTCAGGATAGTCTTGATATGAAAGCCATTGAATGGTACTTCATTCCGGCAAAGGCACTATGGTATGGTGAAGTTTATGAATGTATTATCGGCATTATAAAGTTTTTTACTGAGTTCATGGACAGAATTCCATTTTCATTCATACTTTTCAAACCAGTTTGAAAGATATTTAAACTATGGTCAATAAAATACCTTTTTGCCCATCTTCAGATGAAACAGGTCAAAATATTCTAACACTCACATATTTCGTACATGTGAACTTAGGATCATTAATAATCCTGTCCAATCAATCACTTCAGGACTTAACTCTTACAGCCAAAATACTAGATATATCGAAACTTGATCAAGATTACCTGACAAAATTGTGGTTATCTTGGAAGAGGGAGTATTTATTCATCATAGTGATAGGCCTCCTACCACCTAACCAAATGCATATTTAGATGATTTGTTCATGTGTTAGATTATATATCCAAACCTGGTGTATATAAACTTACTAAAATCTTTAGTCAAGAAAAATCATTTAATGGAAACATCGGACATACCAAAATTGAATTCCCAAGTAAAAAAGAGTTTTCTCAACCATTGAAATTTTTAGCTCCTTTAGAGCTTAAAGGAAGGATATTTCAAATTAGAAATAATTTTACTCTTCTCTGACTCAAGATCAACCTCTGACATGACATACGTAGGACAGGTCCAAAAACCTCCACTGTCTTTTGGGCACGTCATAATTGAATACTATGTTATTAAAAAAAGAATACTTTTGATTTTTTGACACTCACTGTTGTTGAGTTACCTCACGAAGGATCATGGACAATAGGTTACAAAGTACTCACACACTTAAAACATTTAAAAATATTCACATATGCTAATTTCCAACTATTCCTTTTCAGAATCTGTTATCTATGGTCAAATATAATTTTTGTTTCCTTTCTATTAGTCCAACAGTAGCAAGAAAACTATTTAGTTTTTCATAAAGTATATTTAACTTTGTTTTTATTTTTCATTCCTACAGTTTTGTACTTTTATATTTTCTTAAATAAATGATATTATTTGCACTTGTTATGTCTAATCTATTTTAGATTTCAGTTGAATCTCCAGAAGGTAGCCTTCAAAGGCTTCACTTCTACACCACCTCCAATATAGGGCTCCACCCATGAGGCTCCTGCCCAAGGGCAATTAGCCAGAGTTTTCACTCTTGATAGAGGAGATACTGGTGTTGAGGTGACATCAGTTGTGAGTTATGAGGTGTGTGATACAGGCGTGTGACTACAACTAATTTTATATGGTATCTTGAACCTTAAATCACACTAATTATAAGTTTCTACCCACTGCACCTAATAACTAAACCTTTCATCTACGATAGGCTGGGGGCATCATAAAAATCACATAACAATTAAAACTACATAGGTCAACATACAGACTTTGCACTTTGTCAGGCAGAAAAAATATCGAATAATGTATCCGTTAACTCTCATAATGTGAAAGCATAAATGAAAGGAAAATTCAAAAAATTTGAAGATTTTTTCTAAGTGATAATATATAATTTAAGTACAAGTTCTTTTAAGCTGGCTTAAGTGACAACTGGGCAAAATTACAAGGGCTGTCTCAAAATTAAGATTCTTTATTTTGTTTTCTTAGCCTTGGCAACTTGAACACAAAAAAAAATGAAGAAGTGTGATTCCCTTGAGATTTTTCATGTTGCTACATAATCGCCGAACCAGTTAAGGCACTTATTGTGAATGTGACAAGTTTCTCAATTCCAAGGGCCCAAAAAAGATACTTTTTATAGAAAAAAATTTTCACCTTTCAACACAAACAGAAAAAAAAAAGAAATTCTAGCACAGTAAAACTTCGCTAGAAAACCCAGTTTGCCAATTCATCCACAATTAAAAATCTAAGTTCATTACTTTAATGAAAAAAACTCAGAAATTTCCTAAAATTATGAGAGAAATACACAGAAGTTTACTCAGAATCATAGAAAAATCACCTTTTCAGCAAGTCTTTATTTTCAAGTTTTCTTGGAAACTACAAAACCAATACACACTAAACTTCAACCAGGCCTGATCCTACATTATGACATTTTCTGAAAATTTTATCCTTTTTTATTTGTCTCAAAAACGTGATTAAAAATTTCCTCCTGCTACTTTTTCCTTTTCAGTTTTCTCAAGAATTACTGCGCGAAGCGGTGCTTTAAGGCATGTGTAATACCTATATAATCATATAGGTACATATAATTATGTATTATATATCAAGTATGTACCCATACAGGGTAATTCATTTCATCACGCATCATAGGGAAAATACATTATAGTGTGTGATGAAATGAACTGGCTATGTTATAACCAAATAAATGGGACCAAAATGTGTACCAACTTATAACTACTTATGTAAAAGTCCACCAAGGTCCTCAGATTTAAATACTTTGGATTTTTTTTGTGGGATCACATGTTATCTGCAGTATACGAATATGGACCATATTCCACTGTAGAAGGACTGCGTACCGCCATAAACAATTGATGGTCCAATATTTCCTTTGCCCAATTGCAGCAGGTGCAAGCTAAATTTATCTATCGCCTAGGTTATTGTGTTTTAACAAAAGGTAGTCATTTTGAACAATATCTCTAATTTTGTATCTCATAAATCACAATTACACATTTTTTGCTTATGTATGTTTGTTTTCTTTTTGTATCTAATAATTTTGCCAGTAATTCTTTTTCTTATAAAATAAATAATTTTCATGATTCCTAACCCTATTCCTTTTGTGAGGTCAATTTCAATACTCCATTTGCAAGAAAATTGAGTAAAAATATGAGAGTACAGCTAGGGCTATACTCATGAAGGACTGATGTGTAAATAAGAAAATGCACAAAAATTTCATTCTCGTATCAACTATGGAAAGTGTGTATTTTCCAAAAGTGTTAAATTTTGTAATGGCTGCCATTCAAAAACCAGTTGACTGGTTGACTGATTTCACTCAAATTCAATATCAAATCAATCCCTAATAGTTTCCAATAACCATAAAAATTTTTAATATAAAATCTTCTAATTTATGGGAGCTATCGCGATGACAACATGTTAGGTTTGTAAAACTTCAAGAACTCCTCCCTCCAAAACTAGCATATGAATTTAAAAATTTTAATACGAATATGTAGCCCATGAAAGCTTCAAATACTATACCAAGTTTCATTACCATAGATCAAACGAACAAAAAGTGGATATACATATATAGGGTACAGAAGAATTTGAGTAACCTATGTAATTATGATCTACAACTCAGGATTGGCGCTTTTCCACAGGTCCTACAATTGCACTAAATACAATTGTTACACTAATAACATAAAAACGCTAATTTTCCATTAATTTGTTATTTTTTGTTTATTTATTTTTAAACTGCTAAAATTTATCAAAAAATCAAATGCATTTTGAACTTATGAAAATTTTCTTCTTTTTCTAATATCAACTTTGGCTGTCTACTTTAAATAGCGGATGAGGAATCATAGTGAAAGAAAAGACTTTTCTAGATTCCAAAAAATGACAAATTTTCCATTAATTTACATTTTTTTTTGTTTCTTCATTGTCAAATAACACAGATGATTAGAAAATAATACAAAAATTTTGAAAATATAATTCTATTTTTTGTAACACCAATCGCAACTGTCTACCTCAAATAGATGATGAAGAATCATTGAATGAAATAAGAGATGTTTATTTCAAAATTGAAAGGTGTTCAATTAATGTGGGGCACACACACAATCACATAAATACACAAACAAAGACCCAAAAATGCACTTAGCCTTCATAAAGAGGCGTCTGGGTAAAGAATACAAACAAGCAATCGATATCTAAGATGTTTATACATCAAAACAGTGCATTTGGTTGACTGAGTTATTAGCTGCGTTTGTCATGGCAAAAAAGTACAGAACTTTCAACCTTTAGGGGGGCTATTCCATCAATATTTAAGTTTCACAGGCTTCTTAACACAGTTATTGTAGCGCCCTAAAAAAGTTTATTGAAGTACATATATGGCGCTATCTACCTAAATCACTACAATGAACGTACAAGCCATTAATTATTTCACGAAATTATTTCACCAACTTTTCCAAAATATTATTTCGCCAATTATTCCTTCATATTCGATGCGCATGTGCCATTATCCACACAGCCATGCACAGACATCAAAAAAGAATGTACCTTGTCTCCTTCGAAACAACAAATTCTACAGTGATACTAGAAAAAATCCAAAGCTGTCATAAACCAAAGGGCCCTGGAGCAGTGCTCTAGGGCTTATAATTAAATAAAAGTAAACTGGTTGAATAATAGAACTCGAGAAATAATACCAAACAGAACTATAACAAAATTCAAAGTTACAAAACTATCGAGCAACAATTTCAAAAGTAGACCTTAACATCAGACTGCTCGTTATAAGGCGATTAAAATAAAAACAAATTACAGAAAGTTTGTCTTAATATCTATACTGTGAAACTGGGCAATGTAACTTCAACTACTGATTTCTGGGATTGAAAATTAAAAAAGTTCCTTTTATACATTGCACTGACAAATGTTTCCTTTTTCAAGTTGCAGTCCCAAAGTTTTATGAAAAAAATATCTCTTCCGCCTATTAACTACGGTAAGTGTGTATTTTTCAAAAGTGTCAAATTTTGTAGTGGCTGCCATTCGAAAACCAGAAGACCGATTTCACTCAAATTCAATACCAAACCAGTCCCTAATAGTCTTCAATTACTATAAAAAATTGTAAGCCAAGATCTTTTAATTTACGAGAGTTATCGCGATAACAATATGGTGAGTTTGCGAAACTTTGAGAACGGCTCTTTCCAAAACCGTAGGATGAATTTAAAAAAATTTTAACACGAATGTGTAGTCTACGAAAGCTTTTAATACTAATCCACGTTTCATTGTCAAAGGTTCAAAAAGTGGAAAAAAAATTCATATATATATTGTGTACAGAAGAATTTGAGTGACCTATAGATATATTCGTGATCTACGATTCAGGATTGGCGCTTTTTTACAAGTCATGCCATTGCACTGAATGCAATAGTTTAAAGAAAAATACACTAACTGAAAATCTGAAGTAGGCTACCTGACTTGTCAAAGAATTGATAAAAATTAAAGAACTTTAAGATAAGAAATTAAGTACATATTTATGTTATTTATTTTCACTTAGCTTCTCAACTATTATTCACTTTTGGAGGAAACGGAGAAGGGGTAGCATCTTTTATTTTTCAACTTTATTAAAATATCGAAAATTGAAATAAAAAGGTATTTTACTTTTCTGTGGAAAGTGAAAACCCACTAATTTTAGAAACAATTAAGGTTAAAAATGAAAAATTCAGTTAAAATTTACTCTCAAAGGTTACATTTGGTTAAGGATAACTG
Organism: Ericerus pela; assembly: GCA_011428145.1. Lineage (NCBI taxonomy): Eukaryota > Metazoa > Arthropoda > Insecta > Hemiptera > Coccidae > Ericerus > Ericerus pela. The sequence continues at coordinate 107,355 of WOFM01000538.1, read as the reverse complement.
ATTGGAGCAGAGTTGATCGTCCGAAAAGACGAACTTTTGCTGAAACTCACGAACAATTTTAACTAAATTTAAATTTTATACATCTTGTTATTCCGAAAAACTATCAAGTTTTCACAGAAAAGTAAGATTTACCCTTTTTGTGCACTTTTTTCTCCGAAGCGTAGCATTTATTTTCCAACAAAACAAACAATTAAACAGATATTGCTATTTGAAAAGTAGCTTTCGCTCCAAATAAGGATAAAACCTTAAAAACTAGTTGGAAATAAATAACATATTAATACTCACTCAATTGCACTGAATTTCGTTCACTTTTTGGGAGGTTACACTAGATTTTTAATTTTTCTACTCTCAATTTAGGGGTCTATAACTCAGGAAATAAGTATTTCTCAGAATTTTCAAAGAAGAAATTTTTTCTTTTGTCTTTTCAACTCTAATAATCGATTCTGGGTGTTTTTTAAGTTTTTTTTTGACTGTATGTATAGTACTGGACCATAAAGCTCACTGTATACGGTCGAGGACAAATTGAAAAAAAAAGAAGTTAGTGAGAAGTCGTTATTGAGAAAACTGATTAAAAATATGTGACTAAACTGCGATGAATTACTGCTGTTTTATTGTCAATAACGAAGACGCAGAAGAGATCTGAAAATTTTGATTTTCCGAATTCTAACTTCAGAAGAATCACCAATGATTGATAGTTTCTGTGCGGCTACCTCTACTGAGAAATTCGCCTGTTCGAAAAACAATGATCCTTACCATATGGTCACGCCACTACCATCAATAACAGGCAAATATTTCTTCCTCAACATGGAGCAATGGTTCCCACATACTCCCCTCTGGTGAGACTCCCATATTTAAGGAGTTAGGTGACATTGGTACAACATTGCCAAATGATACTGGAAGAGGAGAGCCAGATTGCTCCAACGGCTTGTATTACTTCAAATCTACTACGCATTACCATCATCATAAGTATGATTTTTTATTATAGCTTACCCATAGGATACTTTTATTTATTTATTTTGTGGGAACCGCCATACCTTGCCTAATACAAAATACATTCGAAAGTTATAGTCGGCGGTGAGAAGGCTGTGCGGTTAAGTTCACCAATTTTAGCTGATGAATATGTAGGTCTCAGGTTTGATTCCCCAAACCGACAAAACCTACATATTTATTTATTTATTTATTTATTTATTTATTTATTTATTTATTTATTATTTATTTATTTATTTATTCATTTATTTATTTGTTTAAAGAAGAAAGGAGACTGAAGAGAGTTCGATCGCGAAGCATCCGTATGGATGAATGTCTAGCAGACACTGGCGAAGGGGTTGCCAATTTGTAGGGCTACCAGTTTTGTGATTAGTACAGATGCCACTAAACATTATCTAATTTGAAAAGCGGGGTCTCCCTGCTGCCAAGAATAAACAGGCAAATATTTCTGCCTCAATGCACAGCGATGGTTCTCATAGTTTCCTAAGAACACCGTTTTCATACTTGATCGGAACATACCATGTGTTAAGACGGTGAAAGATGAGAAAATACCTTACAAGTTCAACTGCGGTGGTGAAAAATAACTTCCTTTCTGGTTGTTGGGAACTCCTCGAATGAAATGTTTAATGTTGAACGAAATTCACGCTCAAAATTTAATAGGTCGCAAACTGAAATGGTCGCCCAAATTCAGTTTCCAAGAAATCGGCTCCAAACGTATGCTATGTAGGTATTCGTTATTTGTGAAATGTAGCGTACGAGTGGATGGGAAAAATCGTACGTTTGTCAGCATAGCCTACTTATTGGCCATTCGGTATAAATGTGACACACGTAGGCGAGTTCATAAATTCGTTCTCTGCCAGCTGGCCAGGATCAAGCCGGAAACGCTTGAATGCTACAGACTACGACCTGCATATCGGTGCGTATTTGAAGAGGGTTGCGCATTACCTTTGCTGGGGCAGCATACGAATTCGACGCCGGAGAACAGCGAAATGCCGCACGGCAACAGCATGGCGAAGCTGCGTAAATTCATTTCACGTTCCTGACACGAAACGGAGGCGGTCTGGTTCCATCTGTCGAAGGGCCAGCATCTGGACTGATTGTGAATGTGGTCGAAAACGCATTTCTCTGGCACCAGCAACGCGTCGCTCTGGAACGGGCCCTCTGAAACCGTACGAAAGCGACAAAGCGGCGACGTGTATTAACGTATTATAGAATGCGCGGATTGGGGCAGCGGGCAGCGGGCAGTCGCACCGGCCGCACGCACCAAGACCACCAACTCCACGCGTGGTGGCAACGAACAGCCTTCGCAAACTTACCCAGGCATCGATACGGCTTCACCCATTCGGTGCGTTTACACTTGGCATGGCCGACTTTGCACCAGCCACCGATTTTCACAAAATGACTCGACTCGACGATGTTGGTGATGTCGTGGGTCGGGTACACCTGCGTAACACCACACCACAAAGTACCTCAGTAACCAATTTCAGTACATAGCTACCTGCGCACCGTACGTACGCATGCGTGCGCCTTATCCACTTTTACCTCTACGCGGCCATTTTGGCACGCCTCGATCGCTCTTCGACCGAGTCGGCTGGTCGTCCAGCCGCAACCTGACCGGCCGAAACGCCGATTAACGTGTCCCCTCTCAGCGCTTCCTTTTGGGCGGACAATCGACTTTTACGAATTCGTATCCGCTCCAAAATGTTCGTATTTGCTAAGCGAAAAACTATTTTGAATTTCGAAAAATATTTTTTTTTTTAATTTTTTTCTTTCAAAATTCTCCGTTTGCCAATTTTGTGGGATTGCGCTACGTTGTGCAAGTACTCGAGTCTAAAGACCTACAAGTGAATACAGCGTTTTAAATAATTTCTATTCAGCTAGGTACTGGCCAAAAGAACGAAACCTTATTTCCAAAGAGCTGAATTACTTTTTTTCTGTTTCAACTGCGTTAATTCTGCGCACACGCTAGGCGTATCCTAAGTGTAATTTATACGTGCGGCAAAATGGTGCTGCACCCGAAGTTTAGTTCAGAAAAAGTTTTGTAAAAAATTAGTTTTTAGTTCAGCTCTACGGTTTTAGTTCCGTGACAGTCCTGTATAATGAGAAAAAACTCAAAAAACTGACACGTATCCTGGGTAAAACATTTTCAAAAAATTTTTTGATGAGAAAGAAATGATGAAAAACGTACCTAACAGACTGTTTATTAAAAACCATAAAATTAAAGAAAAACGTCAAAATCACTAAATCCGCTTATGTTTCTCCGTGATTATGACTTTTTATATGGAGGAGTAAGGAGTGAGGGGTATCGAAAGTTTTCCATTTCATGACAAAAGAAAACCGATGACACAATTTTCCCATTTTTACCTAATTTTTTTATGTAAGTATATTACATGTATAGGCATACCTACATACGAGCAGCTGTTTCCCGCAGTTTCACTTGCTAGCCTCTATTAATTGTTTTAACCCTTTAATTGTATTGTAATGGACCAGTAAAGAAAGATGAATTGTGGTCAGACATGCCGGCGCTAAATAGGCAACCAGAGCGTACCTTTTGACGTAGGTACTCTGTTTTGTGTTTATCTACGCTATCCTTGTGAATTTAAGGGATCTTTTTATCAGATGTATTCTAAATTGGTCAACTCGAGCAAAACGTCGAAAATACGTAGAAGGTACGCTGAGGTTGCCCACTGTTTCGCCGGCTTGACTTGACATTAAAAAGTACATCGGTCTTATGGAGCTTTACTGGTCCAGTACTACATAGTAAAAGTTTTAACTCCTTTTTTTGCAGACCCACATGAAACTCGACGAAAAAAAACGTAACAGAGTGAGACAGAGAGAATCATAACCATCCATCTCACCAACCAGTATAGTCTATTCCAAATAAGAAAGATATGATGTCATATGAGTTGATGGATCAGGAGGGAAAGGAAAAAATATAGATTACCCCTATTCAACGAAGGCTGTATCCCAAAATGGTTTTGATTACACCAATATTTTTAGCTTGACGTCGTGAAATGTGATTGACTCAATGACGTCATGTCTTTCTTCTTTGGAATAGATTATAGTCGTCAAATGATGAAAAATAAGAGGGGGCATTAGTTTTTTTCAATTTTCTTTCCTGCTCCTTTTCGTCCGGTTCAGGAAATGATTTGTCCGTTTTCTGTTTTCATAGATGGTAAAAATTGGTAACTTTGCCCTTAGGGGGCTACGGACTTACTTAATGGCAATAAACCTTCTTTAGAATAACGCAGTTTTTTTCTGGAAAATTTCATGCAAATCTGTCCAGTGCTTCTGGAGTGATAGCGTTTCCAACCGTTTTTGGCCTGTAGTATTTTATAATAGGTATATGTAGAGAGGAGATAGAGATAAATGTGGAAACAGTCGATCGTAAATTTAAAAATTCGAAAACCTACGTTCTTATAATGCTGGGAATGGAATTACTAAAAATTCCTCATAGGGGCTTATTATATATCGATCTCGATATTGTCCGATGGATAGAAAATATTGAAAATTTTGATTTACACTCGAGTTTAAAGTTGGGAAAATTCTCGGCTAGAAAAGCAGGTCTTCGAATACCACCAACGTTTTACAGTTGTAGCGCAGAAAGCTTTTCCTAAAGTTTAAGGGACGACGAATAGGCGAACTGGCGTGGAAGAAAATAATTACCGAAAGAGGTACATATTTTTCCGCACAATTGGTTCGAATAATGTGCGATAAATGAATTTAATTTCGTAAATCAATCGCCTCGTTTTAACCGAAACGAGTCCATTTTTACCCACTTTTCAGCGACAGAAACGACTGCAAAAATTCAAGCACCATCCGACTCACCTTTTTGCAGTACTCCAGAATGTCGAGTTTCTCTTTCGAGCACGACGTGGACGAAGTGCCACCGTCTTTCGAATTTATATCGGACTTCCATTTTCCAGATTCGCTCATGAACTGGTTGTAGTACATTTGACCATTTTTTTGGTCGCACAGCAAAGCCACTTGCGGTTCGAAGTGCAGAGCGGGTGCGTCACCGGCTGCCATATTCTTCAGCGCCTGTTGCTGCAAGAAAAAACAAAGACAAATCAACGAACGCGTATTTGGGCTCAGTATAGCCAAAAATCATTATTATTTTCAATTCGTCGGGAATCCAGTAACCAGAGGGTTGTAAATGAGATTAGAATAATTTCGGGCGAGTCTCCTTCGTTAACTTGCAACGATATAATATTTTTATTTTCACATTTTTCAATTTCAAAAACGAACTAAAGAGAGAAAATTGTTTCACTCGATGGCAACAATCAAATTTCTTGTATAGTTCATAATTGTTTCCAATTCTGACGTGTTTGTATTTTTTTATTTTCTTCCCGAAACGCGAGGTTGATAAAAACGAAAACAACAAAATCGCACCGCAGTCAGTCAGTGGGAACGAGTTTTTGAGTAGAGAGAAAAACGTAAAAAACAAACGAATGCGTGTACCGCCGCACCCAACGTGGGGCCGTCCTTCTTTTGTGCGAATACAGGTACAAGACGTAGGTACAGCCTCGGTGGTACAGCGTAATTCTCGATTATTCGCCGAACAATAATTTCTATGAGATGCCTTCGAACCATTTTCGAAAATTTTCGACCGTCGTTGTCTGCCGGGTATTATCCGCTTCACATCGTCAAAATCGCACAGTGATTACCGGAGGGTTACAATTTGAGTGATTTATGGTCACCGTTTGGCCATTCGCAAGATACCTACGTCAACCATACGGGGCTTACCTACACCAGCTATCTTTTTCCTAACTCTTCGAAGGCTTGACACAAAAATAAGGCGAATGAAAAGCGTTCGCTTCGAAGGCACAAATCAACTTTGGGTTACCGCATTCTATACCTACACGACCGCAAAGCTCGCTAAATGCCACTCGACCCTTCGTATCAAACTTTCTGATTTTTCAATTTCATACGCGTATAAATCGTATTAAAAAATGTACCCACATAATCATAAACGTATACGTATACGTATACGTATACGCAGTACCCAGTATAAAACCTATTTTAGCACCACTTTTCCCTCCCTCCGCGTCTCCTCGAAAGTCTAAAACGTGGCCCATTTCATGGAGATTCGTGGCTGAAAACTGGCGTATTTTTCGTTAACAGTTAGGTACTGCAGAGCGAAACTTTCGTTCATCAAAACCCAAATACGGAGCGCTCTTTGTTTTCGGTTTTTCGTTTTTGTTTCTCCCTCGTCGAATCTTTCCTTTCATCGTACGCTTTTCACAAAGACTACTTTTGCTCTTTCTCTTCCACGGAGCGCCTCGCTCGTCCGAAAATTAAATCACGCGAAAATCTCAACCGCATTCAGTCGTCGTTCATTCGGCAGAGAAATAATTAAAATTTTAATCGAATTAGCTGCGGAGCATAGCCACCGCCTCGGGCCCCTCTTCAGCTTCGTGGTATTCGCGCGCCACCTCAGGAGGTCGCATACTCGTACTCTCAGGAATTGTAGAAGCTTTGCGGGCGGTTTCACGACGCATAGGCCCTGCGCCACGGCTCAAAAGCGCAACTACCTACTGGCAGGCCAATTTTGGGCTGAATTTGCTTTCCTGGTCTCATTCTCTTTCGCGCTCACGTTCGCACTCACCCTCACCCTACAGTACCTAAGTACGTTTACCCTCGAAAACAGACGCGATGATAATCGGATGCCCGGATGCCCGGATGGAGGTTCGAACGGGCGCAATAGAATGGCGTGAAAGAATGCCGTATGGAGGTGGGGCGACTCTCACTGCAGCAGTCATCGAGCAGAGAATAAAAATATTACAAGCCGACGAGTGCAATGTCAGCAACGATGACATGATGACATGGCATATTTCACAGAAATTTGGTACCTACGTATACATTCGTTCCCGATACTTTTTTCAATAATACTCGGAACATCCTCACGCCTGCAGAGTGTTTCCTCCGCCAACGAGCTGACGCTGAAGAAAATGCGGATTTTTTGGATGAAACAATACATTTTAAGTAAAACGTCTTTTCACACGTCTGCGTTTAATTTCCTACGGAGAAACTACCGGCTAAATAATAAACTGCGAATCGTGAAAAGAAGCTCTGCTATGAGGTGGTAACCGGCGGCGGCAAACGACCACGTTGAAAAATGTTGCTAAGTTACCAAACATGGTAATACTACTACTACTACTACTACTACTACTACTACTACTACTACTACCATTACCACCAACACCACCACTACCACCAACACTAACACCACCGCCATCTAACTACCACCAGTGCCCACAAATTTCTTTCTCGACAGTCGACAGCTGGTTTGCGCAATTTTGAGTGGTGTCACATCCAAGTACGGACGATACGCCATTCAAGAATTGCAATCGGGTGTCGGTTGAATTTTGAAACTGAAACGAACGAAACGACGAGATGATCAAAAGATAACAAGGTATACACTAGGGCTATTTGTATAGTACTGGACCGGTAAAGCCCCATACATAAGATCAATGTATTTTTTAATGTCGAGACATGCCGGCGAAAAAGTGGGCAACCCTAGCGTACTTTCTGCATACTTTCGACGTTTTGCTCGGGTTGACCAATTTAGAATACATCTGATGAAGACATCTCTTAAATTCACAAGGATAGCGTAGATAAACACAAAACAGAGTACCTACGTCAAAAGGTACGCTCTGGTTGCCTATTTAGCGCCGGCATGTCGGACCACAAATCATCTTTCTCTGCTGATCCGGTACAACATAATCAAAGGGTATACGTCATAATTCCTTACGCGCACAATCATACAGCGTGAGTTGAGTACCTTGGAATAATAAAGTTGGGTACGGTGTAAACGTATGAAAAAATTGCGATGAGGTATTCGGGGTGGTGGTAGAACCAGCATCAGAACACGACCAATACCATCAACTCGAAACGAAACGACGTAATTGCCATTGCCTCGGAAATATCCGACATAAGGATATTCGGCCCGCAGTGACAGCAAATCAACAAGTTCCTGCGAACTCGGTACCTACCTACTCGGTTATCAAAATATTCGTTACAAACCGAATACCTACGTAGCCACCGTTTATTTCGGGTTACAATTTTGCTCGTCGCCGATGACGGTAATATGGTAATACATATTTTGCCACAAATAAAACTTCCTTTCGTTGCAGCGACGCCAAGTTACGAATTGAGGCGAAATTACAAGGATTCCATTCCAGCATAAATCAAGGTCTACGGATTAGTCGTAACAGTCGAAGCGACCAGCGAATGTACGATCAGCGATTAATTTATTCGTTAATCGCCACTAATTTAGCCACTCGATACTAATAATGACTGACCGAATGACCGACAAATTAATAGAATGAAATCATTATCGAATGTGAAAGAAAATTGAAGAAAAACCATCGGCGTCGCTGCGTACGTAAATAACCGATAGAGAAACGCCACGCCGCCGCCGGCAGCTGAACCATCGATAGGTTCGACACATTATATGGTTTGAAAGTTACAAACGAAGCTGCAGCGATAGAGCTTATGGCAAATAAGGTACCTACTGCTAATGCCTATTAATTTGAGGAAGTAGACTCGTGATAGACCAACACAAACTCACCCAGCCGTGACCTTAGGTGCGCGTGTATACAAATTGAAATTGACTCGAAAGTAATAAAATAGGTGAAAAAGGCGAGATGTGGTGCAGCAGCAGCTATTGCTGGTGCTACTACCACAACTACTACTACTACTACTACTACTACTACTAATACTACTATCTTATTACTACAGCCAACAGTACTACTCGTACTGCTACCACCGCCGCTGGCCGCTTACAAGTTGGTGAAAAGTGAGGCGCGCACGAAAACGACCGAACACCCCACGCGCCAACTCCACAGCCCCCCTTCGTCGTCTTCTGCTGGCGATTCCGTAAACGACGAGCGCCTCAGTCGTCGAAAATAATCGATTGGTACCGTGAGGGGGAAAAGCGCCGCTGTACTTTACTAGATTATTCTGCGACTTTAAACTTTCACAACCACCCCAAGACTAAATACCCCACACCCCCACACACCATCCACAAAACCGAGTGCGCCACGGCACGCCGCGCCGCAGCCACGGCTGCAGCGTTTGCGACGAAGCGCAGCACGAAAATCGTTTCCTCAGTTTTATACGTGTCACCGAAGCCCCAATCCATCCCCTGCCTTCCTCAGACCCCACACTCTATCGCCGTTCCTCGCATCCCGCACTTGCCTATTCGTTCCACCGCTCGCAAGGAACGAAGTTCTCCTCGAGCTGCCGCCGCCGCCGCTGCACCGCGCCGCTCTCAATCGCTTTGAACTTGCCGCGCAGAAATCGTCAGAAACGCGCCTTCCGCCCAATAAAAGTTTGACTAACTTTTTCACCAAATAAACGAAAATAATAATTTAGGAAAAAAATCGTAGTAACCGTTTAAAAAAATAAAAGATAAGAGAATTTCACAGCTTGCAGCATTTCGCGTTGTTACTTTAAAAATGAACCACTTCGTCGCAATAGATTTTCTCGATAGAAATAAAATTAGGTATTACTAAATAGATATCTACCCCTGTATTCAACTTCACATGAACTAAACAGCAAACAGCAGATAGTTGGCTTTTTAATGACGCGAATTCCCACTCGCTGAATTATTTTCCACGTATCAGATCGCTGCGAACGTCTTTCATAATGTTCAGAAATTCAATCTTATTTCATTTTAATTTATTTTGAAACGGTTTGCAAATCACCACACGACGGACGCTGGCAGTAGAATTGTCGTTCGAGTCACACTCTCCCAAAAGAAAAGGAAAAATAAAACGACCAACAGAAAACAGAATGAAACGAAAGCCAAAAGCGAAAAAATAATGAACAATATGAAGACTAGTTTTCGACTAAATTAAAGCGAGTAAATAATCAAATTAACCGATATCAAGATTAAACAAATCCAAGGAGAAAATGCTGCTGATAGGTAAAGACAAAATAAAAGTGAATGCAAAATTAAAGTAATATAGATCATTCATTTAGCGATGTGAAAGATTCTAGGCGAGGATCCTCACATCGAGGTTCGAAAGTGGGCATTTACATACGAGAGAAAGTTTGAAAAATGAGCATAGCCAACGAGCAATTCTAGAGTCATGTAAACTCACTTATGAATCTTGTTGTGGAAGATAATTATTTTTATAATTAATGATCAGAAAGTGCAAAGTTTTTCAATGTCATGGTCTATATTTAGACTGAATGAAACTATGAAAGGATTATCAATATTGCGAGATTCTTGCGATAATATATTAACTATTAACAACCTAATAATTTGGTAATTTAGTAATTCAGTTTCAGACTTTTAGAAATTCCAACTTTTAAAGTTTCAATATCAGCTTTTTGTGTTATTGACTTCTTTCAATTTTTAAATAGGTTTTCTTTAGAAAATTTACTTATTACGCTTCATGTGAATTAGCCCCCACAGTTGGAAGTGGTTATGTTTTTTGTTTCATGACCTCAAGAAAATTTTGGAACCAATAGCTCAAATTCATATATACCGATATAAAAATCAGTTTCTTGTTCCCAAGGTACAGATCGCAATTTTTGCCCCATAATCACAAAATTTTGTACAAACATTTTTACCAAGCCAAGGACCAGACCTATCGATTTTTGTGCTGATCGACCGGACGGTACTTTCGGTACTAACATTTTTATTTTTATTTCGGACATAAAATGCACAATTTTGCACCAATAGCAGCGAAATTCGGAATAAATATTTATTTTAATTCATCGTAGTACGCTACTAATTTTGATGCGGATCCGGAAGGTACTTCCAGTACTACTATTTTTGTTTTCATATTGGTCATAAAATACGGAATTTTGGAACCATATGTATGAAATTTGAAACAAATATTCATTATAATGAATTGTAGCAGGCTACCAATTTTGGTGCGTATCGCACGATATTTCCAGTAAAGCTTTATTCTTCTTTCTTTTTTTTTTTTAATTTGCATGAACTTTTCTTTTTACAAAAATCAATCAAATGTTCATGTTTTCTTCTTTTTTATATTTCATAACTTTATTATATTTCTTTTGTTTTATTTGAAATTATATAATTATTTACGATACTTTATCATCATAATTAATTTTTCATTTCAAGAAATAATGCTTTTAAATTTCACATTAACTAATATTTCAGCAGCAGCTAGCAAATTTCAAATACCAAATTTCATACAATCATAACATAACATTGACGCATATAAACTTACGGACAATTAATGTGACCACCAAAATTTATAATTCTCTTTCTTTAAACCTACTTTTTCTAGCGAGGCTTACTGCGGCTAGAGTTTTTATGTAGGTTTCTTTAGAAAATCTACTAATTGCTTGATGCGATATTAGCCTACCGGGGTTGAGGTGGGTATGTTTTTTGTGTTATGATTTCAGGAAAATTGTGGTACCAATAACTCAAATTCATATTTATATATATATATATAAGATCCGAAGACCATTACATGAAAGAAGGAAAACGAACTTCGAGAAATGCGATTTATTAAAAAACGAATTTTAAAACGAAGTCGTCACATAGCGCATGGTTTTAGTTGGACAGAATAATCACAACTGAATATACAGAAAAGAACATCGATGTGAAGTATAATGGTACGAGAGTTAAAAGCAGATAAGACAGAGCGGATAAATATAGGTACGTGTACGAGCGAGAGAGAAGAGAGGAATCTTACATCCCCCCTCCCCTCTCATTTAGGAGTGGAAAGATAATCGAGGAATTAAGAGGAGATTGTCTTATCTGCTGGACAGCGTAGTAATTTGCTTGCATGATACAAACGTTTGCCTGAAGGGCCATGATTGACAATGATTTCGAAAACGTTGTTGGAGATTACTCTAGAGATTGGGAACGGTCCGATGCGTAAATTATCAAGTTTATTACGATTGAGCTTATTGCCATTGTCGACGTAAACAGAGTCTCCAATGGCAAAATTGACATCACATTTATTTTTATCGTATAAATGTTTATTGTACATGTGATATTTAAGCGTATTTTTGAATGCGGTTTTCCTATCCTCGTGTACGTCTGCAGGAGAGGATAAAGTTTCAGGGATGATGGAAACAGGTCGACCGGTTAACAGATACGAGGGAGCGAATTTGGTCACCGAATGAGGAGAGTCGTTGTATTGTTTCACGCATTCGTTGGCAATAGTCAACCAACTCTTCTTCGGGGGAGTGGATATGTCGTGTTTCGAGCAACGAATGCGATTTACCAATGTTTGATTGAGACGCTCATTCAAACCATTTGAAAATGCGCTGTCGAGTGCTGTAAAAACATGGCAAATGCCGGAGCAGGAGCAATACGAAGTAAATTCGTCGGAGGATAAGCCGCCATATTGATCTGTGAGAAGAATCCCAATCTGGTTTTCTTTCTGCACAGAGTCGATAAGCTGAGACATGATTTTGTCTGATTGACCTTTGGAAGAGAGGATGTACGCGTATCGCGTGAAGTGGTCGACAAGTAGATGTAGATAACGTAGTGAGGAGTGATAGTGGCCGAAGCCTCCTATTGTATCGAGGGACATGACTTCGATTGGGGCTTTGGCTGGACCAAGGAAACCCATTCGGGCACTGTGGCGAGGACAACAGGATTTGTTCATTATACAGATTGTACACGAGTTACAAAATTTACGAATAGAATTGTACATTTTTGGAAATGTAAAATGTTTCGAGATAATAACTATTACATGTTTTGGCCCGATGTGGCCGTACTTTGCGTGAACAATGCAGATCAGATATTCACCTGCTTGGCTATCTAATACGATACGAGAATTGCCGTTAATATTGCGAAAGATGATACCTTGTTTGGTTGAGTCCAAACTTGATATTTTTACGTTACGTTGAAGTTGTTTAATTTCGCCGAGGGACAGAAAATTAAACGTGGGTAATATCGGTTCGATATCCGTGGAGTCAGACTGAGGTTTTAGTACAGGGTTTTGGGAGAGGCAATTGGCTTCGTGATTTGATGTTCCAGGACGGTAAAGGATTTTGAAGTCGAACTGAAGGAGTTCATTGGTAACATCTCCAAGTTCCTCGTCAGTTCGAGCTTTCAGATTCAGACCCTCGAGGGGTTTGTGGTCGGTGATGACAGTGAAGTGGCATCCTATTAACCAATAGCGCCAATAGCTGATGGCTTCTCGAACAGCAATGCTTTCGATATAAATAGCCTTCTTCTTCTTTTGCGCATCTGACAATTTCTTTGAGAAGTAGGCAACTGGTTTTTGCAAACCGTTCGACTGCGTCTGCTTTAGCACCGCACCGATACCTATTCCACTGGCATCAGTGTAAATAAATATTGGTTTGGTGCGATCAAAAATGGCCAGAATGGGTACGGAAGTTAGTAGGTCTTTTATTTTATCAAAACTACTTTGGCATTTGTTTGACCAGGAGAATGGAGTGTTTTTTCATAGGAGGTTGTGGAAAGGTTCGAGGATAGAGATGGAGTCTGGGATGAATTTTCGATAGAAGTTCACTTTGCCAAGGAACTGATGGATGTTTTTCCTGGAGGAAGGAGTTGGAAAGCTTTTGATAGCTACCAAGTTATCCTGGAGTGGTTTGACAGTATCAGGTCCCAGGATGTGACCTAAGTATTGGATTGAGGAAGCGGCGAAATTACACTTCTTAAAATTAAGGCGGAAGCCGTCTTCAAAAATGGCTGTAATTAAACGTTGAACGTGAACTAAGTGCTCATCAAAGGTACGCGAAAAGATTAATATATCGTCTAAGTAATTTATGACAAAATTGGAAAGTCTGTTACGTTTAATAATGCCAGAAAGTGCATTTTGGAAGACAGCTGGGGCTACTTTTATTCCAAAAGGCATAGAACGCCACTCGTAGTGTCCATGCTGGGTGATAAAGGCAGACTTGTGTCTATCCTGAGCACGAATAGGTATTGACCAGAATGCCATGTTAATGTCCAGCGCCAAAAACCACGAGCAACCTTGCGTTTTAACAAGAATTTCATCGATCAGCGGGAAAGGTTGACTTTCCGGGATGATCAATTTATTCAACTCGCGGAAATCGACGCACATGCGAGTTTTTGTTTTTGTGTTGCTCAAGCCATCTTTCTTAAATTGCATCGTTACAGGGGAAGCGAAAGGTGATTTAGATTCGGTGATCATGCCAAATTTTAAAAGTTTGTGGCATTGCCGTTCGATCTCCTCCTGATTGTCGAATGTGCAGCGGTAAGGTTTCTTTGCCACGTACGTATCTTTCAAAAGGTTGATTGCACATTCATATTTAGTGACGTTGCTAACGTCAAAAGAGTGTTTAGCAAAAGCGGGGAAATTTTTAAAAATTAGCGAGCTAATATCGTCTTTTTCTTTAGCTGCTAGATGCAATTTTTTTTTTGAATAACTCTTCAGATAAGTAGTCGTTCCAGATATCTACGTTGTTTATGGAAATTTCAGGAGGAGTGATTTTACGTTGCTTTAGTATTAAGTTATGATCAAGTGCGAGGCGAAACTCCGGAATTAAATCAAGGGCGATAATAAAATCAAAACAAAAGGTGCTCGAGTCGAGAACCTATAACAGTACTCTCTTTTTGATTTCAAAAATTTTGATGTCAAGCATTGTGACACCTAATATGGAGCCCGGGCCGCTCGTGGTGTTATATGTTGATTTGATAGGTATAAACGGACAATTCTTTATTTTTTTTAGCACGTTGAGTGAGATGACTGACGCATTTGCACCGGGGTCGTAAAGACCTTTACCTATTACAGAACCAAATTCAACATTAACGACCACGAACGCGGGCATCACGCATTTTTTTGTATGGAGTCGATTTCCTGTTGTAAGCTTTCGAGTTCGAAGGAGTGGATCGCCTTGTTTACGTTACCAGAGTTTACATTAGGGTAATTAGGATTATTGTTACCTGGGTTTGCAGAATTATTACGGTACTTGGCGTCTCTGATTTTTGTAAGGCAATCCTTTTCAAAGTGGTAGCGTTCGTATCCTTTCCTCTTGCAATAGGGACAAGGATTTTGCGAGCGTGGAGACAAGAATGGTGCAGGCTTGGCCAGGTTTGGAGCAATGGTAGAAGAAGATTGCAGGGGGCGGGTAGGATCGAAAGAGTTGATTGTCAAAAGCATCTTTCCAAGCGTCGTTGTTTCGGCAAGATTAATTCGGTCTTGGAGGTGGCAGGGAAGTCCGAGAGCAAGCTGTGTGATTTGGTCGAGCTCATGCATTTTTGGATTGTAGGATGCTAACAGGTTCAGCTTCTGTTGGGCATAGTTGGAGATCGATCCGGAAGTGTATTTGAAGTAGAAAGCTGAACGGGCTGTGGCGAGACTTTTACTTCCAAAATTTTCAAGGAATGACTGTTGCCAGAAATTCCAAGTAGTGGAGGTGGACGATAGACGTGTGGTGTTATACCACTTCTCAGCACTTTCTTCTAAAAACAGGCAAAGAGCTTCCCAGTATCGGTCCTCGTCGATGAGTAAACGTTGGCATTCTGATTCAAATGTATCTATCCAAGCGTCTACATTGGATAAGTAGGTTTTGGAGCCAAATTTCGGTATTATTGCATCCTTAACGATTGAGGCGAGAGATTTAATGGGGGTGGGGGTAGTAGTATGCGAGCGGCGGGTAGAGGTGGACACAATCGAATCAACCTCGTCGAGTTCATCTAGGAGGATTCCATTGAAAAATGCATTTTCAAATTCATTAAAATACAATTTAGCAAGGTCGTCATCCAGGGTGCATTTAAACGATTGTCGGGTCCATCTTGGGGCTAGGTCCTTCTTTGCTGCCTTTGCAACAGGCAGAAGCATCAGCTTATCGTGTAGATTGAGTGAACGTAATTCAGGTGGAAAGATATGTATGGACTCTTCGTCGAGGCGTTGAATGGAAATTACGTTTGTAACGGTGGTGGCAGCATTTGTGAGTGATGGCTCAGCACAAAAAGTGAACTTTACCTTGACCGGCATGGCGGAGGCGCGTGAAAGCGAGAGAAACGACGAGTTTTAAAATTTATAGGATCCGAAGACCATTACATGAAAGAAGGAAAACGAATATCGAGAAATGCGATTTATTAAAAAACAAATTTTAAAACGAAGTCGTCACATAGCGCATGGTTTTAGTCGGACAGAATAATCACAACTGAATATACAGAAAAGAACATCGATGCGAAGTATAATGGTACGAGAGTTAAAAGCAGATAAGACAGAGCGGATAAATGTAGGTACGTGTACGAGCGAGAGATAACGAGAGAAGAGAGGAATCTTACATATATATATATATATATATATATATGTATGAATATATATAGATGGTTAGATAGTTAGATGTATATAAATCGGTTTTTGTTCCTACGGTACAGCTTGCAATTTTCATTAGATAATCACAAAATTTGGTACGAATATTTGTACTAAGCCAAGGACCAGACCTATTGATTTTAGTGCGGATCAGCCGGACCGTTCTTTTATTGTAGTACGCTACCAATTTTGGCGTGGATTGGCCAAAAGGTACTTCCGGTACCACTATTTTTTTTAATTGTTGTCAAAATGCGCAATTTTGGAACAATATGTACGAAATTTGAAATAAATATTCATTAAAATTTATTGTAGCATGCTACCAATTTTGGTGCGGATCAACCAGACCAGACGGTACTTCCGGTAAAGTTTTTTTTTTTTCTAATTTGCATGAACTTTTCTTTTATACAAGAATTGATCACATGTTCATGTTTTCTTTTTTTTTATTTCATAACTTTATTATATTTGTTTGGTTTTATTTGAAATTATATGATTATATCATCTTAATTTTTCATTTTTTCAAGAAATAATGCTTTTAAATTAAACATTGTCTAATATTTTGTCAGCATCTAACACATGTCATGCAATCATAACATACCATTAACGCACATAAACTTGCAGATAATATGACGATCAAAATTCGTAATTCGTTTTCTCGAAAACATACTTTTTCTAGCGTGGCTTGCTGCGAGTTTTTTTTTTAAACTTGAGTGTTTCCTGATTATAGAATCCACTTTACCGGGTTTGTATTCGGATTCTTGTATTCTAAATCAAGTTTTTCACGGATTCAGATTTTAGATTCAGAATCTTTCTTTTTTGGATTTCGCCCAACTCTGTTTCTGATGACGTATTATAAGAATTTATTTTTGTAACAATTACTTCAAAAAGAGAAGTTTTTCAGTATATTGACTGTAAGTGAAGAGGGAGATTTCAACCCAATGTAAAAATGTTAAATTTCGCCCATCGCAGTTGTTAAATCATTATATCACTATATTGCTCTTGACTATGCGGGCGCACTATGTCTTATCTAGATTTGGGCATAATCAAAAAAAAAAAAAAGCAATGAAAGAGAAAAGATTCTGAATTCAAATCCAGCAATGTGGATTTTTGAATTAGAAAAAATTCACGTTGAAAAAACAAAATTAAAGGAGGTAAATTTTTTGCAAAAAACAAAATCTGTATTGAAGTCGACAGTACAAAAAATTGATATTGAAACACACAAAGTTTCAATTTCTGAAAGTTTCAAACGGTATTAGAGAATTACTGAATTATTAGTCAATAGTTGATGTCATCGCAATAATTTCACGATTAATTCATTGAATTAAATTTCAAAGAGGATTCCCAGTCCAGGATTCGAATCTAATCCAAAATGATTCAGAATCCAGATTCTGTTCGAGATTTTCGCCCAACTTTGGTTTTATCCACAACATAATCAATTGTCGGTATTTACTGAATTTGTAGAAAACTGACTTTCAAGTTACCACTTCAATTTTGCAGTACATCTCTCTTATTTCACTCGATGATTCCTACCCTCTAATGTTGGTATTGCTGGAAAGATGAGAAAATTTTCTTGGATCAGATGTCCGAGTAATTTTTTAATCATCTTTAACTGCATGGAAATAGATGAACGAAAAAAACGAAAATTAATAGAACATCTGTCCTTTTTTTCAATCAATAATTCTTTAGCCGCTATTAAAGCTAGAAAGCGGGGGTTTATACTGTTGGAAAGAAGAGAAGGTTTTCTTAAATCTGTATTTCGGTAAACTTTTCACTCATCCCTTAGCAACTTGAAAATAAACGAACGAAAAAAATGCAAATTAATGGAAAATTTGCCACTTTTGTGTTTGTTAGATAATAAATTTGTTTTTGGTGAAATTTATTTATCGGAGGAAGCGAGTGCTGCAAAAACAGTGTGTGATACTCATGTGAAGTAGGCGATTGCTAATCGCGTGATTTTCAACACTCGCAAAAAAACAAATCATATGCGTATCAAAATCTCATATTTTACGAACTTTTACCACAAACGTCTAAATCTCAATCGAGACTCCGGCATACGATGTAGTGATTGACTTTTTTTTCTTTTTTTTTGTATTACTCATATGAAGTTGATCCTATACCGCCAGCCTATCAACATACATAATAAACATTCTCAAAAACAACGTAAACATAAATTCATGAAAAAAAAAACAAGAAAAAAAATACTCTGCAAAAAGGGCTTGGACAGCTGATCTCCTAAATATATGCACTGATTACAGGAAGGCGCCACACCGAATACGAGTGTAGGTCAATTTAATTTACTTCATAAATGAAAAAATATGTAAAATCAATCAATTAAAATGGCATAAAGCCAGAGTCCCGACGCTTCTCTTTTACCTATCAAAAATAATTATTTTTATGTAGGTTTTCGAAGAAAATCTACTTATTAAAATTTATCTTATACTAAGACGTAAAGTCGGGCGTAAGTTTGTTTTTTGTCTTATGACCTCAGGAAAATTTTTGCACTACTGGCTGAAATTCATATATTTTTCATTTTCAGAAACGATCGAGTCTGATCACTTGTCATTTTGATAACATCTGCTCGAGGCCCAAGGCAGTTGCAGCATGAGGCGCTGCACTGTCTCCGATTTAATGTTTAAAACGAAATCGCAGTTCGATGTGACAGTTTTCACCTTCCGCACACAATGGTCCATTGGCCCATTAGGCTGTAACACGACATTCGACAAGCCACGTAGAATTGTGCGAACGATGTCAGAGAACATATTATGTAAGTATCCATATGAAGTTATCCGCGATGCTTGGCAAGTTTCTATGAGACGAATAAACTGAAAATAACTTCTTTCCAAGATTGTTGTGAATATCATCAATTGGAACATACTTGCACTTACACTTAAACAAACATAGTACATTTCTCGAATAGCCGAGCATTCGATGAGACTGGGTAATAAGAGATTGGTAGTGAAGCGTCACAAAACTTCTGAAATATCGCCAGAAAAAAAGAAAGAAATGAAAAGTTTTCCGTTCCTAAAAAGACATAATTATAGGTAGGCTAACACAAGCACAGAGTATTAAACATAATAGAGAACGCGTGTGAAACAAAAAACGGCACCAGTTTTAGGATTAAAATATCCGCCATTGCTAAGGTACCAATAATTTTCAATCTTATTTTCATCTATGAAATTCGTATCGATTGTGGTTTTTAAATTAATAATTTCATTCGCTAAATTAAATTATTAGGAAAAAAAAATTCCGATTTTTGCCTATGGGCCTGAATGAAGAGTAAGAAAATTTGGATTCGGTACCGAATGAGTGAGGACAAAGAGCTTAAAAAGTGGAGCCACTTTTTGTTGCAGCGTTTAGATGAACGTGCGTCCTCTATATTATATTTAATGCTCTATCACCCGCACTTTAGAATGATACCCAAGTAGAAATCCGCTATTTAAGTAATATTTTATCAGTGACTCCCATGTATAAGTATATAATAAACGTGGTCAAATGAGTACTTAAGTCCTACTTAACATTAAGAAACGTTCCAGAATACGGGTGTATGAGTACAGGACATGGAAAATAAAGCTCTTTCACAAAATGTTGCGCATGTTCACTGTGGTGTTAGCGACATCTACGCTCAACCCTATAGTAAAACTGCTCCGGTCCATTTTCGCTCACGTTATTAAAACGTAACCGTACATATAATATGTACATTGCGTATATGTTAGGAGAAATGACTGAAAATGGCCACTGAGCAAAAAAATAGGTCAAAACACGTTGTGGTACCCTGCAAACAGCCGCTACTCAAAATTCGGGTTATGCCCTACAAAATATTGTTCAAGACGCGTACTCGGGGTATGAGGAAAAAGCCACAAACGGAAATTCAGGTAATGGCTAATTTGCAAAAATGACTAGAACCAGTTGTAGTAAGATGAAATTACTAAAACGCATTCTAGATAATTATTTGTTCCGTAACAAGTTTAATAATATGTAATTGAGGGAAATTTTAACCTGCGAGTCTTACAACGTTACCTAATTTGACGTGTGTATTCATATTCGCTAGTTAATTTGGCGCATTATTGAACTATAGTTGCACTTTATTTCGTCTGTATCATTTCACTTTATCGGTACGTACATAATATTACTGCGGTGTAATTATTGTTTGGTGTTGTTAGGCTAATTTGTGCTGGAAGTTAGTATAGGCCTACAAAATACGTTCAGCAGAAAATATAATTTTAAGTCTAAAATACGTGAATTATTGAAATATAAATGATCGTAGTGATTTAATTGATAGTTCCCATTATGAAAATTTAATCGAACAAGTAACTCTTAGAGATGATAAAAAACCTTTAACAACAAAACATTACGGCCGAATAAAGAGATATGATTTTTTAAAGTTTGGTCACGCAGAAAAGCTTATCGAGATGGATCTGATGACACAAAAATTCGTTATTTTTGCAAAGTCGAGGAGTTGTTTGATGTAGGGTAGGCAGCAATCTGCACGTAGGACACAAAAGTACAAAAGGTAAACTGAATTTGAAGTTTTACAAATTTACTTATGTTTAGTGAATGAAATTTTTATACCTCATTTTCTATAAATTTTTCAGTTATAAACTTACTACCAATGATACGAATAATGATTTAGGTAAAGTTTCTGTAAGAGATATTTTGTTGGTTAAAATAACCGTAGGCTGTCACGTCATATTGAATGAATTATTCAAAAAAATTAATTTAATTTATATATTTATTTAGTTGTTATTTTTCCCTGTGAATTTTTGTTACGATTGTAAACGAAGAACATTAGGGTAATTTATTACACAAAAAAATACCGAGTGTTTTTATTTGTATCTCATTTAATTTAAATACTTATCTGTCAGCATAATTGAAGAGATAAGTAACTATAACCGAGCCAAACACACATTGTAAGATCTTTCTAATTATTCAAAAAACACGTTTCGTGTTTTGTTAATTTCATCTAACCACAACTGGTTGTGGTCATTTTCGCAAATTAGCCACAGCCCGAATTTTTATTTGTAGCTTTCTGCTCATAACCAGTACGCGTTTTGAGCAATATTTTGCAGGCCACAACCCAAATTTCGGGCAGTGGTCGTTTTTAGGGTACCACAACACGTTTTTATCAATTTTTTCACTCAATGGCCATTTTCGGTCATTGCTTCTAACGTATAGTATATTTGTTAGAAAGGCGACGAGTTACTTGCATTAGTCGGAATCGCAAACGTTACATGATAGGTACTAAATTTTGCAAAAGTGAACAGTAGGATGTGATGAATAAAAAAATCCAATATTTGGCCAACTCGCTGAACGACTAAAAAGAGAACATTCATTCGACAACGACGCACATAGAAGTGGGGGTAAAACAAAGGAGCCTTGCCTACTCGGCGAAATGAGAACAACAAACGAGGAAAACGTCTCTTAGAACCTTTCTACTCGTATACGACGACGACGTTGGTTCGAATTTTATTATGCGTAGGTATACTTTCGAACACCGCGGTGGACCCGCATTTGAAATACACACGTCGACCATACCTCTGTTGTCCCATCGATTCTTAGGGGTAGGTATTCGGTCGGTGGTTTTGTACGGCGGCCAGTAGCCATTCTAAAGTTCTCATTTGAAAACGACGACATACATCGTAGGTAACGAAACGACCCACGACCCACGACCCACGACTCACGAGACACCTCGAGAAAGCGCATTACTTTCGCAACACCGGCATATTATGTGGACCTCTGCACTACTTTTCACCGGCCCGACCAACAATCCGTGGCCCGAGCGTCCCTCAAATCCTCCATCTTTCGTCTTCGATCTTCACGAGCGCAAAACCTCGGTGACTCCGACGCCACCATCGTCCAGGCAACGACAAAACTGCGCAACAACGAGTGACGACCGCAACTTTGCCGCCACAAAAGTGCAGCCTTTATTTTTCGCAGCGCGTCCTCACCTTTTCCTCATCGGCCCATCGGCCCATCGGCCATCTCACATTTCAACCGCAAATCGCAATTTTTATTCGCCAAAAATCATTATGATAACGCGTACGATGCGACACTCGACGCTGCCCCCACTCCTTCGTTTCCCTGTGTTTCCTCCGAGGTCGGCAATGGCTGAATAAAATACTCGTCGACAGAGGCGTACCAACCTAACGCGATTTCTTCGACCGGTACCGCTTTTACATTCAAGTTTTACAATATTATTTCAATATTGAAAAAACTGATTCAATTTATTGGCGACTAAAACTACATGGCTAAAGAGAGAGTAGGTACGTTGCTCTTTAATGGTGGAATAGGGTATCCTGACGTCGATTATGGAAAGAAATTCAATCGACTGGACATACAGGACATTTCAGCCATCAACTGAAAGCACTCAGGAAAAAAAAGAAACTAATTTCAATACAAAAACTCTAGCACAGCAATCCTCGCTAGAGAAAGTAGGTTCTCGAGAGAAAGAATTATGAATTTTGATGGTCACATTAATTGTCTGTGAGTTTATAAGCGTTAATGGTATGTTATTATAAAAAAAAAGAAAACATCAGCATGTGGTTAATTTTTGCGAAAAGAAAAGTTCATGCAAATTAGAAAAAAGAGGGAAAAAAGCTTTACCGAAAGTACCGTCTGGCCAATCCGCACTAAAATCAATAGGTCTGGTCCTTAGCTCAGTAAAAATGTTCGTACCAAATTTCGTGATTATCGGACAAAAATTGCGACCTGTACCGTGGGAACAAGAAATTGACTATATATACGAATATGAGTTATTGGTGCCGAAATTTTTCTAAAATCATGAAACGAAAAACGTACCCACCCCCAAACCTGAGGGCTAAGCTAACACCGCACCAAGCGTAATAAGCAGATTTTCTAAAGAAAACCTACTTAAAAAGTAGGTAATGAAAAAGGAAAGCGGCCGCGAGGCGAGAGGCGAGGCGACGACGCGACGGTAGCAACGAAGCCATTTCAAGGTATTTCGCGATCAATATCTTCATTTTCGAAGCACTGCTTTTTTTCTCCAGCCAATCAGCGGATGCGCCGCGGCTCCCAGAAACGTTTTCCAATTTCATATTTCACATCGTAGCGACGCAATTGTTCTCCCAAAGGGTTACCTAATTATTTTGATAAGTATTCGACGTGGGCCAACTTCGTAGCTTAACAACTAAGACTGACAAAACTAACCAGGATGCAAGCACTGATAAAATGAGAATTGTGAGGAATTGTGAGCCGCGATGAAGGCTTCACGAAGGACTCCACTAAATTCATTCCTCGTGATCGAAGATACTGTCTAAAGCTTGCTCCTTCCACAGACTAGCCCTATAATAATGAGTCAGACGGACTATGGTTTATATGGGAGCCTCAGCTTAAGCAGATGATCCCAGAAGAAAAAAAGAAGAAACACACGCACACACACACACACACACACACACACACACACACACACACACACACACCATCGTAGGGTTACCAAAAAAATTTCACCCACGGCGGGCTATCCTGCGATTAAAGTTAACTCGGCACTGTAAAACTGATCACCTAAGAGGCTGGAACTGGCGTTACTCGAGACAGGTGCGGTTAGCAGGTGGTAGTCGGCCAGCGTGCGACGTTTTTTCTGTGCGAATCGCGACTCAGTCGAACTCCACTTCAACATGGAGGTGGGTGAAGAAACCGCGGTTCGATGATGGCTTAATAATAGACGAGCACACCTGTACTGAGTTGCAGCGCCTTGGCGTGGACTCGTGGACAAATTATTTTTCACAATTAATGAAAATTTTAGAAGAGCACCTCGGTCGGTTTTTGTTCACATTTCGCAAAAGACATTGGCGAAAGTGCGTTTCACTTTCGCCTCACATACTTGGCATAATTATTCGAAAAGAACAGTAAAATCGTTTATTGTTTTTACAAAATTTATCGAAAAAGAAAGAAAAGAATTTATTCCTTCTCGAAATACCGCTTTTCGACTAGCTGCTACGTCCTCTTTGTCCCAGCTATCCGGCCATTTCAGCATTTTGGTTTTTTTCACTCATCCATCTTTATCTGCACCTTTCGCATCTGGGTCAAAATGATCATCACACAGACACCTTTTTTTATCGAAAACAGAAAGATCCCTTCGGAATTGGACGGCGAAGGATCCGGACAGTATCTACGAAGGCTGCGCCATTGAAATGATTCCACGTCTTTCATTTGATAAACGCATCGATGAGGGCAGCTGTAAATGTGAGGACACGCGTTATGGTGAAGTGATGAGATACCTATGACTTGGCAATCTCAGCGTGCTTTCTATTCATATTTAGGTTTCATCAATGTTCTTAACATCTTCACATACGAGTCGGAGTTGACACACATCCTCTTGGCAGGTTTACATTCACAACACAAACCATTTCTTTGGTATACAAATCTTACAACATTGTCCTCTTCGATCTTCCTTCACTCAGAATCAATTCAATTTTCAGAGTAAAAAAAAACAAAAAACTGCGATCCAACAAAACTCGAACTTCTAACAATTTCTTCAACAAAATGCCAACAAGAGGTGCCCACAGCCACGATAGCAGAAGTCCATTCAGTTCAGTGCTTTGCGACGTCAACAGGGTTGCCAATTCGTAAGGAGATCGTTTTTCCTGTCTCCGTAGTTTTTGCACAACCGTTTCAACAGTAGCACTCTACCGATTGAAATATTGTCTAGACAACGTCTCTATCGGCGAACGTCGTTGAAGGTTCAACATTTTCATAAGAGGTGGTTTCTCACCGAATACGGATCTTTGAGATTTCTCCATCACTTACGAAATACCACGAATCTTCCTTTCGTCAAAGGCGATGGCTAAAGTTTTAAATTCTATCCGACGACATTACCTGTGACGGCTATAGCGATCCTGGTAGCTGACACTCTCCATCAGTTCTGGCACGGCGATAAGATCCCATAAGCTTAGGAAAATAATTTCTGAAATTAGTTCGTCGGAAGGTGAACTCGAAAAACCTTTCTAGTTTCTATTTCACCGAGCCTCGATGGAGTCGAAAGCACGACTGAAATGTCCGACGACATACGTTTTCCAGCCCCCACTGTCTTGAGATTCGTTATTTTCCATTTCACCAAAATCCCTGGTCGAGTTTGTAATTTGCCGCACGGTTTTGCTTCGTCTCCATCTTGGACGAGAGTACGCTAATCAACGGAAAGTTAATCAATGATTTCCATAATTGGACGGACGGGAAACCGAAGAGGTGAGACTGGAATTTCTCAGTATGCGGCACATTCAGCGACCGGATATTGGAAAAAAAGAAAAAGAAAAAGAAAAAGAAAAAGAAAGAAGGAAAAATAAAAAGGCGGGGAGTTATCTACGGGGAATGCGTTCGCTTAATTACGACGAAAAAAGTTGACGCATTTTTCCGGCCTTTCGTCGAGCAGACAATTTGCGAGAAAATCAATTTATTTTCGACGACGCGAATGAAAATACGAAAATAGTCGCACCCTTCCCCCAGCTCGGTCAAGTTCGCTATTTTGGGGCTTCGATTCCAACATGGAGTGTGTGTAAGGAGCGGTCAAAGAGAGAAGGCGGAAGAACCGCTAGCGGAAATTTCTTCGTCTGTATTAGCGAAATAGTTTAGCAGCCAACGTAGAGAGGAGCAGAGGGGAGGCGCAGAGAACCTCAAATTGCGGCGAAGAATTCAAATTGAAAATTTGGCGAGACGGCGGCGGCGGCGCTCTCGTCGGCGCTAAATATTATTCATTTGAAAAAAAAAAGAAAAAAAAAAAAGAAATCCTTTGTGTTTTCCCGGTCGAAAAGGAAAGGAAGGAAACCGAACGCGTTCCCAAACAGAAATCAAAGGGCGAAAATCGTAAGCAAAGAAACTTTTTCCAGTTGGCTTCGTTAAAACAAATAACTGAAAACAAGTCTTTTGCCTCCTTAAAATGCGGTCGCACGACGCTTTTTTCTGTTTTCTTTTTATCCTTCTCTCTTTTTCGCGTCCTTAATACGATTCTCACAAATCCATCATTCGTTAGCTTTTATTTATTCAGCCAACTCTATCTTATTATTAACAAAAAAAAAAAAAAAATTATTTTCTTTCTTTCAACTCCAACTTTCGAGCTGTTCCTATTCATTCGAAAAAAATGCCAATTTTTCACGCTGGCTTTGATGGAAAAAAGTATTCGTGTTGACGAAGAAGGAAGAAAATCGATTTTTACACCAAATGAAAAAAGAACGAAGAAGGAAGTGCAAAACGAAACTAACGAAAAAAAAAAGAAGGAAAAGGTCGCGCGTATAAAGCAGTACCTATACGTACCCAACTTATAATAAAATCCATTTAATTCTGAAACGTTCGTCTAGAAATTAGTTTCCTGATTGGATATGCGCTCAGGGTAGTGAGAAAGAATCGTATAACTTCTCATTTTATTTTTTAGGCCCGCCGTGGTGTCGGGAGAAATGGCCTCGAATAGGCTACGAGTACAAACTGAAATGGACGACCAACAATCATTTTACCCCAGAAATGCCACCTTCGAGTGCTATGTAAATTCTGTATGCATAGTTTTTTCACTTTATATGACAACTTGTACGCATGCGTTACTTTATACACCAAAAGGGATTTCCATTAAAAAAAAAAAAAATAGTATCATGGCTGGGATTCGAACACAGGTCACAGTGGGTGGATTACAACCACAATTTACTCATACGAAGATAAAAATAGTATTTTAATTTTTTCTTAGTTCAACTTTTTTTTTTCCTTAGGGAAATGTTGCAAAAAATAGTGTGACGCGTTTATGTAGTGATTGATACTACTTTGATGTGCATCACTCAACTTTGACTCGTGCCGCAACAATAACACTCGAATCAAAATCACCTACTTTATACACTTGTATCATAAATAACTATTTCGACATCGTAGTTTATGAAATTTTGACAAAATAAAAGATTTTAAATAGGTCATTTGTGACGAGTTGAAGTAAGTAGATAGGCATACTCGCACATTTGTTAGTGAAAGGAGAATAATTAATGGAATAAATTTTAGCAAGATATCTACATTTGCCACTAGATAATTCATAAGATTTTTCAAGCAGAGGTGTATATATAAGTAGTTCTGTTTGTTTTGGTCGTCTGCTGTGAATAGTTGAAGAATTGTATTGTTTCCAGGCAAAAATAATGTCACTGAATTTTCACAAATGTTGTGAAGTTATCACAATTTTTCATAGCTAATGGCCAAATAGAACTGAGCTGGTATTTGCAACTAATAGAACAGGAGTCTCATACCAGGTTTAAAATTATTTTTAATCAAATGCAGAGTGACGTGATGAAAAATCCATTTTCCAAAAAACCTTCAAATCTGAGTTGAGATTGATCGCCGATGTGATGAGGTTGAGAAAACAAAGTTGCAGCACCGGCTCTATAGGGATTACGTGATGTGAGACAGATTTTTGCTGGGCAAAGGAGATGTCAGCTGTGCCCTCAAAATAATTAAAGAAGCGATGGTTGCTGCAGCCGTGCCAGCCAGATAATCCAACCAAAGAAGAATCATCTCTTACTGGAAGGTGACGTGCTTTGGCTGATGTTACGAAAAGGATGTGCCTACAAATATACACCTGCGTGTGAAGGAAATATATCTGAAAAATAATTTTTGGGAAATTAATACGGTGAATGGTGAAAGAATATTGCAGTTTTGTTTCGATTAGCCAGCTCAGCTTCTGTGGCGCTGCGGTAACGATGCTGCTTACCACCCAAATAATGCTACGTTCAAATCCCATTAGATCCTAAGTTTTGAAGAACTTTTTTTTGTTTTTGTTTTTTTTTTTCATATTGTTCAATGGAATGATTTGTTAGGTTCTCTGTTTTTGGTTTTTTTAAAAAAATGTTTTTCAAAATAATTATTTTTTGATTAGACATGCTTTTAGTTAAAATGAGTACAGATACTAGATTCACTCATTACACAGGGAGTGGGATCTTACGAGTAGATGCAGAGGGTGTGGTCCATGGTATGCCACTTTGAGGGTGATAATGGTGGACACACAAAATTGGTGTGCCGAAGCCTCACCTGCTGGAATTTATCCTGCCGTTGCCAACATACAAAACTGCATGCCTTGGTCAAGGCCCCCCACATCGTTCGAACGATCCCTCCGCCGGCACTGTGCAGGCGGCGTCTACTATGCTAACTCACGCAGGTGAGACATTGTAAAAAAATAAAATTCGTCAAAAATTATTTGCACAAAATGTTTCCTCCACATACAGGTGTATATTTATAAGGCCGTGGGTGGTAAGCCTCGTTATTACCATAGTACGACTGTAGCTATGTGGAAGGCGCGTGAAACAAAAATGTAATATTATTTCATCAATCGACGCACTAATTTGCCCAAAAATTATTTGCCAGAAGTATTTCCTCCACATGCAAGTATATATTTATAGATACGTACAAAAAGCTCGAGCGTCCAACAACCGAGGCGGTTGCCACGACTCGTATACGCACTCATTTTTCAAAATTATTTCAAAACTGGTAGAAAAGCTCGCCCTTAGAGGTGCATTCTTCCTTGAAAAAGTTGTAATTTTCAGATTCATTTCGCATTTAATTTTCTCTATAAATCGAATCGGCAGTTGGTCGACGTCTGAGTTTTCAACACGAGTGTTAACCACAACTTTATTCAATAGCCCAACCTATTCATCACCGACATCAGCAGATTTTCGCACTCAGTGTAGGGGAGGTGCCAGTCATTTTGAAAACACAGCGTAGGCTGTATGGATCAGAAACCCAAGACTGTGATAAATGTGAAGAATTTAAATTTAACAATACACTTGCACTCGTCATCTAACCAACACCTGAAAACTACGCCAGTTAACTTGATTGAAGGCAAATTAATAAATTCAATAATTGTGCCATTTGGCATTCGATGCATTGGATAGGGGGCCAATTAGCTACGATAACTTCAACGGTTCAAATTCTATAAAAGGCCCTTGCGTTGTAAAATTTTCATTCTTTTTTTATCAAACTCTAGGAATTTTGATATGCGCGCCGATTAAAAATACCTAAATTAAGGTAGGCCTATCACAAAAATTTGTTTCAAACATTCTAGAGCAATTTTAATCACTTCCATAATTGAGAACAGACAAAATCCTTCGGAATTGAGTAAGAACGAAGAAATCTGTTTTTTGTACGCTTTTACTGCAGTTACCAACACGAAGAAATGCGACTAAATTCTAGTACTAACATATAGGGGCGCTGATTGTCGTTCTCAGTTATCTTTTATCCAGGGGCTTTTCTCTCAACTTTAGTTGGGCTGCAGAAATGACTTTGAGCGTTAATGCTTACGCTCACACTCATTAATACAAATTTTTATGCTGAGCGTGGAGATGTGCGTTTTTGCACGGCGACACTCAACGCTCATGTCATGTCCGACTGTCCGCGGTCTTCATTCATATTTTTTGAACTGTTTTCATGGCGTCGTGGTAGTAATGTGGCTCTTTAGTTCAGGATTATCATGTTCGGTAAGGAGCTAGACTGGCTACAAAATCACCAGTGTTCGCCGAGGTCTCAGCTCCCCCATATCTTGTGTATGATTTGTGGTGAACACACAAATAAACTACAGAACACCTTCTGTTGTTGAATATCTTCCACGACATAAGGTATTCCATAGACAATAGTTTCTTTTTAGATTTTCTTTCTCACTACATTTGTGGTTTTCCTGTTTTATAATACTTGGTGGTAACCAAACTGGACAGTTTCCAATCCTGTACCCAGAAAAATTCTTTATGCATGCCCATGTATATGCATGTTCATGAAACTGCATTCAGGGATGTAAATACTTCATAATTATTTCCAGTTTGATAAATAATTATAATGAAGTCTCACATTGTTTTACAGTTTTTGAACTTTATACACAACAGGGTACTGGACATGATTTTCAGTAAACATATTTTCAAATTCTTTAAAAAAAATAAAAAATATCAGTAAAAACCACATTAAAATTAATTGGATAGAATGGGACAAAATGAATGGTAAAGTTGAGTTGTCAAAAAACGTTGTGATATTTTTTGAGCAGTGGGTGTGATGTCATAAATTGACACATCAGCAAACTTTTCACCTCTTTCACAGGTTTCTCATTCATTCATTCCTCACTCTCCTGTGTTTGTACATTGGTTTAGTTTAGCTCATCAATTTAGAAAGTTCATGGTGACTGTGAGGGAGGAGATGAAAGGATGTGCACTTGCACCCCCCACCCCCTTATTTATAGACAAATTCAAAACATTGAAAAACATAAGAAAATCAAAAACCAATTATTTCTTATTTGTTTTTATACTAGAGCACAGCCTTGGAAAAAATTTTTGGTGGTGCCTGGGGAGTTATTTACTTTGAGGGCTGAGTTCATATTTGCAACCCATTTTTAAATTTAAGCCTTCATTTAGCCCCCTGTAGCCCAAGAAATGGAATTAAGATAATATTTTTGGATGTTATAGAATGATACATCAATAGTATTGTTTTTTGAGGCTCTGAGTTTACATTTATAATTCATTTTTAGATTGAACCCCTCCTTGGCCCCCTGTGACCCCAAACAGGGGGTTAAGATAATATTCATTGATATTATTGAGTGATATATCATTAATGTTTTTTGAGGCGCTGGGTTTAGATTTGCAATCTATTTCTTGATCAAACCCCTTATGGAGCCCCATGTCACCCCAAACAGGCGGTTGAGATACTATGCTTAGATATTATTGAGTGATACATCATTAATAATATTTTTTGAGGCGCTGAGTTTAGATTTGCAATCTATTTTTAAATCAAACACCTCATTGACCCCCCTGTGACCCTAAACAGGGGGTTCAAATAAAATTCTTAGATATTGTTGAGTGATACACCATAAATAATGTTTTTTGAGGCACTGAAATTATATTTACAATCCACTTTTAGATTCAACCATTTTTTTTCTTCCTGTGGCCCCAAAAAAGGGATTGCAATTATATCTTCACTTATTATTGAGTGATTTATTAGATATTGGATGCCCATGTTTTTTGAGACCAACAAAAAACAACAAAATTCAGTAAAACCCCTTGCCCAGCTTACTTGTGAGAAAAATAAGATTTTTGTATTTGTACTCAGAAACTTGTAAAACATAAACAATATAGGCTATCACACAATAAAATGTGAAAAGTCAAAATTAGCTAGTTATATCTGAACCATTTTGGATAACATTATAAGGAGTTGGATGAAGAAATACATGTCAAAATAAAACTTCAAGTCTAAAAAAATTACCAACAATGTATCACACAATATAATAGGGAAATTCAAAATTAGCCCCTTTCAGAGCCCCTGTGGGATCACATAATGGGTAAAATTAAGAAATTATGTCAAATTCAAAATTAGCAGCTAAAAAAAAATTTCCATTGATGTATTACACTACAAAATATGAAAAGTCAAAATTTCCCCTCATTTTGAGCCTTGGGGGTTAAAAATGAGTCAAATGAATAAAATAATGTCAAATTTGAACTTGGTGCCTCAAGAAACATTACAAATGATGTATTACATAATAATATGAAAAAAAAAAAAAAATTATCCCTTTTATGAGTTCCTTGGGGTCAAAAAATTGATCAAATTAAAAAATTATAGACAAATTTGAACTCAGCACCTCAAGAAACATTACAAATGATGTATTACATACTAAAAGGTAAAAAAACAAAATTGGGCCCCTTTTTTAGACTCTTTGGGTCAAAATATTGATCAAATTAAAAAAATTAAGGTCCAATTTGAACTCATTATTTCAAAAAATATTTTTTTAAGGCATAAAAAAACAATATTATACCACCTTCATGTTGAGTTAGATAATTTCAATGTATATATGTTGAAAGTTCCAAGAAAATGAATTTTTGGCTCATATCTGCTCCCCTTTCTTATTTTTATTATTTCAAAAAAAAAAAAAAAATTAGATAAGATACTCAAGCACCCTCATACCAATTTTCAACCTTCTACCTCAGTGGGAAGTACAAAAAATAAATACAGATAGAAACCCAAACTTATTGAATCTTATTTACTTAGGTGATAATTTAGACTTTGAGCTTTCTGTGCCAAAAGTTTTCTTGGGTCCTGAAATGAAATGTGCACCCACTATTGCTTCAAAGTAATTTTTTAAAGTCAATTTTGTTCAGTAAATTTTCACCAAAAACCTACTTAAAAATGAAGTACTAATGAGATGTATTGAAACCAGCAACCTCTGATAATGCAAAATACAAAAATGTCAATTCTATGACATTGCAACAACAGGATGCGCATTGAGGTACTATCTTTGGTGCAGCGCAACTTTGATATCTTATATCTTCCTTTCTATTAAATATTTTTCTAAAAAAATTTCAGAACCTTCATTCACATTAGACTATCTCTCCTATTAATTTCAAGTAATTCTGAGAGTCATGTCCGGTACCCTATTCACTGGTATGGAACAAATCCATCGCCCTCGTCGAATTTCCCCCTATGGTAATGAGGATTTTTCAAACAGTGCTTTTCTAGAGTTAAAATTTCCGGAATCCAAAATCGATTATTATTTCTTCTTTGTTTACCAAGTCCTATATATGTTGATGTGGAACAAGGTCAGTGCTTTCTTCGTTTTTTTTCCTCACCCATGAGAATAATTTTATTCTGATAACAAAATGAAGGAATGAAGTTTTTCATGATTCTGGTTTTTAATTTGAGTACTATGGTGATACTTTTTTCATAACAGTTCCACATAGTATGTGATATGAAGATTGGAGACATAATTTTGTTGAAAGTAGCTTTGTAACTCCTGTTATGGTTCCATATTTCACAAATCTTGGAATTTTAAAAATTTGTTATATCCGGATCCATTTTACCAAATTAAAAAGTTTTTAGAAGATTATAATTCTCACATAATAGTAGTTTGTCGAATTATGTGGAATAAATTCCAATAAATTTAATGAGTATCTCTCAAATTCTATCATCTTTATTCAGTATTCAAGGGTGAAGTTTTATTTTGATTTATGGTAAGCAGTGTAGGGCACAGATCTTTGAAAATTAGATCGACAGATCAATAGATTAAAAGATTGCAAACTTAGATTAATTGATCACTGCAAAAAAGTGATAAAATTTTGAGATCTAGATCACTATTCTTAAGATAGTTTAGAATTTCAGATCTCCAATTAGATTGTTTGTAATAACTTAAGTACTCAAATCAGATAATCAAATCAAATAATAACAAAAATAAATTAATAAATGACTCGAACTAATTGTTCTACTTTTAACAGTCCCCTTTTTTCTCATTTTTCAATTCTTCCTCGTTGGAAAGAGGTGATGGGAAGGAAATTGGGAAGCAATATGAAAAATCAGCAAACAATCTAATTAATCAGATAGTAATCTAGATTGTCTTGTTAAATTGATCTACAGATCACAATGTAGATTGCAATACTGCCAAGATCTGTAGATTGCAATCTAGGTTGCCTTAACTGATCTATCACCCCACACTAATGGTAAGAGACCATTTTATTTCCAGTTTGGGTAACACTGATAAAAAAAGTCTTGTATAGTTTCAGTTTTTTGGTTTCAGACCATAAGCAGTAATTTCTTAAAATATAGAACTTTGATCCAGGTGTAGTTTCAGGTCTGGAAAAACATTTAGCCTAAATCCAATCTGTATGTGTGTTCAATTGTGATTACTATCTATGATGGTGTGGAACAAAGTTTAGAAAATAATTTTGTCCAATTTGGACAGATTGCATAAAAGCAAAAATGGATTTTCGAGTAATTTTAGGATTTTCATACGTTTTTTTAACTGAGTTGGGTAATGCTTCATTTGTTTCATATATGTATAGTGTTACATACCATGAGATAAACATAATATTGAAGGGGCAACACTGGACAACCTCCGATGATTCCAGAAACGCAGGTTTTCAATCACATCAAATTTTGAAAATTTGCGCACTTCCGGGCCTGTTTCATCATATAGATGGGATTTTAAAGACTGAAGATTTGGTCCTTATATTAGTACAACTAAGTATGTGAAATGAATTCATCTGCCTTTACTTCCCATTTTGTGCCTACTTAGTGCCGGTTGTACTGAACAGTTTGAATCGCCGATGAGTAGAGTTTAACCTTATTTTACCACGCATCTTATCAGTTAAACAGTTTATTCCACAGTTAAAAGTCGGTACAACCGAGCCTTGAAGGTTAAAAAATAATTAAACGATGAATCTTATGCAAAATTCGAATTTTGCGTCGCAAAGAGGTGGGTGTTGAGACTCGTCAACTTCCAGTATCTGATAAAAGTAATGTACAATACCCAAGGCAGAAGGGATATTTCATCATAATTGTTTTCACTATCGCTTGAAGTGAACATCAAATACGAAAAACCCTTACCTGATACATATTTTTATGAATCAATTTCCGAGAAATACCAAACTGGGTCTACAAAATACAACTTGACAGAATGTGCAGGATTCGAAATGGGTGAAAAGCGCCTTCTCTCGACAAAACACTAAAATCCGATTTTCAAAATTCAATCTCTTCTATTCAACGCGATGTTATAAATTCCAAGTCGTACTTCACTTCCAGGAGCCGGATGGTAACGAACATTTTTGCCACGGAAAAACCGTCCAGTGAAAAAAAAAAAGGATTCGCGAACCAAAGTGCCAAGATCTGGAGATAGAACACGTTGTTACCAACACGTTAGGTATTTCCTTCGTGAATAGAATACACGCAATTACATACGTATTCTTTTTCAGTTTTATCGACGAATGAAATTCGTTTCAAATTTCTCTTCGGGGAAGCTTGTTCAGAAACGTTACAGGGGGAGGTAAAAGTTCTATACCACGTGACCTTACTTCATATTTAGCTTATCCAGAAAACACAATCGGAAGGGATTTATGGAGATTTAATCTTACACTGGTGCGCAAACAGTACACTGGAACATTAAGATCAATCGGAAGAATTGTCAGGAGTTGGGAAAAAAATTCGTGAAATTCGGCGATAGATGATATAAAATTATTTTGATCGAAAATTTGACTAATATCTACGAATAACTACGAATGCTGGTCTAGCAGTTGGGGAAAAAAATTACTATCGCGAATACAAAATTACGTTTGTGAGGGCATTGGGTAACACTTTTTTGTTTGAGGTAACCTTTCGAAAGGCCCGCCTTCCTTCACGGTAGCGTTCGTAACGGCAAAAGTGAAATATTCAGGCTTGGCGACGTACTTAGGTACGTTAATCGAAATATTTGGTGGAAGGCTGAAAAAGACTGGAAAGTGCTGCGAGTGGAAACGTACGGCGTCAACAACTGGAAGTATATGGCATTCTCAAGAGTTGGCGGCCGTGTCCGATTCGAACGAAGAAACAAAAGCGAAAGAGCCGATTTGGGGGCGATGCGACGCGACGTGACGTTTAGGTCGAATGACACGGGTGTCCTCCCCCAAAATCAGCAATTTATTCGTTTGCGACGCCTTTTCGCCTGCGATTAACTACGTTCGATTTTTGGGGCAGACATTTTTGGTAACCAAGAGACTAGGCTAGTGGCAACACCGATGCCTTCGCGACCGAAACGATCGATATTCGAAAAAATTAAGTCGACCGAGAAGGCGAATGAAAAAATACAATCGTATGGCGAAATATTTACGTAAAGTTGTCGTCGGTTTCTTCAAATCGATAAAAGTAGCGATGGCGACGTCATTCGCCCCGCTAATGCCCACGCAATTAATCTTCGCCTCATTTCCACATCGCACCTCATACCCACACCGACCTGCTGACCACCTGCAGACTGAGTACAGCTCCTCACAATGGCTGAAACCTGTCGAGTTCTACATACAGGTACAGCAGGTATATCCTATCCTCATCCTACGCACCTAATTATTTGTGGGTACCCATAAAATTACGGATACTAGCCTACTGTATCATGTACGCATATATATATATATGTGTGTGTGTGTGTGTGTGTGTGTGTGTGTGTGCGTGTGCGTGTGTGTAGAGGCGCATGTTTGGACTATGTAAATGAACGAGACGATTGTTGCGGGCAATAGCCGCTCCGTTCGACCGGTTGCCAGTTCCCGTAAAATTACAGACCATCTGAAGACTGTAGCTGCCTATCTATCGATTGCGCCAAATTATTTTTTTTAACGAAATCAAAATGACAGAGAAAGCTGAATCCACTTGTGTCAATGATGACGAGCACTCCGAAGTGCATACCTACGTACGCAAATGGTAAAAAAAAAAACAAAAAACAACACAACGTTGCCAATCGTGAAAATGTTCATTCAAATCTACTGGGATTCTTACAGTACCTACAGTACCTACCTCCAGAGGTACAGTAAATCGGTACTGGAATCTGCAAATCTGTGATAACGTCGAACAACTTTTAGTAAACAAGAAACTACAGATTTCATAGAAAATGTGCCGAATTCGGTCGGGTCGAATGCAACTGTACATTATTCGCAATGACGAACAAAAATGGGCCATTATTTCGCCTACGTTGTTTATAATAATTAACCTATGTAGGCTATCTATTCTGTAGTAATTAGAGAATTAGACTGGCAGGGCTAGGACCTTCGATGAACGATGGGAGGGTAAGGTATCTGGGTATTTTTTTTTTTTTTTTTTTTCGTTTATTTTTTTCAATTAAGAAGACGACATAACGTCACAGTTTAATTCGTTAGCCTTATTAAATTTCTTACTTGAAATGTCGAAAAAAAACTAACGAAGCAGCAGCTCCGTTAGAAAGAAACAAAAATGTACGCTGCAAGTACCGTTCGGCCGATCAGCACGAAAATTGGTAGCATGTTACAATAGCTCGAATAAAATATTTCTACCAAATTTCATAGCTATTTTACCAAAATTACTTATTTTGTAGCTAAAATAAAGTACCGTCTGGCCAATTCGCAACCAAAATCAACAGGTCTGGTCCTTGGTTTTGGTGCTGTTGTTCGTACCAAATTTCGTGACTATCCGACAAAAACTGCCACCTGTACTCAGGTAACGAGAAATTTGCTTATACGTTTATGGGAATCTGAGTTTCTGGTGCTAACATTTTCCTCGAGTTATGAAACGAAAAACGTACCTACCGTCAGCCGCAAGTCATCATTCCACGGCACCAACATTAATAAGTAGATTTTTATATAAAACCTACTTGAAAATCGTCGAGAAACGACTGAACAACCGCCTCGCACCAACGTCTCACGCACTTCTCAAAAATAAAAATGTATTTTTCTATGTCCGCAGACTGCATTCGAAACCACTGTCGAATATCGATAATTATATCGAGTTAATTTCCTGAAATCGTCGACAAAAAAATGACGGACACGTACCTGTTTAGAAAAGTCTACCTGATAGGCAGTTTAGAACTAGTCGTGCTGCCAAAACGGAGGGAGGCATTACTGAGTGCTCGTAGTGTCCGGTTAGTAACGGTTTTTACCAGACTGTCGGTAGTAAAATGAATTTATTATTGGTAGCCGAAGCTCGTTTGAAAAAAATAAAAACAATACAGTACCCCGTCATTTTGGGCATTGTACGTATTGTCCTTGGACGACATCCGATTAATTACCGACTCGTCGATATACGTGTAATTATAAAATATAGGCACAATCACCGGCGTGCGTCTACGTTTCCTCCTCAGGTTGCGTAAAAAGTTCGTCAAGTCGTAAGGTGACTTAGATTCCAAGTTCGAAGTTGAAGGTTGACACCGAAGCAAAACCAAATTTTGGACGATGCGGCCCGTTACTACTGTCAAAATTCGATCAACTCGGTACTCACCATTTCGCAATCCGTTCGATAACAAACGTTGCTAATAATAAGCTTATAAATTTACTTATATTCGTTCATTTTAAATTCCACGTATGGGGCCCACCGTCCAATGGACCAACTGTGGTCTCGCTCCAAAGTACAACAACGTTCCGGTAAAAATTGTTACTTAAAAGGCTGCAATGCTACGCGAGTGAGAACGCCCAGTGGGCAGTAAGCAGGAAGTGTGCACGTGCCCGGCAGAGGTGCCACATAATTCACATTTACCTACCCACGGTTTGTATAAGTGACAAAATATTTTTGTCTCATTTTCGGTCAGTTTTTTTGAGATTGAAAACTAAATCGAAAGTTGTCTAAAGGGGCATGTTAACAAATAAGACTTGGAAGAAAGAAAAAAAAAAGAAAGTATATCTGCAGACTGCAAGCACGTGTCGTTTTTAACAAGAGAATGTTTATTGGAACAAAGCGGTACCAATTACCAATCGACCGAATCCTCTCTAGGGGCAAAAGGTGATGAGTGGGGTAGGGCGAGTAGTGAAATTGGGGTCCGCCTACGCAGTAAGTATGCGGTGTCCCTCATTTCTCACGGCAGTACTACAAGGTGGAGCGTTAACAAACGCGTTGTTTTCATCATTCGCTACATCTTTTTATAAGTGTACAAAAGAAGGTACCCGATATACTTACTCATCACCTCCCAGCCAAAACTACCGCACCAATCGACTTGTAATTCTGAAAGACACGTATATTCCTATCATCCTGCAGGTGCTCCTAGAAAGAAGGTTCTTAGAAATACCACTCCCATAAAGAAGTTGAAAGAGATGAAATATGTTTTCGCATTTTTCTCAATCCTATACTATAATACGAGCAATGATTGTATGCGCGCGTGTGTGTATGTGTGTGCGTGTGTGTGCGTGGGTGTGTGTGTGTTATTATGTGGGTGCATATGTAAACCCGTTCGGAAAAACTAGATTGACAATGTTGCTGAAATTTAGATGTTGTAGGTTTTTGGGTACCTGCGAAAAAACGATTCAGGTAAGACTCGAGTTCGAGAAAATTCGTTGAACAGAAATTCGAGCATCTTAATTTATCCAAAGGCAGAAAGTGGCAACAGCTGGCGATGAAAAATTCATACGAAATGAACGTGATTTTCAGATCTGGAAATCTCAAATCTGCACAACGTTTTATTTTATGATTAACTCTAAACGCAACGGATAAAAAGTAGGTATCTCGTACGAAACACCGAATCTCAATAATTGATATTTTAGTACTTGGACATCGGCTTTCGTTATAGAATTTTATTATTGAATTTCGACTTTGGACATTGCATTTAAAATATGGTTTTTTACTTTCTAGCGTACGGCGGGGAATTATCGACTATGATACTTGGGCGAGCAAATTTCGGCGAACGAGGGGCCATTTTTTTGAAACGCGATGAGATCAAACAGATTTGTGTTGTAGAGTAAAGTATTACTTTATCAGTTCCTTGAAAATCAATTTTTGAATTTTTCAAAATTCATCTCTTAAGAGGGAGAAACGAAGTGGAAGGTGTTTTAAAATTTCTCTAATACTCCTTCAACCCTGACACATCCGACACATCCATAAAACTTATCCTCAAACAGGAGGTGAACATATGACGGGCACGGGGATGCCAGCTGGGGTAGGTGTACACTAATAAACTACGCAGTCTATGCTTTACACGAGGTGTATATCGCGAAAACACTCGTAGCGCAAAAATTCAAACGCGCTTTTTTTTTTTTCTTTTTGTAGAAAATTATTCGACGGGCAATTTTCATAATAAGCACAAAATTATTGTCATCCGACCAGTAGGACGCGGGATACCGGCGAAAATGCAATTTCTTAGACCTTAGAACCGGGACAACCGACGAAGCTAACGTGACATCGACGGAGACTTATTAGCACGTTAATGTAAGTACCTACGTGCTTACCTACGCACGTCACACACCGTTTAAATAGGGCTGCGTGTGCGTGCGTGCGTGCGTGTGTGTGTGTACAAAAATCTAACTGGGTGGGAATTTTCGCAAACGCACCCTCTTTCTTCGTTTCAAGTTATCGGCTTACGAAGGGAGGAGAGGCGAAGAAAACGTACAAAAGTACACACTGCTAATCCTACGAGCGCATACAGAGGGTGGGGGAGGGGGCGTCGTGGCGGAGGCGACGGTCATCAATTCAAATTTTAGATGTAGTCGCTTCGACGGGTGTCGCATGCGGTTCTCTTTTTTCGTGGCCGCTGTCGCTGCCGAAATCGAGTGCAGTGCGCTCAACAGCTGACACATTACGCGAGAATATGGAAATCGCGTCGGTCGAACGAATGAAATGAGGCGGCGAAGGTGGCGAGGGCGACGGGGCATACGAACAAAGAGGAGGAGGAGGAGGAGGAGGAGGAGGAGGAGGAGAAGAGCCGAACACATGACAGTCACTCACGTGGACTATTCTCATCGGAGAGCACCGTTGATACCGTCGCACAACCAAAATCAACAATAACTTATTTCCACAATTCCAAGACAGAAGACACACGAGAACCGGTTCGACCTGGAAGCGGCGCGGCGTCTAGTTTTCGAAACCATACGCAACTTCCAATGGGCTCGACTTAAAAGTCCCAAGCTGCCATCATTCGGCCTTTCGCACGTTGACAAAAATGGGCGATATTACAGAGCAGGAGTAAGTGTAAGTATACGTACAGACGGAGCCGAAAGACTAAGGCCAGAATTCACACGAATCGAGTACGAACAATCCGTACGTGCGAACTGCGACTGGGCGTGAGCTACAAATAACTGATGTTCAAAAATTTTGAGCAAGCGGAAGGGTGTCGCCGCCTATATGCGGATCAAGAGGACAAAGGCACTAAAATAGCTGACGGAAAACCGACGGCGCCGAACCGAATATCCTACACAAAGGCGAGCATACTTCGGTACGAATCGAAGATTACATTACATGATCCGTCGCATCGATCGGCCACGCCTGCCATCAAGCTACTGCGTTAATATTCGCCAAGTGGCGAAAGAATGTGAGAAAAAGAATGCGACCGCCACAGCGCCATAGGCCGGTTATTGTAAGACACTAAAACTTGAAAAGGGAACAACGATCTAATCGCTGCTCACCGAGCTCGACGAGTGAAACCCTACAGCCGTCGAGTGCGGAAATAAAACGTTTTTCGTAAGAATTCGGGTACGTGCACTCCAAAAGAAGTACAGGTCTCGATATCGAGAGTATTTTTTCCCATCTTCATTTACCGGGCAGGGCATCCGCGTTTCACTCCATTCTTCACTTTCACAGAGGCAAAAAAGAAAAACGTTAAAATAACGATGCGAAACGAGGCTCCACAAAGGTTCAATTTCTCCACCAACTGGTCACCCCGCTCGCCAGCCACGACTCGCTTTGAAAATATTTTCTCCACTCGCATAAACTGGCCGCCACGCTTGCGAGCCATCCGAAAGCTGCCGCCCACGGGCCCACCGCTGACACGAGGAAGCCACCCGCACCGCGGATGCCGGCCGTCAACACCGTTATGGTGACTTGGAATTTCTGAAATGAACCGAGGTCACCATACGCAATCCAACCATTCCACATGAGCCGGCGGCTAC
Organism: Ericerus pela; assembly: GCA_011428145.1. Lineage (NCBI taxonomy): Eukaryota > Metazoa > Arthropoda > Insecta > Hemiptera > Coccidae > Ericerus > Ericerus pela. Next base: position 65,828 of record WOFM01000538.1, on the reverse strand, counting down.
AGCTGGAGGACGACGATGCAGGTATCGCATGTAGCAATAAAACTTGAGCCAGAAATATGGTTCTTCCAAGTTCTAAGCCACCTTCTGCAACGGAGTAAGCGTCGAAAACCGGAACAGAGACCTGAATTGCCCGACAGACGTCTCTCCCAATCGGAAAAGTTTGTACGATGAATTACGATGGGTACGATGAGCGTGAAAAAATTGCGAAATCAAAACGAACATCTCTTCGCTGAACATTTCACGCGAACACGTCATTAATCAGGACGTTGTGTCATCAACCTCGGCGGAATGATTTTCAAGCCGAAGCTGTTTCCATCGAGACTTGAGACTTTGACAGCAGCGTAGGTACTTAGCATCTCTTATTGTCAAACCATATCCAGCCGATTCGGATTTTAGCACTGTATTCGGCTAACGAAAGCATTATGGCAGTCGATATGCTACAGTGCCCAATGCCATGAAAAACAAAAGAAAACCAAAGTAAAATAAAAAACAAATAAAAACAACAACAACAATTTTACGAGGCAAATTTTCTTTGAAAACCTAGGCACTCGGTTAAATTGACACGTAAGTACGTACCCCATTTGCAAGTAGACTGGGTAAACAGCGTAACACTTTTTGGCGAGAAAATGAGAATAATTTTGTCTTTCAACTTTGTTCGCTCAGAAACTGCAAATGGTTCGAGCGATGGAGGCGAAAACATTTTTTAACATCGATTTTCGACTACTTACTGTTTTCCTTTTTCCTATCCTTGAAAATAAAGTTTTCGTTGTTTCGGTAGGTTGAAAACAAGTAGGCGTCATTTTAGAAATTCAAAAGTTTGAAATTTCATAGAAAAAAGTTGAAGAAAAAAAACAAAACAAAAAAAAAACTGATTTTCTCAACTAATAGATTTTTGTTTCGCAGCCGTAGGTCACTTTCAAATTCGACGTTTCGGCAAAACCATCAAAAAACGAAAAAGACGCCATAAGAGCGAATATTCTTCAGAATATTCATACATCAGATTATCTGCGAGAGTGCCGAGTAATGCTTTGTGCGCTGAATTTTTCCCCTTAAAATATGAAGAAGAAGAAGAGAAGAAGAAGCAACGATTAATGAGAGGAGCGAATGCGAGGGTTGAGACATACGCTCGGTCAAAGGATACACGTAACGATCCAGGAAACGGGAGGAGGAGCATTGAGGCCATATAGCAGAACCACCTACACCTACAGCGAGAAGAATATTACACATTTTAAAATTTCCTCGCAAGTTCAACGCGTTCGTAGTCGTTAGGGTAGATTCCGCCACAGAACAGACGAAATCAAATGATGCGCATTGCGGGTCGTCTTCGTTACTACTAATTTTGCACAACATAATACCTACGTATGATGGAAACTTCAAAGAGCCGTACTTCGGAAACCAATGATTCGAACTAAACCGAAATATGGACCCGAAGTACACGGTGCACACACACCCTAAATTTCGTTGACCAAATTTTGTTATATCCCTAATCCGTTAGACCCATGAACTTTTGAGGGAAGATGATCGGAAAAACTATAATGAAATTTCCCAAACCTGCTGATACGAGTATGTGGGTACATTCTACGAAATCTGCGTAAAAATCAATCGGAACCAGCCGCGAAGTCTTTCAAATATATTCACTTTTTTTTCGTAACTTCCCATCGACATTTTCGAATTAAATCTTTTGGCGCAATCTAAAGCGCATACGGAAAGTTTCACGCGCGTGAGTAAATTTTGTAAAATGCGTACACTAAATAGCGTCATTTTGCAGGGAAAGTGGGCGGCTATATCGGTACGCTTCCACACAACTTTTCACTTCATCCTTTCACTTTATCACACACTTTATTTACTTTTCTTCACGCCTTCACGTTGAAGCCCATTTTTACACGCCTATACACACGCCTCAACAGTCAACATTAAAGACATAATTATCTTGGATTTTATTTAACTTTTTAAACGTTAGAAAAGTTTTAACCCTCACAAGGATTCAGACCACAGTTACCGAGGTGAAAGACTAGCAACATAATTGTCTCAACTATACTAAGGTGGCTCGCGAATAGCTGGGATCGTTTGCCTCAGTTGATTTTTCATTTTTCGTTTTAATATGTCCGAAAATCCTTTGAAAAAATGAGAAAATTTCGTTCAAGAAAAAGGGTAACGACTGTGTCCGAATTTAATTTTCAGATTTTTGTTTTAGATTTTTTTTCGCACCTTTCTCTGTTTCTAGTTTTATACTATTTATCTTTTTCACATTTTTTGCAAACTCCCTTTTTCTCATTTTTCCTAATTTTTTAGCCCCCTTGCTCAAATTTTGCGCGCTGGTAGCAAAATAGTTATTTTTACAACACCCTTTCCAAAAGTACGTTTTTTTACGGGCCTTGATGGAACAAAAAGTAGCGTATTTCGATACGAAGTCAAAAAATTACCTTCCGCACATGCGTACTAGCAATTTGAATTTCTTGCAAGAGCTGGCCACTTTCTCAGCTTTTATTATTTTTCGCTAGCAGCTAAATACCGTATTTTTCAAAAACATTCCAAAATCAAGCAAACTGCGAAAAATTCAAAGAAAAGTGAAGGTGGGGATATTGCAAAAAATAACGTGACATGCGTGCAAAATCACCTACTTTTCGCACTGGTATCACAAAATATATCGTCTAAACAAATGCGAACGGGCAATTTCTGACCCGGGTTAGATTTCCAGCACTAGTCCGCGGCTGGTCCAAACCTCACACTTGCCGACTCACAAAATGGAGGCAGGCAGTAGGTATGTAGGCGGCATTATTGTATTTTCATTTTGCCAGTACCGGATTACAATACGTAGGCGGTAATTGATAGCGGTTTAGCCGACCGCTCGCAGAATAACGCACATCGTTCGAGTTCCGAAAATGTTCGCCACGAATATCTTCGGTTCGTCGAGGAGGACAGCATTCCGGTAAAAAGGCCGAGTGAGCCGATCGGCGGCGAACAGCCGACAGCCGAATAGGCCACCGCCGCCGCTGCACTGCAGACGCTACGCTACTGCACAGTTCTCGTCGACTTCAGGCGTGTAGAAGGTGGCAAGGTGCTATTATAATAATTATTAAACCCGTGTCAGGAGGCGAGACGATCCAACGAGAAGAAAAAAAGCGCCAGGTGATATCACGAAGACAGGTGCTATTATTGATGCCAGTTCGTTGAAGGAAGAGGAAAAAAAACTGAAGAAAAAAACCTGTTTTCCGAAACAAGTTTCTATAAACAGCAGTCGTTCGTTATATTTCATATACGTAGATTTGAAAGGAGAGGAGGAAAAAAAAAAAGAAAAAAAGTTGGATGGCAATCGCACCGACGATTTTCGCCACACAGTTGTGCGTATCATTGTGCGTGCCGAAATGTACGTGACGATTACAATACAAACGAAACACCCGATGAATGAAACAAAAATGCCACTGCTTATCTTGTCAGCCGGGTTGACAATTTATTTTGTTTGTCACACCCGCGAACGAATACAAAAAGCTGGAAAGTACATACCAGCGCATTTTCGAGAAAGTATATTCGTAATCTACGACTCAGAATCGGCGCTTTTCCATTGGTCCCGTCGTCACTGCACTGAATGCAACATCGTATTTTCCAAAGGAAAATACACTAAGAGGAACGGGCTCACGCCATTGTTTTCCATTTATTCTTCATTTGCTCGTACCATTTCGAACGAAAATACAATGGCTGATTAATTTTACACATTCCTCAGCTCAATTTCGTATTTCGAACTGTAGGTAAGATAAAATATTCGGTTTTAGCCCTTCGAAACGACCGGATAATTCAATTGTTGGCTTTTGAAGTGAAACTTTCTCAGTATCGGTAGTAGACTGGTGTGAGATTGACACGACCAATCAGACGACTAAAAACGCTACCGGCGAAAAAAATCAGATCTAGGGGAAGGAGCCAATAATAAGGTCCAATAATGGCTAAAAATATTTGACCTCAGTGGACTGAACCGTGAAGCAATTGCTTTTTTTTTTTTTTTTTTTTTTGATACAGAGAAAGAAAGAAAAAAAGCGTTTCGGTTCGTCCCGTTATAATAAAAAAAAAAAGGGAGTTTGGAGGGCAAAACCGCCAATGAAAAAAGGTGGGTTTTGGATTATTATTTACTCTTCTTTTGTACTTCGTTTATTTTGTGGTACATTAACGGGGGTATGTTTTTTGGGGCGGTAAATTTTTTCATCCAACCCATTTCTCGACTTTCAGAAGCTTCAAAAGGTGGCCAAATTTTTAATTGTCGTATTTTGTTGGGTGATACATCAGCTGATATGTTTTCGGGAGCGCTGATTTCAAGTTTGATGTTCATTTTTTCATTTAACTAATTTTTCAATTGCCAGGAGTTTTAATGGGAGTCCAAATTTTGACTTGTCATATTTTATTACGCGCGTCTGCGGGTATGTTTTTTGGGAATAGATTTCGAATTTGATATTCCTTTTAAAGATTGCATGAATTAATGGGTATAGTTGCGCAATATCTCGAGAGAAGTTTCACTCCGACCGCATGACCCATTACACACCCACACCCATTTTTATCGTTTGCTTTTTTTTTTTTTCTTTTTTTTTACAGACAGACAACTTTTGCAAAAAAAAAAAAAAAAAAAAAGCTATTCGATTCCGAGGGAAAAAAAATCCAAAAGAATCGATTGAACCAATTCCGAGAATCGGGTCGCTGCATCGGATATACAGAAATGCAGAATCGATTCCGAATTGGGTTCAGCAGCCGTTAGTCGTACCATGGAACTTATGTCCGGAATATGCCGGAGGTTTCCTTCAACGAGCGACTATTGATATTATTTCTCAATCTAGAAATTAGTTGTTTTATGAAGCTTGGGCTCCAACGAGGGATAAAAATGCATACGATGAAACTCAGGTGGTTTCAATCTTGCGGCGATTAAATGCGTATTACAAACCGGTTGAAGTAGTCCACAGGGGAACAGTTTTAAACTGGATTTCATATATTTTCAAAAATTTGCGACATAATACAACGATTGTAAACGGTGTATCGCAAGTCTCGTTGGGGTCGAATCAAATTAATTTAATATTTGCGTCAAACAACGAACTCATAATCATACTGCAGCATGGCTTCAACCTCGTTGCATTGACACGACTTCGATAACACAAGAAGTACGTGGTGTGGAGGCTCTGAATCGAATACTCGATTGCTTCCGACACTACTTTCCAGGCACTCGATTCGCAGTAAATTTTGAGCTGTTGATCGAATGAAAAACTGAAAGAAAGAACTTGCGAAAGTGTTACTCACGAGCACCCATAACTATAGACGTAAGTTTGCCATCTTTAAGGCCGCAACGAAGGCCACCGCACTTTGTCCAACGTCAGGATCTCAAGTTTCCATTATTCTTGACAATGGAGGTGGACAAGGCCTATACGGTAGTCTAATTCAAATAAGAAAGACCTGACGTCACAGAGACGTTCACACTTGACAGCTGCGCAAAGCTACAAAACATTGGTACAAATAAAATAGTTTTGGTAGCAGCGTTCGTTGAAGACTGCGAATCTTCACCTTTTGCTCTCCACCCCTGGTCTACCGGCTCATACGACGTAACGTTTTTCGTCTTTAGAATGGGAGACACTAAAAGCGACTACGGCGACTGGTGATGGTGCATCGACGGGCCTATCGACGAGACGGTTCCATTTGTCAGATGCACGTTTCGAGCGATTCGCGCGCGTCGCGCCTAAAAGCAGGAACTGGCAACGGAGGCTGGCCAAGCGCAGATGCGCTCACTCATTCGCTAGTCGCTGGCTAACATCGCTCCTTTTAATAATAAACTCGATATTTACAACCGGATGTGTTTCAACCGCTTGACGCACGCCGCCGCCGCCCCACTCAGTCGATTGTATTTGTTAGCTATTTAATATTTCCTCGCGAGAACGGAGGGCGACGCACGTTTCCAACGTAAACGACGCGCCGCTACTCCGCGTCGTCCATAACTTGACTCGCTCTTTTCCGCCCTTTTTGGTCCGCACATGTCGCATAAAATTCACGTAAAAACGCTGTACCTTCGGAATACAACGTCCCATATTATTATTACTATTATCATCATCATCATCATCATCATCATCATCATCATCATCATCATCATCATCATCATTTTTATTATTATTACTATACAGTATCTGGTTATATTGCATATGGTTGTGGTAATGGACGATGTTAATATGGTATAATCCGCTATACGATGGAAGTAATAGCTGATTAATTTTCGACACCGACCGGATGAAATTTGCCTAATTCAAAGTAGCAGTTCCGGCGGCAAAAGTTTAGAAACTTGGGACCTCATATTCAAATTGGGTTGTAACCTGTGTGCCCTGCTATCGAGCAGCAAACGACACACACGGTCACCTCCAAAGCCTCGTTTCTGGTTCAGCTTAACGTCTACTCCTCCCTGACCTGGTCGCCGAGTCTGATTCAAAAAGATTGATAATGATGATTACCGTCGCAGTAGATACTTTTAATTCACCGCTCGACACTTTGAAAAGGTTTTCGTTTTCGCAGTGAGATCGCGCATTTTCTTCGGTTAGCCTACGTACAGGCCTACGAGACTTACATCCTGAAACATCTGCCACTCAATTTTCACATAGATATTCGGCAATTTTTTAAGTGTGCGCCATCAAGTTCGCAACAAATACGAATCACCTCCATTCCGATTCGATTACGCCGAAGGTGACACAATTCAGAGCTAATACACGGTTCTCTAATTTTCAAAACCGGAATCCGACGAGTAGACTTAAATTTCCCTTTATTAGTCAAGTCCAAAGGAATTATTCACAAAATTTTTTAAACCTGTTAATCTTCTCTTCTCCGAATACTTCAAAAATTCTCGAAAGACGACTACGAAGACGCCACTATATGCGCTACCACGCCTCATCTACATCGTCGGCATTGTAGCTGCCTGGTGCGTCGTCTGTTTTCTAGCCTGTGGGTTGCCAGTTTGAATTCCCGACCCGACAGCTCATGGAACTGGTGACTTCCAATATGAGACATACATGCAACCATCTCCACATCCCCCCTCCTTAGATTGGCATTAAGCCATGATGGCCGAAGTCTGCGTTCATACACAGCAGCCTAGCTTCACCCTCTATTGTCCTACTTGCATCGCAGTACTGAGGGAGTGGTTGTGGGGATGCGGCTATTGCTTTACAAGTCTCATCTACATCATCAGTGTCATAGCTGAGCGGTGCATCATCTGTTTTCTAACCTGAGGATTACTGGTTTGAATCCCCAAGTTAACAGCCCACAATGACCAAATAAAGAGACAATGGCGAAAATTACTACACATGGTTTATGCACGCAGACTTCTGCTAGGTTTTCAAAAATAGTATATATAGTAAGACAAGTGCGTAACGCGGGCTATTTTTAACAGAGTGTGAAAAATTTGCAGATGAGCCGAATGCAAGGGCTGTGAACTTGACTCGAGTGAAAACAGCCCACAAGCACTTGACACACACCATACTTTTTGCAACTAATGCACAAAAAAAAAGTAAAGCAACAATTCCCTTTTCCAAATTGAAAAAAAAAAAAATCATAAAAGAAATGAATTTTGGAAATTATATCTAAAAAAACACAAAAACGGCAAGTTTTCCATTATTTTACGTTTTTTTGTTTGTTTATTTTCAAACAGCTAAGAACAATTAACAAATTATAAGGAAAGTACCTAGTTTCAAGTAAATTTTTTCCTCTTTCCAACAGTACTAATCCCAGATTTCTAGCTTAAACAGGAGCTGAGGAATCATCGAGTGAGAGAAAAAAGGTTTCTGGATTTCAAAAAATAAATTTTTCATCTATTTACTTTTTTTTTGGTTTCCTCATTTTCAGATTGTTAAAGATGATTAAACAATTAAACGAAAACTAAATTCAGGTAAATTTTCTCCTCTTTTCAGAGATACCATTTCCATCTCTCCAGCTTAAATAGCGACTGAGAAATTATTGAGGGAAAGAGAAGAAGTTTCTAGATTCCAATAAATGGTAAATAGCTAAAGTGAATTGAAAAATTATATCGAAATTTGTAAAATTTTATCCGCTTTTGATTATTACAAACCTCAGCTCTCTAACTTAGTTAGAGGCTAAGGAATCATTTCAGACGTTTTTTTTTGAAAATTGAAATGTTGTGTTTGATTGGACTGGTAACTTGATGAATAATTTTTCACGAAATAATGTAAATAATAATATCAAATGCTTGTGTGTTTGAATATTTTACACCCTGTTGCGCAGGATTGGGATGCGCAATCAGGTGCGAAGTATTTTACACACTCTCGTGCAGCATTTGAATGCGTGATAAATTGTAAAATTATCGTCTACTTCACAGGCCAAAAATTCGTTCGTTTACATTCGCTATACACGCGTGCAAAAATCGTTCTTCTGTGCATGCGTTGCTTAAAACGTTTTTATGGCTTTTAGACAATGGTCGAGCCCTCCGATGTCCACACATTCTAATCATTTATGCATTTTTCGGCCAAAGACGAGCTAAACTCTAAGTCCATTACAGAAACGACCTCATCACCTCACCCTACCCGCACACCTCCACTATAGTAGATACCTGGCCCCACGCTGGGTAGGAAATTGCGACGCCAAATTTAATAAAAATAAATGAAAACTCTTCGTCGGACATTGCAAAGAGGGATTAGGGAGACGCGGCTTTAAACGCCGAGGCCGTTACAAATTTATGAGAAGGTGGCGGCTATCCCTCTATCCTTCCACCCTATCGCAACCACGTTGACAAAAGGATGCAGCTTTTGGAGACCATTACCTAAATGCGTTAATCGCGCGCTATTTGGGGCGACGGTAACGAAAACTTTAGTTACGAAGGCGAGTATTTTTGCTCGTTTCTAGTCGTAAAAGAGAACACCAATTAAAATAGTTGGTCTACCTGCTGAGTTTAGGCCATTTGCACAATACACTTGACCCTTCCGATGCCCGAGTCCGGTGCAGCTATACTTTTGGAATACACGCGTGCATCTACCCGCACACAGTGGTATTGTTCGAAGTTTTCAAGATCTACAGATTTGTGATGAAATTTTTGAAATCTATAAGACTTTCGCCTGAAATTTTCATGGTAGTTACAGACTGTCAAAGGTTGGTTTGGTAATGAATTTGAGCAAGAACGGTCAACTGGTTTTTGAACGGCGCAGTCATTACAAAATTAGATGCTTTCAGAAAATACACTTCAGCCATTTTCAACTTGTCTCTAAAATGTAATTAGTCAAATTACACTAGCTTATAATTATCGGTAATATATTACGAAAGGTCAACATAATTAAAATTAGGCTTGATACTTCCTGTTCGAATGTCTTTCTCGAAATACCTCCACAGCAAAAGTAAAATATAGTTTACATAAGTTGTTAGTTTAGGTAAATAAAAATATAAAATGTATAGGACCCGGCCTCCTCTAAAGCTTTAGGCCCGTTATAGCTGTATCCATCGCCCCACTCCATTCACCGGTCTGAAGAGTAAGTCACGACTTACGAACGAGAGTTGGTTGGGTGAATCGATTTAGTAGACTCTATATTTTGATATTAACTGAAACCGAATTTTTTCAACAGTATGGGTGCGGTTCTCTTTTCTGACGTTTCGAACAAATTTCGTAATATCATTTCAAATTCTTTTCACTCGGTTCAATTTCAACTTACTGCAATTTCGATCTGGTAACCGATTCTTGAGAATCGACTCATTTACGATTCCTTAGTCAGCTGGATCAAATTTATATTAGAATCGATTCGGTTGTCAACGAATCATCACCAATTCAGTTTTGAATCAGTATCAATTTCAGGGTCGTGGCCTTCAGAAGATTAAAGGTGAAAAAGGTGAATTGTAAGTTGATACGGAGAAATAATTATTCTAGTCTTCGATTTCAAAGTCACTGGAATTTATCAGAATTTAAAAGATAATCTTCGACATATTAAGAATGTCAAATTGGCAAATTGCAACATGAACATAACTATAAGAGAACGACTCTCTTTCCAAATTAACTCAATTTTCTTTAAATACTGAATCTTATAGTAGCGAATTGCAGAGTGATGAAATTATTATTATACTAACTAACCCGTTACTCGAAAATCGAGTAACTCGAGCAAACTTGAAGATTCAAATTTATCTTATCTATTCTCTTCTATTACATAAAATCTAAGTAAATTTTTTTTTTGAAGGGTAGGCACCTTTACTACTTGATGAATTTTGACTAAATTTTGGTCTCACATACTCGGCCATCCGTAGATGATTCCTTCCGAATTTTTATGCGGCAGAATTAGTTTTCAGCACTCTTTCAGGGTTGTATTGTCAGTTCTGAGAAATGAAAACCCAATAAACTGCAATTGTAATTAAGTTTGAAAGTTTTGACTGGAAAACTGAAAGTTTTAGTTATAGCTCTACTCTTTTGAGAAGTCACAATTCTCTTTGAGGGTTATATTTCCAGTTCTGAAAAGTGAAAACTCAAAAAATTGAAAGCTCTAATAAATCTCCGATAGGTTTCTAAACACATCATCGAGTAAACCTCTATAACTTGATACCGCATTTATAAAAACCTATCCCCCAATTTTGGACAGTTACCTTAGGGTATTAAATATATTTCTGATATCGACTCTAATTCTAATGGGTCTTAGCATATTCTCAAGTTGACCTCTCCATCAACTCGGTCATAAAAATTCATTTAAACATATTCGACAAGTACCTTAAGAGTATCGAATATTTTTTCATGATCCTGATTCTGATGAGTCGTATCATCTATGAAAGGTCATGGAACATCTCTAAGTTATCCTCTTCAATTTGAGACCTTATTTGTAAAAATTCATCTACCCATTTTGGGCAGGTTTTTTCTATAAAAAAACCTTTCGCGTATTATAAATATACATGTATATATATATATATATATATATATATATACACGTAATTATATAAAATAAAATAATAATAAAATAGATAGATTCTACATATCGTTGGAAATCTACAAATTCGGGAAATACGAAAATTTACTAAAAGGGTAAAAAAACTCTAGCGTAGCAACGCTCGCTAGAAAAAGTAGGTTTTCGATAAAAAAGAATTATGAATTTTGATGGTCAAATTAATTTTCTTCAAGTTCATAACGTATGAAATTTGTTAGCTGCTGACAAAATATTAGATAACGTGAAATTTAAAATCATCATTTCTTGAAAAAATGAATAATTAATTAAGATGATAAAGCATGGTAATAATCATATAATTTAAAATAAAATCAAAGAAATACAATGAAGTTATAAAGAAAAGAAAAAAGAAAACATGAGCATGTGTATAATTTTTGTAAAAAGTAAAGTTCATGGAAATTAGAAAGAAAAGATAAAAAAAAGCTTCATCGGAATTACTGTCCGGACGATCCACGCCATAATTAATAGCGTAGTGAGAAGTTGTAGTAAATATTTATTTCGAATTTCGTGGCTATTGGTGCAAAATTAAGCATTTTATAGCTAAAAAAAAAAAAAAAAAAAAAAAAGTGGTACCGAAAGTACCGTCCAATCAGCACCAAAATCAATATATCTGGTCATTGGCTTAATACAAATATTCGTACCAAATTTCGTGATTATCGGGCAAAAATTGCGACCTGTACCGGAGGAACAAAAAACGGATTTATGTACATCTAACTATCTATCCATCTATACATACGTACATACATACATACATACATACATTTGAGTTATTAGTACCACAATTTTCCTGAAATCATGAAACGAAAAACATACCCACCCCCAACCCGGGAGGCTAATACCGCACCAAGCGTAATAAGTAGATTTTCTAAATAAAACCTACTGGAAAATATTTTGAATTTTTCTTTCGCCAGCTATTTCGATTTTAGTGAATTTAGTTAGCTAAAGGTGAAGATAGACATACCTAAGTCGTACTTCGTACTAACGCCAGAAGAGGAGGAAACTAGAAAATAGTTTTAGGTTGGCTGCGACTGCGTGTCCTCGTCCACCGATATTGAAGAAACGGAGGGGGGAGGCAAAGGTGGCGACAGAGAAGGACGAGAGCATTGTGAGAATTGAGGCAACGCCCGATACCCACTCCTATTGTAAATACGCGGGTGGGTAAACAAAGCTGCACCTAAATCACGTGCGCGTGAATTCCGTTACGTGGACGACGCGTTTCCACCTTCACAGCGACTCGGCTTTATCCGAATTTACGACCGACTGCACTTTCAACGCCACCGCCGAGTATATAAACAGGCCTACGCGACGATTGCGACTATTGCGACGACTGCGACGACTGCGACGACTGCGACGACTGCGACGACTCGCCTATACGCGTCAAAGCGTCAAATGGTTGCAGGAAGTCGCCGAGACGCAGCCACGACAGAGCATTTTAATACGAAGCAACATCGCCTTCGCCGCGACAAACCGACAAACTTTCCTCCACTCGGATTAGTCGTTCGTCAGCTTCGGCAGACGGTTTTTTCAACGCCTCCAACCTCCAACCTCCCAACTTGCCAACTTCTCAACTTTAGCGACAGCACGCGCAACGACTGTCACTCGGTGCGACGCCGTATGAACGGGAGGCACGCATACGCGAATAAATGAAACGTTGATCAAAAAAAAAAACAAAAAAAAAAAAAAACAAAAAAACAAAAAAACAAAAAAAAATTAACTTATGTCGATTGGCGAGACTGGGCCATGTGGGAAATTCACCGTTCAACGTTACAGAAATGTAGACTAACCGACCTGCGGCCAGTTGCGCGGCGTGACTTGTTGACGTCAGTCAACTCTTCAACGGCAGAATATATTCACGCGTTAAGCCACACAAACGCAGGAGTCAAACTCGCATTTGCGATACTCAGCATTTTACTTCGACTGTACAGCCAACACTCTCGCCGATTCAATGCACTTATTTCAAACAAACGGCAGTCTCAACATCGGCGCCTTCAACTGCGAGAGGAATACGTGAAGTGCCAATGCTAAATATCTACGTACTATTAAAACCATTTTTCAGGCTGTAAAATGCTAGAAAAATAAAACTCGCGAGTTGATTTCCCACACAGTCGTGCGGGACGGATTAGATATACCAAAAGGGCTATTACCAAAAAATTCTGGAAGTAGAGTTTTTTTAAAATGAAAATTCACTTATAAAAATCGATTTTAAGAAACAACCTAGGGGGGCGGGGCATAGGTACGTTCGTTCAGTCACACAATCTTTGAAACAGATGTTGATTTTGTACAATTTGAACATTCTACCTGTTGCAACTGCACCTCTCCATCCAATTCCTGATCTCCGAGGCTATGAGAAGAGTTAACACCTTTCATATATATTTTGTATATTTATAGTTTCTGTTGACCTCTAAAATAATATTAATTTGCGATTTGGAAACAAAGAAAACGTATTTACTTTTTCTGGCAAAGTTTTCTGCGCAAGAGATTTTTGTATTACTATTTTGATTTCAAAGAATGTGTATTTCATATACATATATACCTATGTAGAATTTTACACTGGCAAAAATGACTGAAACGTGAATTTGACAAATGTGTTGCCCGAATGGATTTGTATCCAAAACCTAATAGGAGTAAAGTTTGAGATAATTATTTTCATGTATGGAAATTTGTACTCGGAAAACTGATTGAAATATGAATTTGAAAAACGGGCTGCCTAAATGGATTTCCATGAAAAGCGCAGTAGTAGGAGTGAAATTTCCATCTTCAAGGTCACACTTGGTGCAAAAACCTATTAAAGTCATCATTATTTTCCTTCTTATTTTCTTCTTTCTTTTTCTTCAACTAGTTTTATGTTTTGTTTTTCACTTGTGAAGTTAGTGACGCGCACTAATTGATTATTTCAACAAATCGATTACCTCAATTAATGACGAAATATATGAGAAAAATCCTACTTGTTGGCTGTTTTAGAAAAAACGTTTTTTATTTTACCTCAAAATAAATGCGTGTTGAAATAATTAAGTTTGCAAGTTGGCGTAAGAAATGGTAAAATCGATTGCTTGAAATAATGGATTAATCGAACAATTTTCGAATAATCGCACATCACTATGTGAAGCAAAATCTCCATTGCATCATTTATCGATGTAGCTTGTGTTGTAATGAGATGATGATGATGATGATGATGATGATGATGATGATGATGATGATGATTGATGATTGATGATTGATGATGATGATGATAATAATGATGAGTGTGAATTTGCGGATATATATATATATGATGGAGACAACATAAAAGTGGTTTTGGTGCTGCCGACGCCATGTTTTTTGCTTTCTAAAAATCTAATTGGAGGAAAAAATCACCACGTGCATTTATTTAAAAACACTGGCGTACAAATTACCCCATTCTGGAGAATCTGATTATTCGGATTGGTCGATGTTGATTGGTGTGAGGCAATTTGTACGCCAGTGTACACGTGCTCGGTGTAGATGTTAACGACAGTCTATCCCATTTATAGAACAGCAGCATGTTGTCTCTATCATATACATATCCTCAAAGGAAGGAATATAACGTCATAATGCGTCATTTAGTTACAAACTACAGGTAAGTTTTAAAAACTCTAGCAGAGCAAACTTCGCTAGAAAAAGTAGGTTTTCGAAAAAAAGAATTATGAATTTTTATGGTCACATTAATTGTCTGCGAGTTTATATGCGGTTAATGTTACGTTATGATTGTATGAAATTTGTTAGCCGCTGACAAAATATTAGACAATGTGAAATTTACAAGCATTATTTTTTGAAATGAAAAATTAATTATGATGATAAAGTATGGTAAATAACCGTGTAATTTCAAATAGAACCAAGTAAATATAATAAAGTTATGAAATAAAAAAAAGAAGACATGAACATGTGGTTGGTTTTTGTAAAAAGAAATGTTTGAGCAAATTAGAAAAGAAACCTAGGAAAAAAAAAATCTTTACTGGAAGTACCATATATCCGGTCTTTCCGCACCAAAATTGGTAGCATGCTACAGTAAATTATAGTAAATATTTGTTTCAAATTTTATACATATGGTTCCGAAATGTCAAATTTTATGACCAACATAAAAACGAAAATAGCAGTACCGGAAGTATCGTCCGACCGATCTCGGCCAAAATTCGTAGCGTTTTACAGAGAATTGAAATAAATATTTATTCCGAATTTCGTGGCTATTGATGCAAAATTGAGCATTTTATAGCAAAAATAAAAACAAAAATTAAGGTACCGGAAGTACCGTCCAGCCAATCCGCACCAAAATCAATAGGTTTGGTTCTTGGCTTAGTATACATGTACTTATCAAATTTCGTGATTATCTGATAAAAACTGCGACCTGTGCCGTGGGAACAAAAAATTGACTTATATTTATCTATCTATCTATATACTTACTTTTATATATATGAATTTGAGTTATTGGTGCTAAAATTTTCCTGAGGTCATGAAACGAAAAAAAGTACCCACCTCCAATCCTAAAGGCTAATACCGTACCAAGCGTAATAAGTAGATTTTCTAAAGAAACCTACTTAAAAATTACGAATAACTATCGATATTTATCAATATCTTCGACAAAAACATCGATGTATCGACGTTTTATTGCTTAAGGTTCAGCGGTTTTTTGTAAAACTAACAGAGCAATTGTCAAAAAATTTTAAAAAGATTTTCTTCTACATGTAATTCATTTCTCACGAAAATTTAGTGAGGCTCCGGTTTCGAATGTAGATATTTACAGAGGAATGCAAAAATGATACTTCGTCGTGTACAAATACTCGACAGACCAACACACAAGGAGTACTTCTGTATGTGATAAGCAACTTTCTTGCATTAGGATCAAAAGTTTTTATGTGTTTTTCTTCTCGATTTCTAGTTTATAACCGAAGGAATCGTATGCATGATGATAATAGACGCTCACCAGTCATTTATTAGGATACCAATTTAAAAACATTCAACGAAGGTTTCTGACAGGTAGTATTCCAGTCATTAACTTAGAAAAATTATTTTCAAACAATCGGTTCCATTTACCTACCGTTGTTTACAGTACAACTTTAAATGGGTTAACGTGTTAGGTTCGACCATTGACTATATGTAAATTATGCTTGGTAACACTGAAACCACCTGGCTCCAGGCGTACTCACCAACCGATTTAAAACCGCGAATAACAAAGGATGGGTATTTTTAGATGAGTCAGTTGTGCAGTGCAAGTACAGCGCCGAATCAACTCGCCAATGTTCGTGGGTTAACTCGCATACATTTTCAAACCGAAGAGACAACTCGTGCGAACTCGCATTGTACAACTGACCCTAAGCACGATTCTTGAGCCACAAGTAGCGTAGACGTACACAATGTGTGTAGTGGGTAGAGTCTTATATACAATGTGTTTAACGTCCAGGAGACAATAAAATGTTGTTGGAGTCACACACCTGTATCTCGTACATGTTCCTCACAACTGGCGTTGCCTCAACACCAGTATGTCCACTACCGGAGGTAGTGGGAGAACTCCGGCGCACAGGCGATGCGCTGGAGCCTCGTGGGCGGAACCACGATAATGTGGTCAATTCCAGAGTTTTGCGCAAGAATAACTTTATCGCATACTGCGCATGCTCAATTGTCCCAAAAATAGAGTGGGTAACAAAAGGACAGAAAGGCAGTTCGCAGTTTCCACTTACGAGAAATTCACGTCACTCATCTCCACGTCGTGCAAATTTCACAATAAATTGTTGTGGAACTGCCCACTTTCCGCACTTGCAACACAACATACCATTCAAATAGAGAGAGATTGCAAGTCTTTTTTTTACAAAAATCACACGCGTCTTTGGTAAACTTTTTTATGAGATGATTGCTGCGGAGAAGGCATGGGATATGGAAAATTGCTACAATGGAATCTCGTGGGAAAGTCGTCGTGTGAGGGAAAGATTAGGGCAAGTGAAATGTCTTTTCAAGCAGATACTACTTGCCGAAAAGTTCATAAATAGTCGAAGAAATCAAAGTATGGGATTTTGGCCTTTTTTATTATCTGGTACCTTTTACGGTGGTTTGCCGGCTGAAAGACAGTATTATATGTTAATTTTGGCTTTAACAAAAAAAAAAAAAAAAAAAAAATAGTCTGATGGGAGCGAGAACTTACTTTTTCCATTTTCAGTTTTTTGTAAAAAATTTCCAACGGAGAATTCTAACATTTGACTATCTCTCCGATCATAAATTCTCGTATTTACATTGCAAAATGTACGCTTCGATATTACAATTATGTTCGATATGGTAAAAAAAGTCCTACACTTACACATCAAGTTTAAGTTTTGGGTCAGTTCTGTGAAAAACGGAAAAACTCGGTAAATTGATATCTCAAACAGAACGATTTAAATTACTTTTTTTCGAGTTCTACACTGGAAAATGGAACAGATTCCTCGGAGAACTTGTTCCGCACTGCTTTCCACATCGAAAAGACCTAATATTGTAGACAGCGACAAGTGCCATCTAAATGATTTTAATTGGTGACTGCTCTTTTTCAAAATGGCTACGCGTTACACTTGTTGGGTACTGTCGCTCTCTTCTTCGTTTCTGATAAAACCAAACAAAAATGAAGTAAAGGAAGTCGCGCTCGCGTCGCAGGGAATTAAAATGAGGGGTTCGGTCGACGGAATCTTACAAGAATGAGAAATATTTTTTCAAACGTAATTAACGAAGCGGAAAATTTCTTTTTATCATTTTTATTCGTTATACAAAGTTGCCAACCTCGAAAATCGAAATTTATTTCGTTTGATGTCTCTCGAGTACCGCAGAATCCATGAACTTGTCACATTCCAAGGACAATACAGAAAATTTGATTTATGATTGGTTTCCAGTTTTTTGAAAAGTCTACGAATATCACAAATTTCAAGTAATTTTTTGCGATTCGAAACGATTTATTCTCTGTTTGAAAAATCGTAATCGAGAAAAAAATATGGTACGGTAATCGAGATTTTTTCCTCTTCCCAAACATCTTCGGCATGCCTTATCATTTACACTATAATTTCAGGGCAGTAGCTATAGGGGAGAATGTGAGGACAGCTTCCTACCCAATGACTGGAAATTGACCGAAAAGTTGGAAAATTTATGATTTTATGATGTTTTTGATGAAAAACATCGAATAAAATGGAAATGGGCTACAGATATCAAACAATTTGACATTTTATGGATACCATAGTTTTGATTTTTTTCTTACGATTGAGTTGGAAATTGTTTTAGTTAGCAGAACAATTTTGAAATTCATCCCCCCTTCCAAAGAAAAGTTTCGATTCGTAACGATCCTTATACTTGACTCTCGTAAAAAATGTTGACACGTGCTAACGAAAAAAAAACTCGAAAACATTTTCACGGTAGTAACAGTGGAGAAAATGTCTTTGAAACGAAAATTAAACGATAGAAGAAAAAACAGCTGACTCGTTGGTTGGTGCGCGACAAACGACGACTTTGTACGTTATCCGGACTCAAATTACATTTTGTCGACTTGGGAAACTCTCAACTGTCGTCTGAAATTCAGTTAAATCTGTAGCAAAGTCGCAAAAATGACGAGTTTCTGTTTTAATCGTCGATGTACTTAGTTTCTACGATCGATGAAATCTCATCGCACTCGTATAAGTTGCACCTTACCGTATATTTTTTCGGTTGTACTCAACGAGGGATGAAAAGGCTGACAAGCTGATTTCCAGCGACGGATCCGAGAGGAGGCCAGGCCCTTCGCCTAAAGAAAATCGGAGTCGTCATTTCTGTCGAGAGGGAGTTGGGGCGCGTAAGAGTGGATGATTAGAGAGGCAAAAAATTAGAATGAGGATTCCGACCCCTCCCCTTAAAAAATCTCGGATCCGCCACAGCCGACTTCCCATTACCTAGCATTCTGCGGGCCTTTTGGCCGTTATTTAGTGTACTCGTACTTTTTATTATTTTACTAAACCAAATGATCGAAAATTATTTTCAGCTTGTAAGTGCCTACTGCGCCACGCCCATCGACTTCAATAAATTCTTCAAACTCGAATTTAACACTATCGTCGCGTTTCTCGAATAGGGACTCTTCTTCGTCGGTTGCTTGGTGAAATTTTTGAAACGAAAACATTCGCAATCTCCGGCTGCATTTTGTTTCGAATCCACATTTCGAGTGGCCCATGGATACGCCACTGAAACGATATGATGGCACATAGGCTCCGATGAAACGATAGGCGACCTCGGTCATCGTCACATATTCGCAAATGCGACTAAAAATCCATCACAATCATGGCTCAATATGGCAGTCGATAGTTGGAATGGACCATGAACAAGGTAGGTAATCGTGTGATCCTAGGGGGCTATAAAATACGGACATCCTAAACCGGCCACTTTGTTCGTAGGTCTATTTGAAGAAAAATTGGTTCAAGATGTGTAAATTTGGCACAAAATGTCCGTATCTTCTTCAATGGTCCGAATAGTCTCCATAAATATTAAAATTGTTAATTTGCCGCGATTTATTGCAGAAATATTTACAAGAAAAGGAACCTGATGTTCCAATGTCCTTCCAACAACGAGCGACAAATTTTCAATTGGTAATTATTTGGTAAACTGACCCTTTCGCAATCAGAAATTATACTCTTGAAACATATACCATACAAAACATAAAAGGAACAAAATAGCTGGTTTTGTATGCCCATTTTTTATAGTTGTCTTAGCGATCCTATATCATTCGATTTCTCGAGAAAAAATTGTTTTAACCCCTTTTGGGATAACAGAGGCCCATTAAACGGCTCAATCGAGAAATGGACCAAAAACTTTAACTTAACACCTCAGAAAAAGTAACCAATGATTGTGAAAAAAAAATTTAATAAGTCTTATATATAGAATCATTGATGGGAAGGGTCAAGGAGTGGTTAAATTCAAAAGTAGACCATAAATTTTGAATCAGTATCTTTAAAAATGTACCTATCTGAAAATATATCATTCCATGTTTCAAAACAAATTAACCCCTTTTTCTTCTCAATCGTGTGAAACGGAATAATGGATCCGGAAATTACCGACGAGCAAAATGAAACTGCTCAAATTTGGTTCTGTGAACAGCGCTTACAAAGTTTTTCATTCCAGGCCCAGAAACACCTTTATTCAAAATCCACGCTACACGGTAAATTTTAATGTGATTACTGTCTGTGACGGTATAGAACAAAGTTTAGAAATAGATTTTGTCAAATCTGGACAGATTACGTAAAAGTAAAAATGAATTTTCAAGGTATGGGCCCGAGACAACTGTACCTGTAGATCTCCCTGGCACCAGGCCCCTCCTCTTGGGATGTCTATAAAATTTAATGATGCCAGCCTGTCAGCCTAGTCACACTTTTCGCATTTGTAGTGACCAATGCTCATGTTCGGTACGACAATAGAATATTACACAACATAGGAGGAGAGTGAATAACTTCCAAAGAGTGAGATGTTTACCAGCACGAGTCGGACGCGAGTGCGGTAATCACACGAGTAGTTGGTTGCTCACTCCGACCAATTTCGGAACAATATTTTTGGTAACAAGTGTACAAATGCTGTATTCGAACCTGGGGAAATAAAATAGGGAAAATGAGTGAAAAATTCAGGGAATTGAAGAAAAAAAAAAG
>WOFM01000538.1:0-42463 GCA_011428145.1 Ericerus pela | reverse complement strand
ATTTGGTTAAGTAATTTGCACAAATAACTTGAACACAATTCAGCAAACAAACATGTATTGCAAATAATTACAAATTTGTGAAATTATAAGTGAAATTAATAATTTCAAAAGATATTAACTCCAACAAAAATCTATCTATCTTCATCATAAGACGAGTAAACGGCGAATCAACGAATATTACAATACAGAGTGGCTAAAGAGAAACGAAAATAGATCAGCAAGTCAAAGACTGCAAAAATAAAAGTAGATTAACAAAAGATTCTTGATAAGCAGCAAATGGTGATGTAGAATACCTGCTAGACAAAACAAGCACGATTTGAGAGCAGGAAAATGAATACGATGAAATAAAAAGGAAGCTGAAATTCATAAAATTATGACACCATAATTTTACATCCCCACACCGAAGAAAACAACACAAACATATGCAAATATTGTGTTAGATTACAAATAAGTAACGTTACGTGTCAAGGTTATAACGATACATTTTAGAAACATGATATAAATTTGACTCTTTTTGTTGAAAACCAGAGTCAACCTCATATATTACATTGGAAATTTTTTTTAAGACTGTATGGTCCTGATCGTATTTCATCCAGTTTATTGCGATTGAGAGATTTGCCATGGCTAACATAGACAGCGTCTCCCTCTGAAAATGAAATCTTCTTTCTATTACAGTCAAATCTTTTTTTATTAATTTCATGACTTTTATTTGAATTCTTGAAAGCTGTTAGCCTATCTTGAGCAAGATCAGTAGTTACGTTAATACCAGGTATTATATTATTATTTTTTCCGTGCATTAAATAACTAGGAGAAAAACGAGTTGCTGTATGAACTGTATCATTATATTCTTGTAAACATTGATCAAACAAAATCGGCATGGACGTTTCTTATTGTTTTCTGATTCATTAATTTAACAACGAAGTCTGTTAACTAAAGTTTGATTTAATCTCTCGTTCAGGCCATTAGAAAAAGCACAGTCAACAGCAGTAAATAACAAGCGAATATTTTTTTGTTGTAAAAAATGTTTAAATGAAATAGAATTTATACCGGTATACTGATCTGCTAATATGTTAGAAATTTTGTTTTTATTACTCAAAGCTGAGTTAATCAGTTTAATAAGATCAGGAGCTTTCTGAGTGGATGATGTGACAGCATAAGCATATCTTGAAAAGTGATCAACCAACAGATGAATATACCTTTTCTTACTATTATTACCAGAGAAACCTCTCCAATAGTGTTGTGAAAATGTGACAATCATGTCTCACGTGCAGACTGTGGAAATTCTGTAAACCTTGATTTTTATTATTGTGATAATATGTTTGTGATTTGAAATTCATTATTCCATCTTCAACCTTGATGTTGAATAAATACACTCTCAAATTTAGTGACTCTGAGTTTTAATTATGGTGTTTATTTATTTTAAATTTTAACTCTTTTTAATAATCAATCGTTTGCCGATTCGTTCAACCTACAGTGTCTCGATGTTCTGCTGATTTTTCGTTGATTTGTTGGAGAATTAACATTGAATTCTCACAATGGTTATGGGCCCAGAATCACAAATCAATGTGGCCTCCATTGTTCTCAATTGCTGAGTCAGAACCTCCATCAATGTCTTCATCCAAGTAATAATCCTTCATTCCATTTTAACTCGTTTTGCTCTGTCTTATTTTTCGATTTGTTGGCGATTTGCCTGCACTCCGTTCTCTGTGATTTGATATATTTTGTGACATGGAGAGCGATCGAAAATGTAATATCGAGCCATTCAATGGCAAGAATTTGCGTAGCTGGAAGTTTCTCATGGAGCTGTTATTACGAAAGAAGGGATTGTACAAGGTAGTGATGAATGTACCGGTGCAAAAAGATCGCATCGAGCAATGGTGTATCAATAATTCAAAAGCGATGTTTTACATCGCAAATAATGTTAATGATTCGTTCCTTGAAGTAATTCAAGGGTACAAATTTGCCCGTGACATGTTTAACACTATTTTGAATTCCTGTGTTCGAGAAGCAGATCACAAATTAGTCGAACTTCGTACCAAACTGTGCGCTCAATGTTTTACTTTTGGCGGCGATATTCAGGCGTACATCATGGGTTATCGAGCGAAATGTCAGCGATTGATCGAGAATGGTGATCCAACAATTCCTAGACAGTTTGTAATTCAGTTCCTGAAATCATTGCCCAGTGAATACCGCCCGTTGGGAGTGATACTGGAAGAGATTGCTAAGCCAAATTGGGATCAGATTGTAAGCAAAGTGTTAAATTACCACCGCGATTTAATGATTGACAATAAGGATGCTGTTTCCGCTCCTTCTGAAATTGTCTCACAAAAATCCTCGTTAAACGTTCAGTCTAGCGAGGAGAATGCTTTTTCGGCCTATCACCGGAATTGTAGTAATAAGCGTAATTTTTGTAGTAATTCGAATCATGGATCGAATTGTGGCTGTAATTTTAGTAATAGTAACACAAATTTTAACAATAATCGTTTTAATGACTGTAACAATAGTAATAATTTTAATAACCAATCTGGTCAGGGTAATCAGAGTCAATCTAGTCAGGGAAATAGTCGTAATTACGATTCAGGGAATGTAGGGAATTCAAATCAAAATTCAAATCGTAATTACCAAAATGTTCGTTGCCATTTCTGTGGTAAAAATGGTCATATTGCTAAGCAGTGTTTCTCTAAAAACCGGGAGAGGTCTGGAAATCAGTCTAACTCGAATTCTAATCGAGATTCTTGTAGTTTAGCAAGTAACGTTGAGTGTTCTGAGACTGATTATACATTTTTTATATATGATAAATGTTTAATATCTGAAAATTCACAGCCTCTCAATAATAAATATGTTAAATTTGTTTTAGATTCTGGTGCTACTGCACATGTAGCAAATGACTTGTCTTTGTTTGATAAATATATTATGTTAAAAAAACCTGCTCAACTCATGGTAGCTAAGAAAGATGTTGCTCTTACTGTCTCTGCGGTTGGTAATATAAAATTAATAACTGAATCTGGTATCAAAATCACTTTAACGAATGTTCGATATGCCAAAGATTTACCATCAAACCTAATATCTGTCAAATGTATGGCTAGGGTTGGTTGTTGGTCAGTCTTTGAGGAAGAAAAAGTTAATATTGTTGATACAAATAAAAATAATAAAGTAATTATGACTGGAAAAAGCATCTCGATAGATCTGTATATTATTAATCTTTTGTGTAAAGTAACAAATTCTGTTAATTTGACATTTGAAGAACAAAAGAATCCAATCGAGATATGGCACAAACGTTTGGCTCACTTAAATAGTAATGATATTAAAATTTTAACTAGACGTGGTTTAATACCAGATGTTAGTAATAATAAAAAGGTGTTTTGTGAACCCTGTGTCATGGGGAAACAACACCAAAAACCGTTTCATAGACACAAAAAATCAACTAACAATCCGCTTGATTTAGTTCATACTGATGTATGTGGACCAATAAATCCCGTTACTTATGATAAGAAAAATTATTTTGTGACTTTTTTAGATGACTACACAAATTTTTGTTATGTTTACTTAATGAGCAGTAAGAAAGAAGTACTTTCTAAGTTTAAAGAATACCATGAGTTAGTATTGAATAGTTTTGGAACTAGAATAAAATGCTTTAGATGTGATCGAGGCTCTGAATACACAAAACAATATTTTAGGGATTACTGTAAAGAAAAAGGAATTCATTTTGAGCCTTTCATAGCAAACTGCCCTCAGCAAAATGGAAAGGCAGAAAGAATAAACCGCACTCTCTGTGAATGTGCAAGAACTTTAATATATGAAAGTAATCTTGACAAGGTTTAATGGTCTGAGGCGCTTATGTGTTCTGCATATGTAATTAATAGATGTCCCACGAATAAAGATTTTATCCCTTTTGAAAAATGGTATTGAAAGGAATTTGATTATAAATATCTAAAGGTTTTTGGCTGTGACGTCCACATGCTTGATTGGAAGCGTAGCTCTGATAAATTTGAAAAGAAGACCTCAAAATTGAAGTTTGTTGGGTATGCCTCTGCTGGCTACAAAGTACTGGACGTGGATAAGAAAACTGTCTATATTAGTTGAGATATTGAGTTTAATGAGGATGTTAACATAATGTGTAAATATTCGGATGAAGATCCAATATTGAGGGAGGTGGATGAGTCGAATGTTGGTGATATTGAAGTTGACGGTGATCCTGGGGATGTCAATTTTTGTTTTCACACTGCATCGTCTGTGAATGATAATTGCCCTCTTACAATGAAGGAGGCATTGAACTCCCCTGAATCTTTTGATTGGAAGAAGACTGTTGAGGCTGAAGTTGGTGCTTTGTCATCTAATAAAACTTGGAACGTGGTTAAGCGTCCTGTGAGTGATCCCACTATAACCTGTCATTGGTTGTTTACCAAAAAGGTTGATAGTGAGGGTGGTACTGTACAAAGCTTGTCTTGTCGCTAGGGGATTTCAACAACAGAAAGGATTCAACTTTGATGATGTATATGCCCCAGTAGCCAAACTTTCTAATGTTCACTCTTTACTCTCCATCTCAAATCATTTAGTTTATCATATTCATCAATTAGATATTTGTAACGCTTTTTTAAATGATAAAGTAATGGAAAAGATATATTTAGAAATTCCTGAAGGCGTTGAAGTCAATATTGATAGAAATTCTAACGTTTTATTACTGAATCGATCTTTGTACGGACTTAAACAGTCCCCAAAAGTGTGGAACACTTTGTTTCACGAATTTTTGACTTCACTAAAATTTGTTCCAAGTCAAGCCGATAATTGTCTTTATAAATATAAAAATAAAAATAATATTATATACTTATTAACCTATGTTGACGATATAATTGTTAGTTCAAATGACAAAAAATTAATAGAAAACCTTAAAACTATTATTAGTGAAAAATTTAAATGTAAAAACCTTGGAACAATTAATAATTACCTTGGATTATCAATTAAATATGATCGAGAGAATGGCATTTTAAAAATGAGTCAGAAATCTTTGATAGAGTCTGTGGCTCGTCGATTTAATTTAGAAAATTGTATGCCTGTTTATTCTCCGATTGAACCTAGACTGCAACTTGAACCTAATCTCAACTCTTTGGATCGTCAAGTCAATGTTAATTATCAGCAGTTACTAGGTTGCATAATGTATTTAATGTTATTGTTCCGTCCAGATGTTTGTTACGCTATTTCATATTTTAGCCAGTTTCAGAGTGCTGCCACAAACGAACACTATAAATACTTATGTAGAGTGATGAAATATTTGATCACCACTAAAGATTCAGAGTTAACTTTTGAATGTAATATAAACCATAAAAATATTATTGAAATTTTCACAGACGCCGATTGGGCTAATTGCACTGAAACCAGAAGGTCTATATCTGGATATTGTTGTCAAATTTTTGGAAATGTTGTGTCCTGGTCAAGCAGAAAACAGCCAATAGTGGCACTTTCTTCTACAGAAAGTGAGCTTATAGCTCTGTGTGAGAATTCGACGGAAGGACTTTGGCTTCAAAAATTAATAAATGATTTCGGCTTTTCACATAAAAATAAATCTATTATATATGAAGTTAATCAGAGTTGCCTTGCTCTAATCAAATCACATAAATGGAACTCGCAGAGATCCAAACATATTGACACTAGGTATCACTTTGTTAGTGACCTTGTAGATAATACTTTTAATTATATATATATATACCCACGAATCATCAAATTGTGATATATTTACTAAAGGGTTGCCTACCCATACGTTTTGTCGATTTGTTGAAATGCTTAATTTAAAATAGTACCTTGACGTAACATAACTGTGATATTTGTTTTTAAATTTATTTACTAAGTACCATTTTAATTGACTTTTTATGTTCATATATTTTATAATTGTTTTCATGTCCATGTCTTCATTAGACACACATGATTGAGGAGGCGTGTGAGAATGTGACAATCATGTCTCACGTTTTTCATTTGTGTTTGTGCAGTCTGTGGAAATTCTGTAAACCTTGACTTTTATTATTGTGATAATATGTTTGTGATTTGACATACATTATTCCATCTTCAACCTTGGTGTTGAATAAATACACTCTCGAATTTAGTGACTCTGAGTTTTAATTATGGTGTTCATTTATTTTACATTTTAACTCTTTTTAATAATCAATCGTTTGCCAATTCGTTCAACCTACAGTGTCTCGATGTTCTGCTGATTTTTTGTTGATTTGTTGGAGAATTAACATCGAATTCTCACAGGTGTCTAAGGACATAATTTCAAATGGCTCCTTTGCAGGACCTAGGTGCAACAAGTGACCATACCTAGTTGGTACATGGCTTTTATTTTTAATACACACTGGACAAACTTTACAAAAATCAGAAATTAATCTTATTAAATTTACGTTATGGAAAAAAGGTAAAATAGTCAATTCTATTTGTTTACTACCAACATGTCCAAATTTAAGGGTTTTTTTTTTTTTTATTAATTCTCTAGCAAATTTATCTGAAATAACTATTTTGTTCTTGTCTTTGCATTTTGTAAAAAGGATATTATCTTTACTAATTACGTTAAGTTTACAGGAAAATTTCTGAAATGCAATTTTCTGAACTTCTAGAATATCATTTACATTAATAAAATTTATAACTTTTAATTCTGAAGTAGCCTCATGACTTTCCAAAACCAGGTTCCGAGAAAGACAATCTGCTTCTAAATTATTTTTGCCTGGAAAATATTTTACAGTATAATTAAAATGTGAAATTTGCAAAATCATTTCTCTGAGCTTGTCATCAAATTTTGTATAAATTCGCATATTTTCTAAAGGTTTATGGTCCGTAATTATAGTAAATGAGATACCGAGCAATCTATATCTTCAATAGCTGAGCGCTTCTTTAATAGCCAGGCATTCAAGGTATAAGGCTTTTTTATTTTTCTGGACCTCGTTTAACTTTTTAGAAAAGTAAGCCACTGGCTTAAAAGAGCCATCGACTGCCTTTGCTTCAGAACTGCGCCAATACCTTCAATGCTTGCATCAGTGTAAACCACTGTCTCTTTAAAAGGGCTATAAATAGCTAAGCACAGATCGTGACATAAATAATTTTTGGCTGATTGAAAGTTCTTTTCGCATTTATCACTCCATATAAAAGGTACATTTTTTTTTTAGTAAATTGTGTAAAGATGCCAAAAGAGTAGACAAATTTGGGATATAGGAGTGATCAAAATTGACTTTACCTAAAAATTGCCTTACATTTTTTTGATTTTTGGGTGTAGGAAAATCACAAACAAGCAAAATATTTTTGTAAACAGGATGGGTTAAATTATTACCTATAATATGACCTAGATATCTGACCTGATTTTTAGCAAAGTTATACTTGGCCAGGTTCAACTTGAATCCTTCTTTACTAATCCAATCAATCAATTTTTCTACATGGGCCAAGTGTTCATCAAAAGTTTTAGAAAAGACCAAGATATCATCAATATAATTAACCGAAAAGTCATCTAGGTCATTTCTTTTAAGGATGTTCCGCAAAATCCTTTGAAAAATAGCAGGAGATGTCTTTAGCCCAAAGGGCATGCATTTCCAGTTATAATGGCCGGTTTGGGTGACAAAGGCAGTCTTGTACCTGTCCTTTTTGCATAAAGGAATCGACCAGAAGGCCATGTTTATGTCCAGAACCGAAAACCATTGACAATCTCTGGCCTTAACGATAAGGTCTTCAATTAAAGGAAAAGGCTGGCTTTCAGGTATAATAAGCTTATCTATGCAGAGCCTATTCTTTTTAGTAGTACCATCAGCCTGTTTTTTATTCGCCAGAGTAACCGGAGATGCAAAGGGAGATGCAGATTCTTCGATAAGACCTGCTTGAAGTAACTGGTTAATCTGCATCTCAATCTCTTTTTGGTCTATAATGTTACACCTATATGGCTTTCTATAGACATATCTATGTTCTGATAATTTTACAGAAGCTTCATGGTCAGTGACAGTACATATATCATACTGATTTGTTGCAAAAGCCATATTAAAACGCCTAATAACTTTCCTAATACAACCAGCTTTCCTAAAATCAAGATGACTTAAATCTGCTTGTATCTCCAAAGTGTTTACCAACATATTGTTACAAGGTGCATTCATAGAATTAAAGTATGGTTTACCATGTTTTCTCTGAAAAATTCTCAGGTTTTCATCCTGGCATAACTTGAAGGTCGAAATTAAATCTAGGCCAATTAAAAAATCATGACTAAAATCTGAATTGTCTAAGACAAAAACGTAAACTTCTTTCATTAACTGAAATATTTTAACTTTAATTTTGGCAATGCCAATTACGTTACCGTGGCCACTGACCATTTTAAAACTTGTATTGGTTAATCCGGAGTAATTAATTTTTAATGAATCTAATAAATTCTTACTGATTATCGAAATATTAGAGCCTGAATCATAGACTCCCTTACAAAACGTATTTTTATTTAAAGTCAGATTAACCATGATCACTGGCAAAAATTTTAGTTTTTTGACTCATCGTCTGATGACAAAGAGGAAGACTCGGCTTCCAATTTATTTACAGACTTAGAGGAAGTAGCTGGTTTATCTTTGAACCAACAAGAAGATTCAAGATGATATCTATCAGAAAACCCTCTAGAAACACAAGTAGAGCATGGTTTTCTTTTAGAACCAGTACTTTTCCTCTCAAAATTTGTTTTGAACCAGCATTCTCATTTATAAAATTTTTATTATGTGACTCCTGTGAATTTTTGCTCGAATTGACAGAAGTAAAACTGCTGGAATTTAATCTAAAGTTTTTAAATTTCTTTGAGCTGTCCAAATTTTTCTCTTCCAATTCAAACTTTTTTAACTTATTGTGTAATTTTTCTACAGAAGTCACAGTATGACGGATAAGTGAATTTTGCACATGAAAAGGTAAACCTACAATATGAGATCCAAAATAACCAAGCCTGGTAAATTTCTATCTAACTTTAACAGCATTTCCTCCTTACAAACTGCATAGTCAATTAAAGATCCATTAAGAAACTTGAAATTATAAGCATACCTTATTGCTTTAAACGAATTGTCTCCAAAAGTCGAGACCAATTTAGCTTTCCATTCAGACCAAGTTGCTGAAACTGGAAAATAATGTTGATTTACAGCAAACCAATCGCTCAGAGTGACATCAAGGCATGATTTGAATACTTCAATCTGCTTGGTGCCCTTGAGCTTGAATCTCCCAGACTCCTTCTCAAACATTTTGCACCACGCCTCCACGTTGCAATTTTTAGGGTTGAATTTCTCAATGAGGAAGTGCTTCAATATGTCTTTGACAGACTCCTCCTTGGATTCAGCAACTTTCATGAGACACGACACCAATTCATCCATTTTTGGATCAGAGCAACTTGAACTAGGCGCAGAAAACTTTGTCTCGCCCAAAAAGTGATTTTTAAAGATGAAGTTTCCATCAGAATCTACGTACTGTTTTGTAAGATTGTCATCCAATGTAACACTGACACACCTGTATTGACCACGGGTCTTCAAAACCACAAGAGCAGATTTAATGGCAGGTAGCTTGATCAACGAGTCATGATGTGACAGCTTCTGATACTCCTCAGGGAAAGAGAACCATGTCTCGTCCTCCATAGAACGGACCCTCTTGAGGGTTGCAAAAGTGGTTTTTCCATCACCATCATTAAAAATGTAAAATTGAAACTTTGGCATGACGAAGAGAAAAAAAAAAATTCACTTCACAAAATTAAAATTATTGAAATATATTTTGAAACAGAAAAATTCATTTCATAAAATTGAAATTATTAATTTGTAAGTTGGAATTACATTTGGTTAAGTAATTTGCACAAATAACTTGAACACAATTCAGCAAACAAACATGTATTGCAAATAATTACGAATTTGTGAAGTTATAAGTGAAATTAATAATTTCAAAAGATATTAACTCCAACAAAAATCTATCTTCATCATAAGACGAGTAAACGGCGAATCAACGAATATTACAATACAGAGTGGCTAAAGAGAAACGAAAATAGATCAGCAAGTCAAAGACTGCAAAAATAAAAGCAGGTTAACAAAAGATTCTTGATAAGCAACGAATGGCGATGTAGAATACCTGCTAGACAAAACAAGCAAGATTTGAGAGCAGCAAAATGAATACGACGAAATAAAAAGGAAGCTGAAATTCATAAAATTATGACACCATAATTTTACAAATATTATTATTTATTGCTATTTTATTATTATCTTTTTCTTTTTTATCATTATTTATTTGTATTTCTTCATTTTCACCCTCCTGAGTTGGTTCATTATTATTATCACCATCCTGAATCCCCAATTCTACAGTGAAATCATCCCATTCATCATCACCATTTTGAGTGACTGGAGCACATATCATATTTTGCTCCTCCCCATTAATATCATTTATTTGTAAATTATTAGTGAATTTTATTTTTATCATCTTTATTTTCAATATTATAATATATATAAAAAATTCCTTCCTCTTTTTATGCAGTCATTATTATTTCTGTATTTTCTGTAAAATAAATGTTAGCAATATCTTTTTTCTGATCAATATTAATTATTCCCGTATTTGTGATTTTAATTGCTGAGATGATATCTAGATTTAGATCTGGCACATAATGAACATCATTCAACTCTATTAATGACTGAATTTTGTTTAGATTTTCGACTTTAACCACCATTCTACCTGTGTGTGTAGCGTACAAAAATGTGTTTTTACCTGCACATTGCAATTTGACTGGGGTAACAAATTTTTTTACATCTACCAATTTATTCAAATTGGACGTTAGATGTACCTCCACAGCCCCATCCAAAATTGCCTTATTGCTCAATATTGTGTAGTTAATCTCATCATTTTTTTTTTATTAACCAACTAATTTAACAGTCATTCATTATTATCATGATTAAATTTTTTAATCATGCAGGAAATTTTTACCTGCTGTTCTACATTTTCTTTTTTATTGGTATTGGGTTGATTTACACTTGTTTTTGGGGGATAATTTCCCTGATTATTATTCGTATTCTCATTATTGTTATTAGATTGTGTATTATTATTACCACAATTTTGTGCTATGTGTTCAAATGGCCTGCACTTATAGCATTTTGTACCATTTTGATTATAATTCCTATTATTTCCTCGATAATTATTGCCTCTATAGTTTCCATTACCTCGATAATTATTTCCTCTATAATTCCCATTGTTATTATTTCCGTTATTATTATTATTTTGGTTTTGATTTATTTCATTACCATTAGTATTATTATTGCCACCATTACTATTAGTACGATTCCCATTTCTATATCCATTATTACCATTACCATTACCTCTGTAATTATTCCTACCTCTATAATTATTATTTCTACCCCTATAATTATTTCTATAATTATTATTATTATTATTATTATTATTATTATATCTAAAATTATTATTTTGTGAATTGTGATTGCCATTATTTTGTTTTTTCATAGTCTGATCACAAAATTTTTGGTCAGAATCCTCCCATAAAATTCTTTTAAAATTATCTATATTTTTTTCATTTGTGGGTAAATTTTCAAATTTCATCTTGGCTAGGGCTTGCTCATAACATAGAGCCAATTGCAAATTTTCTAACTCTTCGGTTTCAGTAACCTCTTTCCCACTATCACGTACATCGATGACTAATTCATCCCATTTTTTTAAAAAACCTCTCATATTGCCTCCTGGCTGGAATCTAAATTCCATCCATTTGGCCTTTGCCATATTTGCAGTAACTGATGTTTTTGTTCCATAAATATTATCCAGTTTTTTTAGCATCATTATTGTAGTATTGGAATCCCTTATCTGTTTTGTGATATCATTTGAAACTCTTTCCAGTACAAATGCTTTTGCATTGTCTTGCATCTTACAATAATTTATCATATCCCTGTTAGGTCTAAAATTTAGATCATCTATATGATTAATATATGATTCTAAAAATTCATGCTCTCCAAAGATATCATAGTATCCAGCTCCCCTGATTGCCGAAATGATCATTCTGCGCCAGTCTAGGTAATATTTCCCATTAAAGACTTTTCCCAAGGGTGCCTGTATCGGTTTGATTTCATTGGGTGATGACTGTAACGAATATAGACGAACATTTTCTAAATGTCCGCCTATATTTTTACACAAACGAAATTATTCGTTTTATTTTCTTATTTCTCACACTTCTATTTCTCTTCTTCTTCTTAATATAAACCTAACAGGAAATGGTATCGTCTGAATTCGATGAAAATTCTCTTCCATACAAAAAAACAATTGTGGTTGACCTCAGTTAATGTCACACACGTGTAACTTAATTGAAATATCTGCCTAATACTGGAAAACGTCAATTCTCCTTCTTTTTGGTAACAACCAATCATAATAAACTAATTCCACTATTTCTTACCATTTCTTCTTTTTACTATGTAAAAATTAAATTATAAAAACTCTAACTCTGAAGAACAAAATGTTCAATTCTATTTTTTGTGTTCAATTCATTATTTTAATTTGTTCAATTCTATTATTTTTGTTCAGTTCTTTTAATTATTTTAACTTGTTCATTTTAACTATTACTGTGTTGTAAATGAAAAATATTATATTTTATAAAAAGATTTACATTGAATATTAATTGAAGTCTAAATCTCTCAACAAAGTTAAGGTCTACCATAGTGTGTGGATACCTAGGACATTCAAGTTTAAATTATGAAGTCTATTTTATTTAATTATAAATATTTATTTGTGGTCTTCCTCAAATAAATATTTCGTAAAGTGTCAACGTCAAAAATAGGAAACAAATTCTGAACCGACACCTATTTTCTGGCGTTACAATGACATTATTTCTTCGATATTTTGAAAACCTAACACACTATTTTCTCTATTAAAAATCGCTATATATTTTTTATTTTCAATTAATCCTTTTTCAATTTTGTTAATTAAATCCTTTTCTTTTTCGTACGTTTTTTCTGTCTTTTTCGTTATTCTTGTTTTCAATTATTTCAATATTCTCCAGTTTTTTTTATTATTTCGTTAATTAATTATTATTAAAAAAAATCTATTCATAAATTTATTTTTTGATTCCTCAGAACTATAGACTCTATTTGAAAAATAATTTGTTGAAGATTCTAAAATTTTAATATGTTTTATGCTACTTATTTCTTCAATTCTACCTGATATATCTATCACAAACGATTCTAATACGATTTCACCAGTATAATATTTATAAAATGGCAAATTATACATTTCTAACTTCACGTCTATTACTCTTTCATCTTCAAACTTTTTTATTAATTCTACTAATTCTTCTTTTTCTATTCTATATTCACCAATTTTTCCTTCTGACAAATCTATTAAGAGGGACATATATTATTATTGGGCTATAAAAATTATTACCCTCAATTCAAACACTATAGTTTTTTATACAAGAAAAATAATTATGCTACAACATAGATTACCTTTACACAAATTGTTAATTTCTGTTGTGACGAGAACAATTTCTACTTCTGGAAAATTTGCTGATATGCTGTTGTACTTCCTGCTTGAATTTTGATTTGGGTTGGCCGAAAGAAAATGGTCTTCAATGAGTGGACTGCTGTTGAATCCTCGACGACAGGAGCAGGTTTCCTCTGGTTGTTCTCAGGATCTTTTTGGCAGTCCTTTCTGGATTGAGCATTCGATGACTTCCAGGATTGGCCGTTATTACGTCCGGAACATTCAGCTTCAATTTTTGATTTAATTTAAATTTTTTGAAATTAACGAAATTAAAATTCGAGTTTTAATTCTCGAAAAACATGGTAACTATTTCGTGTATTGTTCACCAAAAAAAATTAAAAATTTTCGCACAACAGTAAATCAATTCAAAAAAAATATTAAGTCTGCATTTATTTCAAAATTTTACAAGTCTCTCCTCAAAGTTCTACCGCAGCGATGGCTACCATGATGTGAGGCGTGCTTTGAGACTTTATTTAATTACGACATTTATTAGCAGACTGAAATATATTTCACAACTAAAATACGAAATGGCGAAGCACAGCATTATCGGTTAGCGAAAGGTAGGGGAAGCGATTTGTAAGTGGAATGAACATATGACATATATATATATAGAATTGTGATGATGATGATGAAGAAGGAGATAAGGTGGGATTTCCGTTACAACACATTTAATTCCATTGAAATCGATGTTATCGCGAACTATTGTAAAAGAACCGTTGCTTTAAGAAAACTAAAATTTTTCAGAGACATTGTCATATGTTAGATCAATATTCTGTGAAAATTTCATCGAAATTGTACATTTGTTTATGAAGGTATCGCCAAAATTATGTCAGATTAAATGATTCAAATTATATGTACTCAATCAATTTTCAACAACCAAACTAGGATTGAGCTTAAATTTTTATGAATCATTTTGATTCGTTAGCTTGAAAATCTGTGAAAATTTGAATGAAATTGTAAGTTGGGATTGGGATATAATATGTTGGGATACGATTCCCTCACTACTTCACAAATATAATAACCTGCACATTTACTCAACCTATAAATAATATATATATATAACATTTTTGTATCATACATGTGGCGACACTGATTGTCACATAATATTATTTTCCATCTTTGATTAACGTAGATTGTTCTCTGTTTGTCAGTCGTTGTTACGATGTTATGAAATAAAATAGTTGAGTTCGTATTTTCTAACTGTGTTTGATTTCAAAAGATCTTAACTCTCCTCAATATGGTAGGCAGAGCTTACGGTAAACATACAGTTGAAAATAGTTTTGAAATGTGTTAATTGTTTTTACAAAAGTTTAAAAGTTTATTGTGATTCCACGTAAAGTGAAAGGCCAAGTGCCAAGTTTTGTAATCATGCAAAATGATAGTTAAAAGTGAAAATCAAAAAGTAAAAATGTAAAAAAGTCGAAGTTGATATTGAGTCGAATTAAATTCAGTTAGCGAAGTCCTGAAGTCAATAGAAATGAAAAACTGGTAAAGTTATCGGGAACTTCTGGTTAAAAATAAAGGAAAAATTAAAGGATAAGTTATAAAAACATTTATTTAATCATTGTTTCATTTGTTGTTGATCATTTTTTTGGGAAAAAATGATGAAATACTGCAATTTTTATACTATTTGGTTCATTTTTCATGCACGTTAAGTGTTCAGGATTCTGGAAAGTCAAAACTTGAAAGATTCTTGAAATTATTCTTTTGTAATTTATCTTGTTCAAGCTGAACAGTACATTTGAAAAAACTTTTGTTATATTCATCCTTTGAATTTAACAATAGTTCAGTTTGATACATCATCACATATTTGTCGACATAAATTTTCATGTTCATGTTCAGTAACTCTGAATTCAATTGTTGCATATTCACAAACACTTTTCATGTTTTTGCTTAACTAACACCCAGTAGATAAAAGATAAATGTTCACGTATTTAATTTTTGCGTTGTGATTTGATTAATAGTATTTAATAATTGACTTGGAATTTCAATTCCTACATTTGCTGATTGCTTAGAACTGAATTTTGGCTATAGAATTAAAGCTGATAAACACGATCAACCAACATTAAACCTAGAACAGAGGAGAGATCATTTCATTGTTGGCAGATTTAGTATGAATTTGTCATAGTATTTATTACATTTATTTATTTATTTATTTATTTATTTATTTATTTACTTAATATAACACATTGCATTCCCTATTGCATGGTTGAGCCTGTAAATTGCGTAATTGAGAGATTGAGACCGTGATACCCTTTAATTTAAGTTATCTCGTGTTCCAAGGTAGAGTCTAAATCTTATAACTCCTTCAATTAAACCTATAACAAAAGACAATGTCACATTTTGACACCAAATAGGTATTTGATGGTTGTAATTATGACACCTGGAGGACCAAAATGGTATCCAGTTTGTACGCTGAGGGACTATATCTCATTATGCATGATGTTGAAAGAGAAATTTTGTTTTTGGGCCTTGAATTAAATGTTTTTTTGAATTCCAACCCTGCAAATGCAAATCCTGCTAGTTGTATGTTATATTTTTGAAATCAGGAGAAAGACAAGGCGCTGATTTATCAAGGACTAAATAATGAGCTTATAGAAAGGATAAAAGATCTTCAAACTCTCAATCATATAATAAAAATTCTAGATGAGTGGTACAAAAGTTGTACACAGGTCACATACATCAATGCAAAACAAGCATTTCAAAAATTAAAATTTAATGGTGAATGAAATATGTGTAGTTATTTGGATCTTTTTTCACACTCCCCTCAAAAAATTAGAGATTGTGATAAACCTTTGGATAAATAGGAGGAGATCGAACAATTATTAATATCTCTCAACATGGATTGTGATATAACATGTCTGGAATTTAATACTCTAACCCAGGACCAGAAAATGATTGAAACACTTCATGCCATGTTGATTGAGAGATCAGATAGGCTATATGACGAGAAAAAGTCAAAATTTAATAATAATAATAATAATAATAATAATAATAATAATAATAATAATAATAATAATAATAATAATAATAATAATAATAATAATAATAATAATAATAATAATAATAATAATAATAATAATAATAATAATAATAGATACCGTAATTTCAATCAAAATAATAGATATTCAAGATTTCAATATGGTGGAAATTACAACAATATAAATTGAAACCACAATCAGTACATAGATCAGGGGAAAATAAAATATAATAATAATCAACAAACAGAAACGTCTTTCAATAATAATAATAAATATGAAAACAAACCATATAATACAAATCAAAATCAAAACACTGCCAAATTTGAATATTATAGTATGTTTCAAATGTCATGGCAAAGGACACTTCCATAGAGGAGATGACAACGCATTTTTGTCATTTTGTACCCCAAGCTATAGTCAATAAATATTTGAATTAAGTAACTTGAAGTGGACAAACCATCTGGATCAGTCATACCTAAAGAAGCATGGCTGTAACTAACAAAATTATGACCACTTCCTTCAAAGTATATTCCAAGATCTTTAGAACGTTTTAAATATTTCAATACATGTTTAACTTTAATCTAATCGTATATATCATAATTACTACATTTGCGAGTTAAAATATTCACAAAGAAGGAAATATCAGGTCTAGTACACATAGTTAAATAAAGAAGAGCACCAACTACTTCTCAATATGGAATATGATGTTTTAAGTTTAATGTAGTTTCGATTCTTGGTTCGTATTTAGCTTTTTGATCTGCTTGATTAGTGACCATAGGAGTATCACACTCTTTACACGTTCATACCATAGTTTGATAATATTGACTCAATGAAATGCTTTTGTGTCAAACTCATTTTACTTTGTTTTTTATTTCGATTAATTTCAATTTCTAAATACTTTTTAGGTTCACCAATAATTTTAAGTTTAAACTCTTTATTTAGATGACGTTGAGTTTCTAAAATTTTGTCTTCATTATTTCCAGTAATAAGAATATCATCGACATACGCAACAATTATTACAAAGGTAGAATTCTTTTCCCAATAATAAATGCTAGTTTGACCTTCATGGATGATAAATCTCATGTCAGACATAGCTTTCTTGAAACAAACATGCCATCGTTTGGGACTAACTCGGAGACCATATAATGATTTCTTTAACTTACATACATGGGTACATTTGAACTCATCAGATTTATTAACACCATGAGGAATTTCCATGTAGATATCTTTTCAAGTTTACCATAAAGAAATGCTACATCAATGTCTCTTTGAATAATGTCCCATTTTAATTTATTTGCAATTACCAATATAGCTCTAACTTCCGCAATACCTAAAGTTGGAGCATATATTTCAGAGTAATCGTATACATATTTGTCTTTATAGCCACGAATTACTAAGTACGCTTTGAAAAGAATATTACCATTTTTTCAGTCTTTTTAACAAAAATCCACCTAGAATCAATTGTTTTAGTGTGCTTAGGTCTTTTTACATAGTTCCAAGTATCACTGTCTTTTAACAATTTTAATTCTTTATTGATAGCTTTTAACCCCTCAAATTTATTTTTACTTTTTAACACATTGTTTAAATTTTCAGGTACTTTATTTAATTTAAACATCATGGAAAAATACTTTTTTTCAGTTACTTCTAGTTTATCTTTAGGATTAATTATTTCTAAATCATTTCCAATTTTAGACTTACTGAAAGTTGTGTCGCTGAATTTGACTTTCTTATTTTTGGACATAGATAATTTCTTCTTCTAAATTACATTTATTAGAACTATTTTTACTATGCAAATAATTGTCCGAAATACCTCCTGCAAAGTCAACTTCAGGGACTTGTTCATTCTCATCCCAAGTATTAGTATCAAAAGTAAGAAAACCATTTTTTGTAAAATAATCTAACGGAAATTTATCTTTAAACATAACAGATTCGGAAAATTCAACATCACTACTTTTATGTAATTTACCTATTGTTTCAACATTTTGTTTTTCATAAGGTATTTTTTGATATGCCACACAACCAAATCGATGAATATACTTAATTGTAGGAACTTTATTTCGAAGTAACTCATATGGGGTTTTAAATCCCAACTTTTTATGTGGTAACCTATTATGAATATGAACAACTTAGTTTAACGCAAGTTCCCAAAATTCAATAGGTAAACTACTATCGATTAAAAGAGCTTGAACTTTCATAAGTAAAGTTCAATTTACCCTTTCTACTACAGCATTTAATTGAGGAGTAGCAGGAGGACAAGTCTTGACAATGATACCCTCATCTGCAATAATTTTCTTCTTAGACACACTTAAATATTCTCAACCACCGTTGATACCTAAATAATTAATTTTAGCTGAACTATCACTGAGATTTGCTCTCATTATTTTTAGATATTCTATAAATGTTTCAGCCACACAGGTTTTATCTTTAATACTAAATGTAGGTAACAGTATATCTTGAAAAATCATCAGTAAAAGATATAATGTAGGAGCTTTCCTGCTAAACTCCTACTGGTTTTATTGGACCCATTAAATCAGAGTGAACTCTTACTAATGGTTTTGATGCGACATCACACACAGTTTTATGAGGATGTTTTTTAATTTTGGCTAGATTGCACACTTCGCAATCATTAATTTCATCAGCAAAATTAATATTTTTGAGAAACTTAAATGTTTGCTTGGTTTTTTCTAAATAGGTGACTGACGCATGTCCAAGTCTTACATGATATAGAAAACCTTGCTTTTTACAAATGCTTTCATTATCTAACCCATCTTCTTTTTTTAATTCTTCAATTGTAATATTAACGCCGATATCTAGAAATTCTTCTAGATCTTCATCGTCAAGTTTTTAAATATTTGTATGTCCTTGAGTTGAATTATAATTGTGATCATGATCATTATTTTGACTAACATTTTCGGATTCTGACTGTACATCATGAATTTAAGCATACATATGTTCACTATTCACAGGTTGCTGACTGACAGTTTCTTTTTGTTTTGTCACATAGACTGTTTCATGATTACAAATTTTTAAATCTAATACCTAAGAATTTTGATATTTATGTCCACACCAGTTTTCTTGTTTATAATTTTACTATCAGTATTTGTCAATACTGCATTATAACCAATTTTGTTATTTTGTGTAACAAAAATAAATTGTCACTCATTTCTTTTGAATATTTAACATTTTTCAACTCAATCGGATTATCACTAAGATCTTTTACGAAAATAGAACCTTTATGGGTTACATGAATATTCACTACTTCATTTTTATTAGCACAAGAAATGATTTTCAGTTTCTTGAGTTTCTGAACATTTTTCATCAATCTAAGATCTGACACAAAGTAATTAGTAGCTCTACTGTCACTAAGAAAACAAATTTCATTTCTCAACTGTTCATTAATATACATGCACTTAGTAAATTTAAATTTATTTTTCAAAACCATCGCTTTAATTTTTGGATTTGGAGACTGACTCCCAGACAAACTTGAAGAGTTGGACAAATTGGAACTTGAGCTGGAAGAAGTTGACAATGAACATCTTGTTGAGCAAGCACAATGTTGTTTACTTTTCTTCTGATATTTATGTGAGCGTTTTAACTTGTAATGCGATTTATGTCATTTGTCCCTACATTCACTTTTATTTTTATGGGACTTACCAAAGGATTTATGTTGTTTGGACTGACTGGGAGAATTACAAATAGGCTCCAATCTAGTGGTGGCTTTACATTTTCCCTCTAGATGGCCACGCCTAGTACATTTATAGAATTTATGAGTAGCTAAATCAAACTTATTCGGATTGTTGTTATTATTTCCTGCAAAATCAAATTTTTTATCAAAATTTCCACTAAGCCTTTTTCTTTTAAAATTATGATTATTGAATCTAGCTGCTTTAGCTGCAGCTCGATTCAATTTATAAGTATTATTACGTTCTTTTAACAACATTTCTTCTTCTAAAGCTATACCTTTAGCCTGTTCATAAGTAATATCACACAGAATTTCACCACTAAGACCAACCTGTTTTTGATCTTTACATTATATTCTAATATTTGGAAAAGGTATTATCACATGATTTAGGACAGCTTCGAGCTTTCTTTCTTTGGACCATCCGTTATAATAAATTGTTAACTTACAAGATAATTCTTCAAATTCTTTTAGCTAATCTTTTAGTTCAACATTTTTAGGACTAAAACTTTTCTGATAAATTTGAGTAATATATGTCGCACACACAACCTTTAGGTTTTTTCATATGCTTAATTTTAAGGAAACATACTGTAGGATCTGATTCATCAAAAATTTATTTTCTATGTGGTTCATCTAGCCATTCACAT
This sequence comes from Ericerus pela, assembly GCA_011428145.1. Taxonomy (NCBI): domain Eukaryota; kingdom Metazoa; phylum Arthropoda; class Insecta; order Hemiptera; family Coccidae; genus Ericerus; species Ericerus pela. Next base: position 21,671 of record WOFM01000538.1, on the reverse strand, counting down.
AGAGTGGCTCTTGCGTCAGTTTTAAGTTGAATTTGATTTTCCTCTAAATTACTAGGATTATCAATACCAAATACATTTTTAAATTCAAAATGAGAAATATACATACTGAACTGACCATACCATAAATGGAAATCAGTTTCTTCAGTTAGCTTTACCGGAGTTATATGTACCTTGGTTGAAAAATAATAATTGTTATTATCCTTACCCCATGGTTCCAAAGATGAATGGTATGTATCCAAGTTTCAACTTCTGTGTTGAATTGGGAGATGTCTTTCTTTCTCTGCCGCTATTTGGTCACATTTCTCAGCTTCTCTGAATGCTTGATCTTGTCTTTCTTCTAATTCCCACATTCGACGCTGATTATTTTCAATTCTTTACCATTTTACTTCTTCTTTCTGCTCTTTTTGTCATTGCCTTTCACAGTGCATATCATCTCTGTGATGTTGTTCCAACTCACAGGTTCTTTCTGCATCCAAACACTTTTGTACTCATTCTGCCATTATGCAATTTTCCCATTTTTGTTGTTGTTGGCAAGTTTTAGCAACAGACTCTTCTCAATGTTGTTTTTCTAGGTTTGCAACTTCACACTCTTCTCTCGCCAGTTCATCTTTCCAGTTTTCTTCCAAGATTGTTTCCAGGCTAGCTTCATTTGTTACTGGGCAATAACTTGACATTGGCGGGGCTACAACATACGCAGGTTGTTTATCAGTTGTTTGGGGTCAACTAATGGTTACTGTTCTCTGCTCCTGCAGATGTTGGTTGTCATCAGCATGAACTTGGGCTCACATGACTAACATTTCTTGCCTTTGTGGTGTTTTCGACTGAAACACTTATGCAAAAGTTCTGGTTGACGTAGACAAACTGGAAGCTTGTGTAGTCTTTGATTTTGAGGTGGACACACCTGTACTATGCTCCTACATAACGTAGAAGCACCAGTAATCGGCACAGTCCAATCACTTTTTCATTTCAGCCTTTAGTATTTCCAGTTCTATTCAACAAGCAGATTTTTTTTTTTATTAATTCATTGCCGCATCCCCCAGCTCTCTATTCAACTAAAAAAATTAATTTTTTTCCATTTTATCAACTCTAAATTTTAATTTTCCTCAAATAAGTCAGAAATTTCATTTGTACCAGTAATCGACAAAAATGTTCTAGTAATCGGCAAATGTGTTCCAGTCATCGGACATACAAAATTAACCCAGTAAAACTTGAAACCTTGGTTTTTTTCATATATTAGGCAATTTAAGTAAGCAAGATTTATTGTAAATTAGTAATAATTAACAAAAGATTCAAACTTAAAAACAACATTTTGATATTGTTATTAACTATAACAATATTTTTTTTTAATAATAAAATGATGCAAAAAATTTTAAAATTAATATTATTTGAGAACATCAAAGTTAAAATGAAATTTTCCCCGCGTTTTGATTGGTTTAGGTAAAATTTTAACAATATTTTGTAGAGGAATTCGGTCAACATCTTCTATTTCTGGATAAATGAAAATTTCCTTTCTGGCAAGATATGGTCGCATGCATCTAATAGTTGCAAATTTATTTCCTTTCTTCTGAATAAAGGCCACATACTTTCGTACTGCTGAGCCATCCCCTGTTTTATATTCAACTACTACAAAATCCCCTGCACAAATTTCTTTAGATGCAGTGACTGTGATATCATTTGAAGCCTTCTGAATCAACTTAGCATTCTTTTTCTTGGTAATAACGTTGCGTATTTTACAGGGGGATGGCAATTGATCAGGTTCATCAACAATTTCTGAGTTTGTGTCTGAATTTTCATTTTCTGTTTCACTAGAAACTTTCCTTTTATTTTGAATCTTTTGAGATTTACCAGACGTCTTATTTTTTTTAATTGTTTTCTCACGTTGTTCACTTAGCTTTGCCAATCTTTTTTTTTCTCTCAAATCTTTCTTCTTTTCGATTTCGAGTTGCTTGTCCAGTTTTTCTTGTTCTTTTTTTTTTAAAAAAAGTTAACCACTCCTCAGAAGTGGCTGTTGATGGCAGCGTGTGTTCTTTATTTTTTTCAGTCTTTTTAGAGTTCACTTTAGGCCAAAATAAACTATTTTTAAATGGCGAAGGTGCCTGGAGCTCGTGACCTAAATGCCACTCAGGTAAACTAGAAATTTGGGTATCTTCATTATTTTTTTTTGCTGGTGAAGTATACTGATTTTCATTAGAGTGAGACATTGCAGATATAGGTGGCTCTTGGCTTAAGATAGCTTCAATATTTGCCTCAATTTCTGGAGTAATACTTTTCTGTAAAACATGGTCATTAAGAGGAACTGTCACCTGTGTAGCTTCAACTTCATGGTTGGAATTTTCTTTCGGTGATACAGGACGAAGTTCCACAAGTTCAACAGATTGCTCATTTTGTTGTTCAATAAGCATCGAAGAAATGGACAAAGAATTCAGTAATTCTTGAGGGGTGGGATTATAATCAAGTACGAAATTAGCTTGGTCTAACAGCTCTTCAGTGAGTATCAGATTGCTGTTAGATGCGTCTGGCAAGCTTTCAGTAAATTGGTCATTCACTAAAGAGCTGCCAGACTAGGCATCTTTCGTATTTGATGATAACTCCACCTCTAAAGAATTTACCAAATCAACTTTGTCAGCACTTTTGTCATTTGCCTCAGATATTTCTGAAACCATTGACAAATCAAAAGACGACTCGTGTGAAAATGGCTCACTCTGAGCTTCAGTCGGTATGGTAGGCTGAAATACGTTTTGGAGGTTTTGCCACAAGTCAAAAAGTTTGGTAAATTCAATAGCTCCATTCCAATGTGAACCGAGACTGTTGCGAAATTCTGCTAAAGTTTCAGAGCTTAACTGAGCTTCTAATTCTTCTAAAAACGATGGTTTTGGTGGAGCAACAGTTTCTGTTGACGATCTTTTTGAAACATTAACTAATTTATCGTAGTTAACATTATCAGGATTAAACGGATAAAGACCCGTAGTTTCAAAGGCTTTCTGAATCAAATTTGGTGATAAAGATTCAGTCAAACATTCTTCTAAAAATTGGCAAAAATTTTGATTGGAAATTTTAATACTTTTTTGTTTCAAAGCACAGACTTTTTTTCTCCAATTGGCCTTCACCGATTTGAAAACACCTACGTCCAAAGGCTGAATTATATGGGTAGAATTTGGATATAGAATTATAAGAACAATACCATTATCTCTACAAAATTGTGCTACCCAGTATTTTAGGTGAGAACCGTGACCATCACAAAACAAAACGACAGGCAACTCATAGTTATTTCTTTTCAGCCACGGGACAAATGTATTGGCTATGTACTCAAAAAAAATTTCACCAGTTATCCAACCTCTGTCGGAAGTGGCAAGGTTCCACTCTCTATTTGCATTCTGAGCAATAACTTTGCTAATTTTTTTTAATGGAAATACAATGGAGGGTGGTGCCATATCACCATTTGCACTTACATTAAGAAGGACGGTAAGATTATCTTTGTCACCGGATTCAGTACAATTGTAAACGTAGTGACTTCCTTTTCCAGCCAAGACTTTGTTTTTATCTGGAGAAAAAATGAAAGCAGATTCATCCAAATTAAAAATTCGTTTCGGATTTTGTAGCACGTGAAAAAATAAATCTTTTTCTGCATCCTTTCGTACCTATAGCAAATCAATCAATCAGTTAATTAGTGTCAAAATAATATTACCTTTAGGCAGGCATCGGAAAAGTGATAAAAATTTAAACTTACTCCCTCAAACCACCTTCTAATATCTATTTCTGTCACATCAGCTCTACGAGGAGTCAAATTTTGGCTTGTCCTAATCGAAATTTCAGGATGTCGACGCATGAAAGATTCATACCATTTTCTACCAGGTGTACCATTCTTGAACTTGTCAGTTAGCCCCATATATGTTATAATATTTTTCACATTCTCAATGAACTGTTCTTTAGAAACAGGATAGCCACGTTTAGCTAATTCCAAGATCCACTTAACAAGTTGATCTTCTTCTGAAGAAGTAAATATAGTTGCAGGACCCATTTTTCTAAACTGAGGTGTTCTCTTATGAACTTTATCATCCAAAGTTGATCGTGGAACTTTAAATTCTTTGGCTGCCTTGTAGATACTCATATTTTGAAGCTTTACTGCTTCAATAGCTCTTTGCATGTCCGAGTCATCATATTTGAAAGTAGGAGCCATTCTGAGGTGAAAAAATCCATAAGAAATGTATTAGAAATGAAGAACCAGTAATCGGCACACCAGTAATCGGCACATTTTTCTCATATTTCAAGGAATAATTTGAACCTTAAAATGTTTAAAAGTAATATGTCGATAACTGGTCAATGAATTTATTTATTCAATTACTATAGTTTTGTTATAAAATATTTTTAATTAAATAAAATTAATAATATTTAAAAAATTATTAATTCATTGCTGTATTGTTCCAGTAATCGAATGTATGCTGATTACTGGGTCACTTGTGATTTTTCTGTACCAGTTATCGGCATTTCATTTTTTGTTAAAAATTGATAGAAAAAAGGAAAAAAAGAGTAATATGAAGCTTGAAATACGAAGAAAAATGTTAAATGATTCGGTTAAAATTACAATCAACTCAAAAGTTGCAACTTACCTTAGTTAAATTACTCTGTATTGCTTCAATGCCATCAACAAGATTCATGAAAATTTCAACAAAAAGTAAAGATAAGAGAATACATGTTTTTATTATTTTTTTTCATACATTTATAATTGTCCTGGATAGCTCATATTTACTATCGATAATATGGTAGTAAGTAGGTTTTAGTTATAATTTTTTCAAAAGCGCTAAAGTCAATAGGTTTTTTTTAATTTTTAGTTTATTTTATATGCCGATTACAGGTACCATATTTGGCCACTGCCGATTACTGGTGCTTCTACGTTACTGAGCTGTTTCTTGGGTCAAATTGATTTCCATTGGCATTGTTGTGGGAGCCAACTGACTCGTCAATTTTTCCATTATTGTGTACAAACCGATGTTTTGCTGCTGATTGGACTGACCTGTTTGAGTATACATCTGACTCACAGCTTCTCTTTGCCTTTGTGTTTCAACTCGATGGTGTTCAATGAGGATATTCTGACAGATTTTTAAATAATCCTCTGTTACTATTGCGGTTAAATTCATATTATCGGCCATTACTTTTTCAATCGCTCTTTTAAATTCAGCCATTAATTTGGCTTTACACAATAAATGCTCTATTTTGTAATCCATTCTAGCATGGGTAGGTGGTAACGGATTTAAGTTTGAATTCACAGGAATTTGTTGTTGGTTATACAAACTGGAGATTTATTGAGTAGCAAACTAATCAAAATTTGGTAACTCAGTTGTTGTTGACTAGGATTTGGTAAAATACTGAGATGTGGCACTATCAGCCGAGGAGGTGGGGGAACATTTTCAATCGATATTTGTTCTGGTGGAATCTGAAATAACATACGTGAACACACACAAAAATTAGGTTTTATAGCCACAGCCAAAGATCATTTATTAAGTCACATAGTATAAATTAGACAAACTAATCATACGACACACAAATGTGAATATATTGCCTTCTTTTAACGTGTATACCATTGAATAAATTTTGTAATTTGCTTACTCCCACAGATATGTAGGTCTAGGATGCTTTATGCCTGGCCTGGTCTTTACACCATGGTATATCATTGCACTAAAGGACTTGACTACATACAGATGAGCACTAACTCATGCCCAAATACATCTTTAGGATTCAGGATTTACTCGTAACAACGAGAATTCATTCAAAAATGATCGAAAGAATAAATATATTTGTAATTACAACACTTTACTTTTTCAAATATTACTTCTCTCCCCATTAATTAAGTACTTCAGTACTTAGACTCCTTTTTAACTTTTTGAAAAATTTATTCAACAGCTCTCTCTGAACTGAGATTTTTGTAATTAAAAGTACACACTCATTATCCAAAATAATTATTTTACGTACCTCACATATCAAAAAATATTTTTGTAAGGGAAGCACTTTATCATTAGGATACATAATTAATTATAGTAAAATTCACATTTAATACATACACCACCAACAATTTACTTCTGTACGAATGATTTGAATAATACTCAGAACTAACTGCCTGTTTTAGTGGTAGTATGTCATTTGATTTTTCCAGCGAATCAGAGCATAGCAAGGTTCATCAGCGAATAATTGGTGAATTCATCAGAATTAACACCACTGGACACACCAATACAAACACAAGAAATTACGTAATTACTACCCTTAACACTAAGTCTGGAATCTTCTGGAACTAACCAAATTCAAGATTCCATTATATGGGTAATTATTCTAACCACACAAAAATATAATTAATCACTCAGAATAATAATTATTGGAAACTCATTTCTTTAATTATAATTACGTAATTTTGTTTTTTCACCCTTAATGCGTAGCTTCTGAAAATGGCGCCTTTTTAAACACGTGCAACAAATACAATTATAATTCTCAGAGAGAAATAAAATATGACCCACATGGATTATTCTACAGTATTGAACTTGATAGACGGCTTCCTTTACTCTTCTCTTCGGCTCCTGCCATCTTAGTGACCTGTGCACGTAGCATATTTTTCTTTATTCATGAACGTGTGTATCACACACTCCAAAACTTATTTACATCTTTTATTTTGATTATTAATTGACATACATCTCAGACATACTGTAGGACAATTTATTAATTACAGAGACACACTTCATTTATTCAATTTATCACTTAGATTACTTTTTAATTAATTGACACACAGAAATTCAATGATTTTTACTTGCCCTTAGGGTCCTTGTTTTATATAGCTGCTTTGAGTATATATTATTTCATATGGAGAGCTGATTCAACAAGTTCCATTTTTCAATAATAGTAACTGATTTTTGGGGAATGAAATGACTTATATATAGATATACTCGCATATAAAAGAAGTCATTTCATTCCCTGTAAGCTATCTATGTCTGAAAGTAACTATGTACAGAAAATGTACACGAATCAGCTCGATATATGAAATATTACAAACTCAAAGTATAGCTGGAACTCTAACATATTCTATTCATGCTGCCGTTATCTACGTTTTAGTAGTGCCTCGTTGTAGATGTGGAAAAAAATTCAATATCTATAATCCAACCGTCTTAACATATGAGGATGGAGTGCCCAATTTGTTCTCCTATGTTCCACTTCTAAGTTTCACCCAGTGTCATTTTTGACGGCCAATCAACATCGTGCTAAATTCATCGTCGAACTTCATCTTGTGCCGCTGAGAAAGTTCATCATCATCATCATCATCATAGAAATCTACAACAAAGACGAGTAAAAATTGAATAACTAACTTTCATAATATCATATATGTTTAACATTTTGTATTTCATTTGTATTTTATTATTGTGTGTGTGAACTTTTGGGGGCAAAATTACTTTTCAGATAAGTTCAATCTCAAAAATTCCAAATTAATTAACACTTTTTTTTCTTTTTTAACTCAACCTTCTTTCTAAGAAACATTTTCAATGAGATTTGAAGCTAATTGCAACACAAACGTTCTGGGTTCAATGATCATATTTGAAGATGATTTTGAAACAATATTTAATTATTTTTCAGGATATTTCTATAGATGAAACAAGTTTTTCCTATTTTCAAATATTTTACAGTATTGTTTCATTAGAGTCATTCGAAATTACAATTTCTAGGTTAATTAGTCTTGAAAAAGATAAAATAGTCACAAAATTTACTGAGATTTCTCCAAATTACTTCTCCAAATTAGCTGTTTCATCGTCCGAAAACTTAGAAAAATTCAAAAATAGGTTCCTCTAAATGAAATCAGTATTAAAAAATAATAAAGTCTCATACTAAAAATGTATCTTTTCATGTAAAAAAAGTAATTTTTCCATTATTTCAGTCAAAATTATATTCAAACTTAAACCAAAATCATTGCCAAAACTTGTCAGATTTTGAAAGCTTTAACAAAGCAAATATTTCATTGATTTTTCATGCTCAATTCCCTTTGTTAGATAAATTTGGGTATTCTAGAATCATTCATTGAATTTTCAAGCACACTCTCTTTGGTTACAACAATTTAAACCCAATGTCTTTTTCAAACAAAATATAATAGAAAACCTCATTCCAAATCTTTCTAAAACGATAATTCCTTATTTTCAAATATGAATTCTTAAATTAATTTATTTCTTTTCATTTTTTTCCCTCACAAATTATAATAATTAACAAATCCAAATAAATAACCATCGATTCTAAGGATATACTACAAAACCAGGAATCCAAAATGCTTCAAAATTTGAATGATAATTTATCACAAACCCAATTGGCCCAAAAAGAAGAAAAATTAAAGCAAATAAATGCACCTTTAGGGAATATTTTTTCTGGGAACAACTATTTAGACTGGACACATTTAATAATCTCTTCAATACGTGGTGCAGGATATTATGACCTCTTTGCAAATCCAAAAGGACTTGAATATTACAAAAATAATTTCGATAGAATGGATTTTGTTCCCTTCGATACATATAAAGCATACTGTAAAAGACGAGATAATGCCAAAGTTTTCATTCTAGAACAAATTTCTTATACTATAGCAAGGGAAATTGTAGAATGTAGTTATAAAATTAGACAGTATATATGGAGTTAAAACAAAAGTTATGGTAAATATGGCAAAATCAAAATGGCAACAATTTAGATACAAACCTCAAGGGAACATAAGAGTATTTTTGACAAAATGGGATACCCTAGTACAGGATGTTACAGATGCAGGAGAAGAAGTAACTGAGAAATTAGAACTTGAAAACCTTTTAATGGCTTTAGGACACGAACAGGCTATTCCACTAATCAGATTTAAAAATTTAAAAGAAGAAGAAAGAACATTAAATAATTTAAAAAGAATACTAAAAGAATATTTTGACCAAAAAACAAGAGGCATACAAATACTTGGAGAATATGGAAATTATAATAATCAAAATATGAATAATTATCAAAATAATAATTATAGAAACAATAATAATGGCAATTACGGTAATTATAATCGTAATAATAATAATCAAAATTATAGACCCTACAAAAATAGAAATTGGAGACAGTATCCAAATAATAATAACAATTATAACAACAATAATTATCAAAATACATACCAACAGAATCAAAATTCAAATCCTCTAAACCAACAATTAGAATCACAAAATAAAAATGCAAATTCCAACATTAGATGTTTCCATTGTAATATATCAGGCCACGTAAAATCAAATTGTCATGAAAATAAAGAATGAATTATAGCACAAATAACAGCAATAATTATACTTACAATAATGAAAATAATAACAAAGACTCAAGTAATAATAATAATAACCAAAATACAAATAATAAAAAACCAAATATACAACAAGAACCACCAATTAGAACGAGTTTTATGGTCAAAAAATTTAGGAAAGATGATGGTTGGCTAATAGATGAATTAACTAATGTTAATAAAAAATAAAAAATCAATTATATTAATTTAAGTAAGAATATGTTATTAGACGGAAAATCAGAGGTTCATTTGACATCAGATATAAAAAAATTAAAAAAAATTGTACAACCAATTAAATTAATGTGTGCCCTTAAAGGAGCATTTTTGTATGCAACACACAAAGGAACAATGTGTATTAATTGAAAAAAAATTTAAAGAACAACAAATAATTGACTTATTAGATGTACATTTTGTACCTGAGCTAAATTATGATATACTATCAGGAATAAGGGTTACAGAAACATTAAACATAGATCAAGGCAAAAATATAGAAAATATTTATTTTATTGAAACAAACAAAATCTTAATGTCAGCTGTTAAAAATGATGGTGTCTTTGTTATAAATTATGAATTAGTGGAACAGGAAACAGAAGATTTGTATGCCAGTCACCAAAGATGAAGAATGGAATGATAATGAAATAGAATTAGAAATTAAAAATGATGATAATATAAATACACAAAATACTGAATGGAGGGATTATGAGATAGCAGAAACTATAATTGAACAAGATATAAATACACAGTATACAGATTGGAATGACTATGAAGTGTCAGTAGATATTATAGATGGGGATGATCCATCTCAGAGAGGTGATGCCCTAAGAATTTATGAAATAGATGAAGAAACTGAAAATTATTTGAATAATGAAATATCACACGATAATAATAATTTTACGAACCAAATAAATATAGAAAATATTAATGATAATAATTCAATTAATGAAAATGAAATCTTATTAGATAAATACCTAAATGAAAACAAAATAGATCAGAGAAAAATATTCTCATGGGTTATACCACTATAGGTTACTGTTTAAGGGATCGATTTTCCACAAAATACCATATAGCTTGCGAAGTCAAATTTAATGAAAATAAAAATATTTTACATCTTAAAGATTTTGAAAATTTACTCATAAAACCCTCAGAATAAATTAAATATTTAAATATTACTCAACTTATAGTTTGCAATATAGCAAAACATTATGATACTAAATATATAGAAGATTGTATTCCTAAAACTATCTATGATATAGAGAGGAATCCTTTCAAAAACAAATGGAAAATGAATTAAAATCTTTACAAGGAATGGATGTTTGGGAGGAGGTTCTTTATGAAAAACAACTGAACCTAATAGATACTAGATGGGTATTTGTAACTAAACCTAATGAAAAAGGTTATCATAAGCCAAAGGCAAGACTAGTAGCTCATGGGTTCAAGGACAGAACAGAATATAAATTGGGAGAAACTTTTGCACCAGTAGCTCCAGCCTAGCTAATTCGATGGATACTTTCTATAGCAAATAAATTTGACCTTAATATCACACAATACGATGTAAAAACAGCCTATTTGAACTCCCCAATAAATTTCCCATTATATTTAAAACCACCATTAGGGATGAATATACACTAATAAAATTTTAAAATTTCAGAAAGCAATGTACGGACTTAAGATAGCTTCAAAGTCTTGGTATAAATTATTGGATAACAAAATCATGCAAATGGGTTTTGATAGATCTAAAGTTGATCCTTGCCTATATATTCGTCAAGATCAAAATAATAATAAAACTTTTCTATTAACATATGTAGACGATATACTTCTCATTGCAAAAAATAAAAATGTTATTGAAGAAATTAATTGGAAATTTGAACAATTCTTTACAATGAAAATAATAAACAAACCAAATTTCTTCGTAGGTTTTTAAATTAAAAGAGATAGACCCAAGAAAATAATTAAACTATCTCAATTTAAGTATATCAATAAAATATTAAATAAATTCAACCTTAGTGAAGCAAAACATTCAACTATACCAATGGAAACAAATCTAACAATTAATATAAATAATAATGAAAATTCAACAGATACTACTGAATATAGAGCAATTATAGGAGCTTTATTATATCTTTCAAGATTAACGCGCCCTGATATAGCTTTCACAGTTAATTATTTATCAAAATTCCAACAAAATCCCACAATACAAACTAAAAACTATGCCGAAAGAATTTTCAAATATGTCAATAACACAAAACATAATTTTTTAACATATAAATCTTTAGGAGAACACATAGAAGCATTTGTGGATGCATCATATGCACCAGATGTTAATAACAAAGTCATAGATCTCAATAACCTTTCTAAGGGTAAATCTGTATCTGGTTATCTTATATTTTGCAATAGTGATCTCATAAATTAGTCTGTTCATAGACAATCGATTGTGGCAAGCTCTTCAACAGCAGCTGAAATCATAGTAATATATGATTCACTAGATGATTTAAAAATAATTTGGCTACTTATAAAAGAAATACACAAACAAATTACATCTATACAAATAAATGAAGACAATATTTCTACACAAAAATTTGTTCAGGTGGAACTCAAAAACATGCTAGAGCACTAATGATCAAGTGTTATAAAATTTTGGAGGAATTTGAAAATAAAATTATAGAATTTAAGACAGTCAATTCACAAAACCAACTGGCGGACTTACTCACAAAAGCACTGGAAAGATCAAAATTCCAACATCTAGTTGAACAAATTCTTGAAACTTCAAATATCTTCGCTATTTCTTAAATATTATTATATCACAAATATCTTTTCTGAAATAATCTATAATTCATAATTAGACCCAACTTATATAAAATACACAATTAAATAAATATTATAAACTTGTTACATCTAGAAATTGAAATAACTGACATTCTCGAATTTTAATCAACCATAAAATACAAAATCAAATTTTTAATTATATTAAATAAGAATTAATTATAATAAACTAAATAATACTTAACTTTTTTATATATGACTTTCTTTACATAAATACTAGTCATTTTTTTAAAATTACAAGTTTATATATTTTATTGGTTACCATTTTTTATACATGTTCAACCAATGTTACCAAAAACAACACAAATTGAAATTAATGTTCCTTTTATATACATATATGTTATTTTTTTTTAATATATTTTTTTTCATATTTTTCTCATACCACGATTAATCATATTTGATTTATACGAGTTCAGGGGGGTGTTGGACATAGTCCATGTAACTCTTAATATCTCGTACTGGTAACACTGAATTCATAATAGAGAACTTTTATATTTTTACACTCGTACACACTGTCTCGCCATAGTGGGGAATCTTATTTCTTGATCCACGCCATTACTTGTACTTTCGGCTGTTCTTTAATCCTCTAATAAATGTCTTTGCAGCGAATTCGTTTTTTTTCTTTTACGAGAAACACAATCCTTGGAGAATATATCCTCACTTTTTTAATAGATGGGAGCCTACTTCGCCAGAATCACCAACTTTATATTAACCCATAATTTCATAAGAAGATGAATCAACACTAAAGTAAAACACAGATTTCTCACAATTTAGTGCATAATACTTCACTGCGCTAAAGAGATTGAATCAGGTGTATCTTAATTCGAATTATCTAGAAAATTAATGAAAGTGCTAGTAAAAATATAAACCTATAAAAATAGAAAATGAAGTTCAACGTAAAAAATTACAGGATAACTAAATGAAATGACAAATACTTTCAACGCTCGTCCACTAACGCCATTAATCTTTCCATTCACAGCTTTAACGACAGTTGATGCGTTCATCACTTTTATTTGTAAGAGTAAAATAAAATAGGTACCTCTCGCCGATTCGGCCATTTGCATTCTTTAAAAGACTATAATGTTGGTACGGATTTTCGTGTTTACTCGGTTATTCGGTGCTAAATGGTGAAAAGAATCGACCCACTGTATCGCAGCAATAGACACAATAACGCTGCATAACGGAACAATGGGCCAACCCGAGCTTTCAAAATTTAGAATTAATTTTACCATATCTCAGCCGAAAACAAGATTATGTCCTCTTATTGAAGATAAGAAGGTTTTTTTGAAGTGAAATTTCCTTGGGCTGGGTAGGTAAACTAAAACCGGTCATCCGATGAAGCTTAAGAAACGAAATAAACAAAATGGTCATGCAACGAAGCATAATATGTGAAAATGAAACAACATTACCGCTGATCCTCCTTACGAAAGCTTGGCCCCTTCAACTCTATTTGATTCATTTTCCTCGGCTTCTCTACACATTTTCATTCGTTGTGTTCTTATCAGTGGAATGAAGGATGCGTGATTTAATTTTGACGTTGAATTATTCACCAATAGATGAAAACAATTTTTTAAATCTATATGACTTTTTCTGCATTTTAATGTTTGTACAAAACAAAAAATGAAAAATCACGTTGTCAACAAAACATTCATTCTTCGAAACACAAATTTCAGCGCAACAAATTTTACTTCCACCGTATGTCCCAGTGCACACTCTTTTTTCTTTTTTTTCTTTCTTTTTTTCTCATTTTCATTCTTCAGCGAATCTGTGAATTAAATTTATTGGTAACTACGTCCACAATTATACGTTCATTAGCTAACCTGAAACATAGGAGGTTATCAATATTCGATCCATATGTTTTTTGTTTTTGTTTTTGTTTTTTTTGATGTGTAAACATCTTTGCTCTCGGTAAGGGCTATGTGAGACTTAACGTACATAAGGGCCCGTATTCACAAACATCTCTTTAACCTCCCTTCAGTTAAACATCAATTTAAAAAAGTTTTTTGCACAATTTTGTGCTTAAAAATGTGGGAACATCATATCTCTTATGAGAGTTCCAATGTAAAAATAAAATGTTACCACACTCTTAAATACAAAATTGTGCCAAAAGTCATTTTTAAGTGAAGTTTAAGTGAAGGCAAGTTAAAATGACGTTTGTGAATATGGGCCCAGGTGTCAGATCGTAAATTTCGTTGATATGTCTTTGTGTTTGTAGGTTGGTGCGTGTGCGTGTCACTTTTCAACTGAAGTCGAACGCAACATTCTAATTTTGAAACAAACCTCGTAAATTTCGTTCAATGACTACTCAGCCTCTATTTAAGCTAGAGACGGAGGTTGGTATCATTGAAAAGAAGATGAAATTTTCATATTTTTAATATCCATATAATTGTTTCGCTCATCTTTAGCAGTTTAAAAATAAATGAACAAAAAAGAAAAATTGAAGAGAATTTTCCATTTTTGGAATCTAGAAACCTCTGTTCGTTCGCTCAAATATTCCTTAGTCGCTACTTAATTGGTATCATCGAAAAGAGGAGAAAATTTGCGTAAAACTATTGTCCTTATAAAAACCCAAATTAATGGAAAATTTGTTATTTTGGTAATGTTAAGATATTTTCAGGTTTACTCATCACAATCTTTCATGAGGGTATAGCTACAGCGGCATTCTTGTATTTTTTATTCGTTTTTTTCAATATAACTTCTCAATCTTGGCGCCCATCTTGATGGACTTAATTTTCTTTTAGGATCGATGAAAGAGTTTTTAAGTTATTATTAAATAAAAAGCTATTGCCGCTAACACTAAAACCGAAAAATCATTGCAAAAAATTTTTCCATAAAAAAATCCAACCAACATCAAAAAAAAAAGAAAAAGAAAAAAGACAACAAAAACTAATAAAATTGCTGTAAAAGGAAAAAAATAATTCTCTTAAAATTTTTCTAGTAAAATCCAATGGAATTCAAATGAAACGAATATAAGTTTACGTTAAAAACGGGTTTTTAAAAGATAAACTTTTATTTATTTGTTTTTAGCTTTAGCTTCGTAGATTTATTTTGTTGCCGAAGGTTGGCTGCAGTATTGGTATATTTTAAAATAGCAGTAGTGAGTAGAATAAAAGCTTATAAAAAGCATTATGGTAGATTATTTTTCTCGAAAAATAGAACCGACTTAAAAAAACTAATAAAAAGTACGCTAAAAAGAGAAAAATAATACTTTTAAAATTTCTTCAGCAAGATCTAGGTCTATGAACTTGAATTATTGAAGTCGTCCAAAGTAAAAAGTTTTGTCATAAAATTTGACAGAAATATAAAACCTTCGTGGTAAAGGAAAAGAGCGCCAACTTTAATAATTTCAGTTCGTAGACCTACATTTTGTAGAAGAAATTTTAAAACGATTATTTTTGTTTTTAATTTTTTTAAATTTAAAAAAAAATTTTTTTTTAATTTTATTTTAATTTTTTTATTTATTTTTAAGCCGGTTTGTTATAGATTTTTTGGAAAAAATTACTAATTTAGCATAGTGATTTTTCGTTTTATTTTAATTTCTGTACATCTTAGGTAGGGGAAAAATCATATTCTATTGAAATATATCTGTTGCAAGTCTTTTTGCGAATAAAATGGGGTACGGCTACGTTTTTGTATATTACACTTTTGCATATTGTGACAAGAGATTTTATACTGCATCTTTCTTTATCATATGTATTTTTCTCTGATTGTGCGATTGTATTTCTGTGGCAAGCACTATAGGCCATGCGCCACTGTGCCTCTCAGCGGTGAATAAGCAGAGGAATATTAACCAGACACAGGTTCGATTGTGGCATCGAGAAATTGTATTTTGAAATTTTTTTTAGTCAACTGATTTTTTCAGGTAATGGGTAATAAGACATAAAATGATTAAAACAAAAAGTGGCGAAATAAGGCTACAGGTACGAATGGTTTACATGTTTTACGAAAAAAAAAAAAAACAAACGCATTATTGGAATAGTAGGCGAGGTGTGTTTTTTTTTTCTTGGTTTTTTATTATACGAGGAGAATGAATGACTTGGTTCAGTTATATAAAAAAAAAAATATGCCAGAAACAGTGAGAAAAAAAAAATTAAGAGTAGCACTTCAAAATTTCGTATAATGGCTCTGCTGTACACTGTAGCTACATTATTACATTGGTAACTTAATTTTGTTGAACTGTTTCTCTATCTAGTTTCGATCTTTTAAACTAAACTGTTGGTGCGTTTGAAAACAGTGCTATCTATGAATGTTGTAGAAAAGGACGGCCAGTAGATGTCGCGTTAGTTATCGTCGTTCGTTTTGACAGTTCTATTATTGTCGCTTAGAGATCGCGTTACTCGAGCATGAAGGCTGCATCAGTGCTGCAGGGATAGCTGCGGTGTGAGGTGAAATCACTGCAATTCGATTCGTGTTCATTTCTGTTTAGTTGGGAGGGTGGGGCGGGCAATTGGAGCCTTCCAAAAAATAATTTTTTTTTTTATTTTCTCATTTTTTTCTCGTTTAAAACTCGATTCGGTCTCGAAACGTTTCAGTTCAAATGTGAAATAATGTTAGAAGGTGTGTCATGCCCTATATGTTCTCCTTTTATCGTGATTTTGGTCCAAACAGACGAAACTACGTAAATGATGATGGATCATTTGATGATGCCGCAACTTCCGACCAGTATTCAGCCAACTCGACAGAATATTAAAAGCTGATATTGTTTTTGTGGACACATGGGCTTCGTATATCGCAAGAACTCAAAACACCTACCAGATTTGCAAAATAAAATTTATTCTATCGACCGAGTTTGGAAATAAACAGTCCAATGTCGCTCTCCGAATGGTGACCAACATAATTATTCTCATGAAAATCTGTCCGGTGCGGAAAACAAGTTAAGCGCTTTATTAGTAAACCAGGGCTGACACGAGCGGTTAATACAAATTCGGCGTTGGTACTGAGGCGTCCGAAATCGATTCCTGCCACAGTCGCCAATATTTTATGAGGGATCCGAAAACGGCCCCATCACGGTCGCCAGCAAACCCTGTATCGGGGGTTTACAACCTTGATAAAATGACAGATTTTTCTTTCGAAAAAGATTTACTAACTTCGAGTTCCATTAGTAAATTGTCGTCATTTTGTCTTCACTCGATTCTACTAGAGAGAACTTAAACAATGTTGTCGGCATTGAAACCTATGAGACATGTTGTAAGCTGAATGAAGTTATCGAAATTCACTTCAAGTTGTCTTCAAAATTAACTTTTGTCGAAAGAATTCAAATAGAAGTAGGCCTGTAGGTAACGGAAGGCTTAGGCATTTTCGTGTCTCTGGGCTAACTAGTAAAACTAGTTGTCCTGTCACAGTCGCCATATTTTATGAGGCGTCCGAAATCGATTCCTGCCATAGTCGCCAATATTTTATGAGGCATCCAAAATCGATTCCTGTCACGTGTCATAAAGTCAACCTTTAATGTATAGTGGTGTTTAAATGCTAATGACGTCACAATGTCCTAAAGTTAGGGTATCATGCAGCCGAAACACTGAATCGAGGGGTCTTGAATTGTGTTTTCAAGACATTTTATTTTTTTGACTTTGACTATGTCCTATGGCTGAATTCTTCTTGACTTGAATTAAGCTTCTCCAGACACGGCAAAATGCAGCTTACATTTGTCTTCATACCTCAGCAAATTAATATGACAAATCAGCAATAAGCTAAGTTGTGTGGAAAGAATAGCCTAACAAAGTTTCGATCCATACAAGGTTCAAAACCTACAAAAACGAACAGCAGAATTATTTTGTCAAAGACTATAATTACAAAAGAACTATAGTGTCGACAAAGCGGAACAAAGCAAAGTGTATAGCGGAAAAATAAAAAGTTAAAAAAAAGCTATGGCAGACAACAAGTAGGAGAAACCATCAGAAAGTTGTTATGTCTTCACCTAATTGTGTCTTCATGAGTGATAGTTTTGTTGTTTTAAAAGACTCCTAATATGAAACTTTAGGTCTCGGAGCTTTTGGTTAAAAGTGAGGGTGAGGTGAGAAAGTTTACTAACATAGATGGAGTCAAATCCACTATGCGAAAAAAGAAGGCTCAACGCGGCCTTTAAATGACAGAGCAAGGCAGTCATCTCGAACCAAGCTTGTCTGAAAGTTGTCTTCAACACACCAAATTTCCCTCCTAGCAGGTGCCAGGAACTCCATCTGATCGTATTGTCGACTGATACTTCACCTCGTAGGTGTTTTCAAAAGATCGCCTTGAAGTGCGATGTGCAACTGGCGAAACTAGGAATGTCTTATGTGTCGTCACTACTGATCCTTCATGACGAAAGAACATCCCTAATTTGCCTTTGTCTTCAACTGAACCTATCTGGAACACCAACTACTATCCTAGTTGTCTTCAAGGTAGATCAGGTTGAATCGTATTCTGCATCACGAAGATGGTACACTTATTAAATTGCCTAACCTGAGGACTTAAACATACGACTTGTGACTTGGATCTGCTACTATCCGCCTACACAAGAAGGACTCATTTGCAAAGACGAACCTAGTACCGGGTGTCGCCAGTGCAAAAAAGAGAGTGATTTAAAATTAGAATTAGTCTTCACAAATCAGTTCTTCTTGTTGAGGAAATTTCCCCACTTATTGTCCGCCAATTGCCTTCAAACATGCGATGTCGATAACAAAAATCGAGAGGGATTACCAAATGTCTACAGCCAATAAAATTACAGATATCAGAAATTAATATACGTCGACATACAATAGGCGAAAAGTGCACATGGATGACTGATAAAATAAAATATAATAAAATATATTAAATGACGGCAAACCGCAAGCAAAGCGTGGAAAGAACGGAGATAAAAAAGGTTGGCTGCATTCATGTCCGTCAATGGGTTTTTACTTCTATTCAATTCGTCTTCATTTAATATATGTCTCATGGCGCCAGTCTGTCGGGTCGAACCAAATTATTGTCTGAAATTGTCTGAATTCGGAAAAGTCGTTACTGAAATAAAATGCATTATAATTGCCTGAAAGAGAATCAGATTTTATTTCTGTCTTCACGTCGTCATCTGAGTACGAGTTCGAATTCGGATAATATAATGTCCGAATTTGAATTTTGTCTCTCGAAAAATTGTCTTAAATTGTGACGTCATTATCCTGTCTTATGTTTGTCGAAAATAATTTTTATTTTAAGGTCCAGATCTCGGACTTCTCAGTACCTAATTAAAGGAAATCTACAGTTAATTTCAGAGTTTACTTGGAAGCCTTTGGGAAACTGACTCGTCAAAGTTTACACGTATGCCGCAGAAATGAGGTCAAATCATTAATTATTTTAAGATTTTAGTTTATGGATTGTTGACTGCTGTCAATAATTGGAGCTTCCCGGTCACCTGTGCTACGTGTCGTTCGGGCCAGAATTTTCCGCATCGGTGAATTAATAGTCTACGGTCATTTTCTGGAAATTCGGGATGGGGAGGGGTTGTACCGGCTGCAGCACTGCAGCACCCATTTTGTGCGCGATTACTTCGACTTTGTACCAATTCGTCTAAATATCAGGTAAATTAGAAGAAATTTGATTTTACAGTCGAGCGGTGACTGCAATAGTTGAATGTTTCGTTGCGACCAACTTTTGGTTTACAGTTCAACCGTTGAAAATTCAGACCAGTGCCAGAATGTAGGGACAATAACTGAAGTAGATGCGGAAAATACGGGATTTGTATCCGCTTCCGCTTCTACCGCATTAAAGTAGGTACCGAATAAGTATTTCGGATTTCTCGAATCGATAAAAAAAAAGTAATAATGGGCGCGTGCGCACTCTCGAGTTGACTTTATCTCACGGCTCGATCACTTTTTCATTTTTTTGTTTCTTCTAAAATAAAATTCTTTAAAGTTAATTGTTACACCCGCTCGGTTGTAAAAAAAATTAATTTTGAATAATTTTTAGCGGGGTTGGGGCTGTGAGAGGGGTGCGGAGATTGTTCGGTTAAAAAAAAAGCAAATCGCCTACTCTTTGCACTTGCATCTCCAATTACTGTAAGGCACAAGTTGGCGACTGCTGTGCATTCCCTCGTCTCCACGCAGGTATCGCAATTTCGGCGATGCCGGTTCCCTTTCTTCCCTTTCTGCGGTACCTATGCAGGTAATCGTTTACCCCAATTCTGTTTGTGTTTTGTTTCACAATGCGTTTGCTACTCAAAGGTTTGAATACAAAAATGAACGATTACACCCCACAGCTGCAGTGACCCGGCTTCGAAATGATTTAATCGTAAAATTCGCCAACATTGAAAAACTTTCGTATGCCTCTTTTTTTCCACTCGGTCTGTCTGTCTGTCTGTTTCTCTCCCCCTCCCCCTCTTTCTCTTTTCGTCGATAAAAAAAATATTCGCTGCTAACGTTTCTGCAATATAACGAGCGAGATGATAAAGAAAACCCATATATCGGTATAATACGGTAGGAAAGCCTATACAGCTTTTAAGCTGCGTAAGGCTATAGGCTAAGCGCACGCAGACGCCATGCGAAAGCAATTTTTCTTTTTCGCCGCCGGCTATTATCAACTGGGTATTTTCTTAAGCTCTGAAAAGTTCTTTTCCCTTTTTTTTCTTTTTTTTCTTTTTTTTCTTTTTTTTCTTTTTTTTTTCAATCGTAGGTAGCATTTTGGCAACGTGCCTCGTTTTCTCTTTTTCACAAATTTGACGCACTCGCAACGCGATAAAGTCTTTCGCAGATGGCAGCGGTTGAGAAAATGTTCTCCTTAATGAGGCTCGATTCGAGCTTTTGGCGTCTGACATAGGGCTACGTATCGCAAAACCGATATATTCGTATCGTGACGTACTTATGCTGAATCAACGTATTTCATAAAATTACAAGTACAACCAAATTATCCGCCTATTCCTGAAGACTACATTCTCAAACACTCGTCATTTACCTCAATACTTTCAAACAATGTTCTCGCACCATTCCTATATTCTTACAATACATATTTCTGTCTACAAAATACTCCTAAGTATACTTACTTATCCTGTATCAGCAATTTCTTCAGTACACGTTTTTCGACAACAGATCTCTCCGAGCTGTTCTCACAAATATTACGTATAATTTCAAAATCATCGCATCTTTATTCCTCGAATATGATTTCCTTCCTTTCTCTTCAACACAAATCACCCATAACATAACTCTGGCTCAATAAAAGACGATGTTCCGGTGGTTGTACTTCAATCTCATTTTGTACTTCAGTCAGTAAGCACGCATTTATAATTTGTATATTTTCACGCGCAATATTTTTATAATACACGACCTTATATTTTGTGCCGAGTATTTTATTTGAACGATATATCCGCCATAATATATTATTATCGTTACACTATCCCTTTGTAGATGGGGTTGGGTAGGTGCGGGTACCTTCCGCTGATCAACACTCCTTTGCCCCTTCCCATCTCTCACCCCGTAGGAACAACGCAAATATCCCTGAATCTCTACGCTCGACACAATCGTTGGTTGGCTGTAATTTTGGGCAGCCATTTCCAGGCAGACAGCCTATGCGATAGCCAAGGCTCGCGAGTAATCGCTGCACGCCG
>WOFM01000537.1:436975-500126 GCA_011428145.1 Ericerus pela | reverse complement strand
TTGAAATATTCGTCGTAGCGTTGGTAGAACTCAGGTAACTTTTGTAACTTGGGTAGCTGATGCTCAAGTCTTTTGAATGACAGGTTAAAATTATTCGCCAACGGTGGTGGATAGTTTTTATATAACCATCTGATTTGGTAACGATTGTTTACCAATTCGACATTCTTGTAAAAGAGTTGAAGAGTGTCAGCTACCACTTGACCTTCTACCAAATCGTGAGATTTGATACCAATGGCATCCACCCTCCATAAATTCTCAACCTCCTGAGGGATAGTTAAGAAGATAGGTGTAAATATGTCATCCACTAGTTTTTGGTCCTGGATGATACCTCCTAACATATGTCCAAACTGTCTTTATTAAAGTCAGAGTCAGAGAAATATGTCGTACATTTGTCATAAATGACCAAATGTAATCATTGCCTAACAATAAATCAACCATATGCTCATCATCTGTCTTGGAGAACTCAATGTCAGAGTATTCCGGGAAATTTTTATAAAATTCTGACAAATCAGTTTGTTTCAGATTTTGCGTAATACTATTAATAGTTTTCGCAGTAATCGGAACCTTTAACCCACTCGGTGTCAGAATTTCAAAGTCCACTGGACAAGATTTGAAAACATTAGACGTTTGACGTTTGATTTTGAACACCTTTAAGTCTTACAACTTCTGTTTCATACCCTTTTAATTTCAAGGATGTGAAAGAGTAAGATTTGGTTATAAAGGTGTCAACACTGCAACAATCAAAAAAACCCTCGTAATTTGACTGCCTTCTGCAAGTGAGGTGACTGAGCATACGTTTGAAAAACAAGAAAAGTAGAACTCTTCTTGGTGTGAATAAATGATGAAAAGTACTCACTACTAATGGGTAAGCACTCCTTCTGATCCGCACTGAGCTGCACCATTCCGATGGCCTTCGCAATTTTATTTTTGCGATTGCCCTGTGGAACACGTGATTTTATAGTATCAAAATCAACGTCTGGTTTTGAAACTGTAGTAAAATCAACTTGGTGCTTACTGTATGCGTCCTTTCGCTCCTTGAGTGTCACAAACCAGTTGTTCCCATGCGCTCTTTGAATGGGGTATGGGGCATTAGGACACAAACAGCTGTTGTAGTTCGCTGCATGGCAGTTGAACCACTGGCAGCAGAGGGCAATCTTCTGCAGACAATCCTGTGTGGCATGGTAAGTTGTAGTGATGAGTAGTTTGTTCACGAGTTAGTTCTTTTGAACTAATCCTAGAAGTGAACTAATCGATCATTTAGTTCACTTCCAAATGAACTAGTTCATTAGTTCTTTTTTTTTGATAGTTCTTAGATCTTATCAGTCTACTATACTCGATCTGTTGATGGAACTGAAATTGAAGTAAGTAGCAGTCGATGAGTGAGTCAAACAATTAACCAATAGTTCTAGCATGAATTTATGAATACGAGTCGATCATAATATCATATAATAAATTAGTTGATTTAAATGATATGAGCCAATCATGAATCAGCTGATTGAAGTCTGAAGTGATCGAGTTGAAAAATTTACTGAACTACTGAACTAATTGAACTAGTTCAGTGAACTAGTTCACTTCGGTGAAGCAAACTCAATGAACTAAATCCAAAAATTGAACTAAAATTCCCATCTCTATAAATTGCACAGAGATGCACAACTTACATACGCTAAACTCCCTCTGCCATTGTTCCAGCGTATTGTAATGCAGATCATGTCAGAGGAATGAAGGATGTCTGTTGGTACAGAAGAGGCATGCCTTCTGCTTTGAGTGAGCCCACTTCAAAATGCTCTTTGGAGTGTCTTGAGCCGCACGCGTCACCGTTTCTTGTTCTTGGCATTCTAAAACAGAAGAGGGTTTGGGAGACTTAGATGAGTTTCCCAAATCGCTATGGTTCTGCCTATTGGATTTATTGGGATTGGATTTATCCTTTCCCTTTTGTTGATCGTTACCTTTCTGGAAGGTTGCGGCCAAAAATTCTGAATTGCCTTTAGGCTTTTTCTTTTTGAATGAACCTTTGTTTTTATTAGGGTCTTTGTTGGAGGGACGTTGCTTATCAAACATATCTTCAATCTTAATAAATTCCCTAATGGCCCAGAACAAATGCAAAACATGTCTTTCATTACTTTTTAGATGATTTCTATAAGACCTAAGTGGAAATTTTTTCACTGTAACGTTGAACAGTTGTTCCTCGTCTACAACAGGTGGTACCAGCTGATAACGATCTACGAGGACTGCCAATCCATCCATAGTATTTTGAATGGACTGCAGCGTATTAGTTGTATGAGAGAACTCGGTTATCTTATACCAGATTTCAGCTCTGACCTTACTTGGGTCCCTGTACCTATCATGCAAAAATTGAAGACGTTGCTTATAACCAACGTCGTCAGGTGTAAAATGCGAAAATTTTTGAACAATGTCTTTCGGCATTGCTTGTTGCAATAACTTTATTTTCTGAGGAATCACAATATCAGTTCCCAAATGGATGTACATTTTAAAGCCTCGAATGAAACCTGGGTAGTTCAGAACCATTCCATCCCATTCATCAATGAAGTACTTGGGAGATTTCAGATTCAGAGCTGGTTTTTCTGGGCACATTGTGGGGTCCAATTCCCAACAATGGGGAATTGGTCCACTTCCCTTGCATGATTTGGTATTTCTACCATGTTATTAGTAACAGGTTTGGGAATCAATTTGGTTACTGATTGGAATGGTTTGTGTAGATTTGAACATCCATTAGGGACGTTCGATTTGAAATCATTCGAGTCAGTCTGAACAGAGCAGTCAGAAGCGGGGTAGGGGGAACAATGCACACTCGTTTCTGTGTTGGTTTCACTGACCCACTCTGATCGGTATTCAATCGACTTCTCTTATGGGAATTGCTTGAATCGGTACGTAAGGTTTGACTATTACTTTTCTGGATGGCAGGGCGGACAAATTTGTTGCAGAATTGGTCTTTGCTCATCCCGTAGACTGTTTGGACGTGCTGGATCATTTCCAAATGGGCTTGGCAGATTCTGTCGATGACTGATTCCGCATGTTCCAGCTGTAGTTGGTCTCAGGCAGCTTGTTGCGCGAGATCACGCAGTTCCACAACTCGTTGATGCTCCTGCTCCTCCAGCTACCATTGGAGGCGGAGCTCCTCTCAGTGTTCTGCTTCCTGCTGTGGAAAATGGCCACAACCCTGCCCTGCTCCACAGCCTGCGACTCTCTGTGCTTCAGTCTCCTACTCTCTCCCTTGTAGCGAGGGAGATAGAGTAAGGAGGAGTTGAAGCTCAGGTGTTACCATTGGCGCAGAGACCAATGGGAACATCGCCTCAATTTCCCCTTGACTGGAGCAGAGATGCAGGATGGTGGAGTGTGCGAGAACAATTTTGTGTTTTGCAACTCCAGGTGGTGGTTGATTCAGCGTCTCGATGACTGTACTGATTACCAGGAGCTTCTTCCGGCCTTGAACCAGGGTGAGGCCAGGTTGGTTGATGAGGTTACTGAGCTTAATGAAGTAGTAACCTGCGGACTCGATGGCGTCATAATACAGTTCGATGTTTGTTTCGTACTCATTGTCAGCACCCATGGACAATGAGCTGTATTTTGATCCTGCAATAGAGGATCGCTCGGACAAATCTTGTGGTGAGAGATTCATCGGTTGTGAATCTCTCACCCATTCTTCCATCTGGCATTCTACATTTTGATGCAGAAAGCCAACACTGTGTTGTGCTATTTCCCTGACCAATGGCGTATTGGCAATGACCAGTGGGATCGGCTGGTTGGCGGGGAAGAATCTCTGATGAGACGGTCCGAGGATTGGTTGACCATTTGGTCCAAAAATTGCTGCAGGTGGTGAGACGGTTGGTAGAGGAGGAGGGGAGGGGGGTGAATTGGCTTCCTGTCCTTGTTCCATTTTAAATTCTGCAAAAACAGAGAGACTAATAATTGACGAAATATTTTCAAAGTCTAAAACAGATTTTGAAAAATTGAGTGTGACCACTGGGTGCAATGAAGGTTATTCATCGCTATATTCACACGTTTTGTCAAATTCAGAGGTTCGTTTTGATAAACTATTTATTGGAAAATGTGAATTTTCAAAGTCTAAAATGGATTTTGAAAAATTGGGCTTGACCCTTGGGCGCAATGAAGGGTATTCATCACGGGTCACGCGTGCCTTTTTCAAATTCAAAGTTTGGATTTGAAAAAAATAAATTAAAAATACAAATTTTCAAAGTCCAAAACGGATTTTGATAAATTGGGCGTGACCCGTGGGCACAATGAAGGGTATTCAGCACAGGTCACGCATGCCTTTTTCAAATTCAAAGTTTGTATTTGAAAAAAAATAAATTAAAAATACGTAATTGGTGGCAAATTTTCAAAGTCCAAAGTGGATTCTGAAAAATTGGGCATGACCGGTAAGCTCAATGAGGGTTAGTCATCGCGGGTCACACATGCCTTTTTCAAATTAAAAAATTGAATTTGAAAAAAATAGTTACACTTTGAAAATAATTCACTCAAAAAATGGCATCAAAAATTTAAGATTTGCCCTATGTAAAGTTGCATGGTAATGCTATGCTCCAAAGACATCAATGTTTCTGGAGTCACTTTACAAATTTTTGATGATTTTTTGTTTGTAATTAATGCAAACAATTGGAAGAATGCATCGACTGTTGTAAATCCAACAAAATTTTTCGGAAATGGGTTCCAACTATTGGAATAATTGGATCCCACAAGTAGTTTAGAACACGTATAAGTTTTTTGATCTAGCAAAAATAATGCATTCCTCTGTGGATGTTTTGAACTTCGTAGAGATCAAATCATACAAAGACGGTGGCCTAACAATTTTTCACAAAGCGTGCGGTGTAGAAATTACAAGATAATTCCCAGACCTAGAATGTTGCGAAAATAATGGATGTTGTCAGGTTTTTGCTTACCGTTTATTAGTCATAGTTTTTTCTTTCAAAAAGATCGAGGACCAGTAAAACCCTTTGCGTGTTACTGGTGCTGCAGATGATTCTTGTTGACGAAAAACTCCAAAACTCTTTTTCAACTTCAACCATTTGAAGTATGAGTGAAAACGCCAACGTGGATGAGAATCTGCAGGAGGTTCTTGCCCAAAAATTTGCGATTGTTTGTTAATTTATTCGTAAAGTTCAACAAAATGGAAACAATCGTAACAAAAAGAACAAAACTCACTAAAAGGAACGCAATGGGGTACCGGACATGATTTTCAGTAAACATATTTTCAAATTCTTTAAAAAAAATAAAAAATACCAGTGAAAATCGCATTAAAATTGGTTTGATAGAATGGGAGAAAATGAATGATAAATTTGAGTTGTCAAAAAACGTTGTGATATTTTTTGAGCAGTGGGTGTGATGTTATAGAATTGACACATCAGCAAACTTTTCATCTATTCACAGGTTTCTCAGTCATTCATTTCTCACTCTCCTGTGTTTGTACATTAGTTTAGTTAAGCTCATCAATTTAGAAATTTCATGGTGACTGTGAGGGAGGGGATGAAAGGATGTGCACTTGCACGACCCACTCCCTTATTTATAGACAAATTCAAAACATTGAAAAACAATAAAAACTAAGAAAATCAAAAACCAATTATTCCTTATTTGTTTTTATATTAGAGCACAGCCTTGGAAAAAATTTTTGGTGGTGCCTGAGGAGTTATTTACTTTGAGGGCTGAGTTCATACTTGCAACCCATTTTTAGATTTAACCCTTCATTTAGCCCCCTGTAGCCCAAGAAATGGAATTAAGATAATATTCTTGGATATTATTGAGTGATACATCGATAATATTGTTTTTTGAGGCTCTGAGTTTACATTTATAATCCATTTTTAGATTGAATCCCTCCTTGGCCCCGTGTGACCCCAAACAGGGGGTTAAGATAATATTCTTTGATATTATTGAGTAATATATCATTAATAATGTTTTTTGAGGCACTGGGTTTAGATTTTCAATCCATTTTTTATCAAACCCCTTATTGAGCCCCCTGTGACCCCAAACAGGGGGTTGAGATACTATGCTTAGATATTATTGAGTGATATACCATTAATAATATTTTTTGAGGTGCTGAGTTTAGATTTGCAATCCATTTTTTGATCAAATCCATTATTGAGCCCCCTGTGCCCCTAAACAGGGAGTTCAAATAAAATTATTAGATATTATTGAGTGATACACAATAAATAATGTTTTTTGAGGCACTGAGATTATATTTACAATCCATTTTTAGATTGAACCACTTTTTTTCTTCCTGTGTCCCCAAAAAAGGGATTGCAATTATATCTTCACTTATTATTGAGTGATTTATTAGGTATTGGATGCCCATGTTTTTTGAGACCAACAAAAAACAACAAAACTTAGTAAAACCACTTGCCCAGATTACTTGTAAGAAAAATAAGATTTTTGTATCTGTACTCAGAAATTTGTAAAACATTATAAACAATATATCACACAATGAAATGTGAAAAGTCAAAATTAGCTGCTTATATCTGAACCATTTTGGATCACATTAAAAGGAGTTGAATGAAGAAATACATGTCAAAATATAACTTCAAGTCTAAAAAAATTACCAATAATGTATAACACAATATAATAGAGAAATTAAAAATTAGCCTCTTTCAGAGCTCCTGTGGGATCACATAATGGGTAAAATTAAGAAATTACATCAAATTCAAAATCAGCAGCTAAAAAACTATTACGAATGATGTATTACACTACAAAATATGAAAAGTCAAAATTTCCCCTCATTTTGAGCCTTGGGGGTCAAAAATGAATCAAATGAATAAAAAAAGGTCAAATTTGAACTTGTTGCCTCAAGAAACATTACAAATGATGTATTACATAATAATATGTAAAAAAACAAAATTGGGCACTTTTATGATCCCTTGGGGTCAAAAAATTGATCAAATTGAAAAATTATTTACAAATTTAAACTCAGCACCTCAAGAAACATTTCAAATGATATATTTCATAACAATATGAAAAAAAAACAAAATTTGGCCCTTTTATGAGTCCCTTGGGGTTAAAAAATTGATCAAATTTAAAAATTATAGACAAATTTGAACTCAGTACCTCAAGAAACATTACAAATGATGTATTACATACTAAAATGTAAAAAAAACAAAACTGGGCCCTTTTTTGAGTCCCTTTGGATCAAAATATTGATCAAATTAAAAAATTTCAGTGTATATATGTTGAAAGTTCCAAGAAAATAAATTTTTGGCCCATATCTGCTGCCCCTTTCTTATTTTTGGGATTTCAAAAAAAAAATTAGATGTGATACTCAAGCACCCTCATACCAATTTTCAACCTTCTACCTCAGTCGGAAGTACAAAAAATAAATACAGATAGAAATCCAATCTTATTGAATCTTATTTACTTAGGTAATAATTTAGACTTTGAGCTTTCTGTACCAAAAGTTTTCTTGGGTCCTGAAATGAAATGTGCACCAAACCTTGCTTCAAAGTCATTGTTTAAAGTCAATTTTGTTCAGTAAATTTTCACCAAAAACCTACTTAAAAATGAAGTATTAATGAGATGTATTGAAACCAGCAACCTCTGATAATGCAAAATACAAATATGTCAATTCTATGACTTTGACAATGTAGGTATGTATTCGAGTCTAGTTAAATTTTCAAACGCAAGAAAAAAATTTTCGCATATTTAGTGATTACACTCATGCCCTCAATGCCACCGTCAGTTTCAAGTACATAATTATATGCTTTCTTGTGCTCGAAGCAACCATCAGTTTCGAGTGCAAATTAGTTAGGCATTTGAGGCTAAAATCAACTTTAAATGCTAAGTGCCGTAAAATCAATTTCTATTACAGATATTGACTTAAATTACTAGTGGAAGCGCTTTGTAGCAGTGAGAACTGATTCTATTTAGAGTCAGTTTTCATTCAACATCGAAACAAAATAAAAAATATCCATATTTTCAACTTCAGAGTTTCTTTATGTGAAGCAGATGCTTGAAAAAGGATCTGTTTCTCCAAGAAAACCCCGATGCCCTTGCTACCATGTAGTGGCAGAGACACTACAGTTGTAGGCACTTATAATTAATGTGTGGTTTAATGTCCAAGGGACATGAAAATATACTTCGTCACACACCTATCTCGCACACTAGATCTGTAACAACTACGGCAACCTCCTCAGCCCAGTCACTCGCCTACCTACATTTCTTCAGTAGGCGAGTTCCCCTTACGCCCGCCAGGTGTGCAGGAGATTGTGAGTGTTCCCACCCACGATAGATAGTATTAGAAACAGTCATGCAACAAAGCCTGTGAAACAAAATGAAGAAAATAATCATGCAACGAAGCACGTAAATTGAAAAACGTTACCAATGACCCTCCTTACAAAAGATGTGCCTGTTCAACTATATTAGATTCATTTCTCTCTTCGCCTTCTCTATATATTTTCATTCATTGCTTTCTTACCAGTGGAATGAAGGTTGTATGATTTAATTTTGATGTAGAAGGGTTCACCAATTGGTAGAAACAATTTTTAAAATTTAATGACTTTTTCTGCATTTTAATGTTTATACATATCAAAAAACGAAAAATCACCCAGCTAAAAAAACATTCATTCTTCAAAATACAAATTTCAGCCTAATAAGTTTCACTTCCATCGCGTGTCCCAGCATACATTCTATTTTTTATGTCAAATGTGGTATGAAAGATGGAGTTTCTATAGGTATACCATCCAGGATTTCATTAAGAATAGTATAAGTCCCATCACTTTTTATAAGAAATAAAATAATATATTTTTATTTTCTCGGTACTTCTATGTTGATTATCCTGTCGTATGCAATGTTATTTTCTTGTTTTTGGGTGAATTCTAATTTTAAAGGTTTTCTGAATAATCCCCATGTTAATCACAAAATAGTGAAAATTTGTTGGGAAAATCATGATAGGAACATTCAATTACCATACTCTATATATCAATCAAACCCCATAATACCCCCTGCAACCCACCAACTCAAAAGTTATTTAGAAAAACCTCTCCCTTGAAAAATTTTTAAAATGGCACTTATACTATTTTTGTAGGGTAGGCTTAAAACTATCTTGAAAAAACTACTACAAAATATCATTCAAAAATGTAAGGAAAATGTAGAGGAAAATTTGCTCTTTCAGAAAATCCTTATATAGGTACTTTTTTCTTCCATTTACGTTTGTTTTCTTATATTTAATTTGAAAAATACGAAATTTATACACCTTGTTGCGAGAGTAATTCAATACCTTTTAAATTACCTCAACAAATAAGATAATTTCTGAATATTATCTTTTATTAATATTTCTCTTCAATTATTATAAACATTTTAGAATTATACTTATTACTATTTCTTAATACTAATGATGCCTGATATCCATAACATCGAGTATGGACCTTAACGTTTCTACTCGACTTCAAGTTCAGGAATGAATATGCCTTTGAAATGAAGACAAGTCATCACCTTCGTTTTCTTTGTTTCAATCAAATGTGGCCGACCAAAAAGGTGGCGTGACATGGAACATCCGCCAAATATGATGACACTTTATTGTCAGCATATCTGGTGGTGTTCGTCTGTGGGAAGCTAGGTAAAATATAGACAGCTATTATTCCAAGAATTAGAAATAATAGTTGTCTATAATTTGTTCGACAGTTTTTGTAGACGAACCAAATCGTCTGCAAAAACGGGACGGAACACACCTACGTGTTCTTTATTATGTCAAATTTTGGGTAATACCTTCACAAGGTAAATGGCGAAGTTTAAATCCTATTCAATAAATTTTTTTAAATCTGCTCTGGTTTCAGTAGCTCTAAACGTTGTTGTTTTTGCCTTACTTTGGTTAGACTTAGATTAAGAAAGCTGATCCTAACAATACCTACTGATTAAGTGATTACCTACCTATCTTTGAAAATATATCATTGCAAAGTCTTTCACAGCTTCTCCATCACCTCTCCCCTCTCAGTAATAATATAATCCCCCCTCCATAATTCTATCGTTATAGATATAGGCCTACCTTAAAATCGATCGTTTTATGTTTAATTTTTGTACTGTATAACATGAATCTTACAGGTCCAATTTGTTCTTGTGTTCCTCCATGCCTTCCAACTTTTATTCATCGACTGCGACTACCCAAAAGCTTTTGTATATTGGATTGGAATGCACGCTGTTATGTTCTACTTCTTATTCTCAGACTTCTACAAACAAGCATACATTGAAAGATAAAGGGTAAGATACTTTTTATGGCGATTCTTTTCGTATTTACGCAGTCATTTATATTTTATTATATCTAGTTGAATCCTCAGATTACACACATACGAATTATGTGATTCACCGATTAACATTTTTATTTGATTTACAGCTGATTGCCGAAAAAGCTGCCACTCAGTTGACCAATGGTTACTCCAAACCGGAGACACAAAAAGAAATCGAAAAACCAGTCGTTAAAGAGCAGAACAATTTCAACAAAATTGGTTTTTTGGTCGACTGGAAAAAACTCCAGATCCCTTGCATATTACCGGCCGTGACAGATGATACTTCAACGTCTTCGGATGACGATAAAGGCTCGAAAGAGGCCTATCCGAAACCTGCGGGCAGTACCCCAAAATCGAGTTACACGTTCGACGAATCATCATTAAGAAACAGAGCATTCATCGCAAACAAGCAATAAATTATTCAATAGACTGAATATGGATAAAATTATAGAGATAGAATTTTTATGTATATCATATCTAAGGATCTACGAAATCAAATTTACGCATTTTGTGGCATAAGTATCAATAAAGAAGAGTCGGGTAAAAACCATACGTATATGATGATTGAAAATTCGTAATGCCTACGTAATTTATTTAAATTTAAAAATCTAGTTCTTTTTGTTCTTTTTTTTAAGAAAAAATAATTTAAAAAAAAAAACTGGTCTCTTATGAATTTTAATAAAAAAAAAAAAAAAATCATCAACAAGGTACAAATTATCATTCTCCTGGAGGAAGCTTTAATGGAAGGTGGAACTGATCAACAATATCATGCAGTGGCGTAAGTACTTATGTAGTCCAATTTTATGTGTTAAATGTTTAAAATTATAGTAAAGTGTTGAAATATTAATTGTGCTTTTATATCTGAGTCTCAAACAACAGTTAAGTTCTACAATAGTTACCCTATTGGCAAAATGCGTGCGTTTTTAAAAAAAAAAAACATGCCAAATGAAATTAGTAAATTTGTACAAGACGCACAGCGTTTGAACATCTGACAGTGGTATGTGAAACGCTGCTATGTTTTGGAATACAAAATGCATACGAATCATTTTTGCTACGAATTACATCCAAATGAAACACATTTAAAACATTTTAGAATGCAAAAATTCGCTACACTAAAACGCATACAAAGCGTTAGATTGAATAAAATTTGGTTGTTCAAACGCATACGATGCGTTCATTCGAATGTAATCCTACATCCAAACGCATTTGTTTTGTACGAAAGACTATCCCATTTTCGTATTTCATTTTGCATGTGTGACAAGTTTGTTGCTGAAAGGCTACTGTTTGAAGGCGTCGATGACACATATAGAACTTGTTTTCATACAACTTCGCATCTGAAAAGCTATGATGATACACATACCATTTTAATTGTTATAGATTACCAGCTTTTTTAATAATATACATATATTTGAAGCCTATTTTAGAAAAAAAAAATGAAAAAAATCAATAAAAAGTTGGCAGTTTCTCTCTCACTGTCTCTCTCTCTCTCTCTCTCACTTTTTCACCAAAAGCTTACAAATTAATGTGAATATTTAGTTTGTTAAAAAGAAAAAACACTGAAATGAAAATGTAGAGTATTATGGAAAAAATAGGAAAACAGAAATACAGTTTATGAAAAAAACTAACTTTGGTAAACAATATTAAAATAAAGTGTCAAAAACAAACTTTTATATATGCGAGGAAACATCTCACAATGAAAAAAATAACAATTATAGGCAAACAATTAACAATTAATATATATATCACAAAAAATTAACTTTGGCTTTTGTTGACTTTGGCCAAAAAAAAAAGAAACAATTAACATAATATATATGACCAACAATTAACTTTGGCTGTTGTTGACTTTCACCCCCAAAAAAAAACCAATTGTATGGCAAAAAATAAACTTTGGCTTTTTTTTTACTTTGGCAAAGAAAACAAACATAACATATATATAAATGTCAAAAAATAAACGTTGGCTTTTTTTTACTTTGGCAAAGAAAACAAAATCCTATAATTATTTTAAAAATAAACAAAAAATCAATAGAGGCCGTACATATAATTATAATAATTATAACTGTATATTACGACGGAAGAAATAAAGTTAAACTTTTGGAGTATTACAAATTATTCCTTAGGTGAATTTCCATTTGTATTTTCATCTTCTTTTTCCTGTGATTCTTTAGTAGGTGAATTTTCATTTGATTTTTCATTTTTTCGTTGCGTTTCATCTTGTTTTTCAAATCGTGCTGTGGAAACCAAGTACAGGTATAAATTTATCTTTACAATATACAGTGGATGCTCATATACATTGTATACATGTACAAATTTTTTATTTATATATGTTTCTGTGTTACCTTTTTTACTTGGTCTAAATGATTCGTCCGTTAATGTATTTTCATTTTCAGATAGTGAGTTCCTTTGTGACTCATCATGTTCACTTTTGCGGTTGTCAGATGTTTTTCGTTTCTTTTGTCGTGTTTTGTTCTCTAATCATTCTGTGAAATGACATAAATGTGTATATATAATATAAATTACAATTTTTTTTAACTTCATTTACACAATATACTGGGCTGAGCAAAGTGCATTTCCTTTAATGTGTAAAATGAACTGCGTACATCAAGGGTGTGTTTTAACAAATTTTATATGTATAACTGAAAATTATTTTTGGAATTATATGTAAATTGACAGTATGGCTCATCCCAGTAAATTCTATTGTTTACACGTAATATTAACCCTGCATATGCATTTTATAAAAGTGAAGCAAACAACTATGCGATGATGGAATAATATATTATTTATATAAGTGTATATATATATAGCAAACCTTGTCCTTTTGTGATGATATCTCTTGCATTTATTAACCACCTCTGTCCCCACATATTAAATTCGAAGATGTCTCTTTTGTCTCTGGCACAGTTTAATTTAATTTGTGCTGTTGAACATATGAAAGAAAATGTAATAATTAATTGTCTGTATTATGTAGATATGTATAGATGTGTATCTTTCTCTCTCTCTCTCTCTATATATATATATATATATATATATATGTAAGTTTGTTTAGTGGTTTGACTATAATTTGTACTTCAGATAAAGATAGTGTGAGTTCGCAAAATTCAAAATATTTTATTCACACGTAATTAACAAACGGGAGTGAAATTAGAAAATTCAAGTTATTTTATGCACAAAACGAACAAATATTAAATCTGTATATCTGGGTCAACGTTGAATGACCACACAAACGAATGAATGAAACTATCAATGAATGAGAATTATCGGAAGCGAGTTGCAAGGTCGATGACGATAACAAAGAAAATTGTTCAAGTTAAGATTAGTCGAAAATGTTGTCATCGGATAAAAGAAAGAATGAAGTTCATGAATGAAATGACGTAATTGAAGATAAACAGTTAGCATGCAGTAAATAATTACATCGTGACATCTTAGCCTAGGTTAAACATAAATAAACATGAAAATATTTAAAATCTCGCAAGTATGAGCAAGATTGGTGCGATTTGAGAAAAGACAATTTTGTCTTTTACATCCCCACACTGAGAAAATATACAAAAATCACAATATACAGAGAAATATTATGCAATTACATGAATTATATGAAACAATATGAAAGTTTGTCGTGTTCAATACAAGTTTCTTAAATATACGGGTATAATTTTGATACATGATATAAATTGGACTCCTGTTTCTGATAGCCTGAGTCAACCTGAAAAATAGAGTTTGAGATTTGCTTCAAAATTTTGAATGGTCCAGTCCTGATTTCGTCTATTTATTTTTGTTTAAGGGGTTTCCGTGCAAAACGAATACGTTATCTCCAATTTGAAAATTACTTTTTACTTTGTTTTTGTCGAATCTTTTTTTGTCAATTTTGTTGTTTTTGCACGAATTTTCAAAAGCTGTCTGTCTGTCTTTGTCTAAATTATTTGTTTTGTCTCCGAATTCTGGGATTATTTCAAATTTTACGTTATTCATCAAATAATTTGGAGAAAATTTGGTTATTGAATGAATAGTGTTATTGTATTCTTTTACACATTCTTCCATAAGGACAGACCATGATTTCTTTTTGTTTTCTTTATTTTCATTAATTTTACATCTTAATCTGTTTACTAGTGTTTGATTTAATCTTTCGATTAATCCATTAGACGAAGGACAATCTACTGCCGAGAAAATTAAGTTAATATTATATTTTTGAATAAAATCTTTAAATTCTTTGGAGTTTATTCCTCCATATTAATCAGTCAGTAGATTGGAAATGTTATGACCATCTTTTAGAATGTCTTCTATTATTTTAATGAAATCTTTGGCGGTTTGTGTTTTTGATGTTAGGGTATAAGCAAATCTGGAGAAATGGTCAACTAATAAATGACAATATTTTTTATTTGAATTGTTACTCGAAAAACCACTTATAGTATCAAGTGACATATATTCAAAAGGCCTTGTAGCTGGTCCAAGGTGAGAAAGATAACCGAATTTAATAGGAATTCGGGTTTTGTTTTTGATACAAGTGGTTTGATGAGTTTTCTAAAATTTTTGTTATAGAATTTTGGAAAAAGAGTGAGTTTAATCTGTTTGGATCCTATATGTCCAAATTTAAAATGAGTTTTTTTTTTTAGCGAAATTATCGGAAATTATTATTTTTTCTTTAGAAGCTCTGTATTTAGAAAATATTATGTTATTTTTTTCTTAAAGATTTTCTTTTTTTATTTTTTTTAAATCTTTGAGTGCCATTTTTTGATCATTTATAATATCTTTTAGCTCAATAAAATTTACAACTCTAAGTTCAGAGGAGGCCTCAAAATTTTTGAGAACTGGATTGCGAGACAAACAATCCGCTTCATTATTGGTTTCTCCTGGCACATATTCTATTTCAAAATTAAAATGGGATAATTATAACATTAGTTCTCTGAGTTCATCATCGTGTTTTGTATTGATTTTCATATTTTCTAAGGGTTTATGATCAGAGAATACTTTAAATTTTAATCCCAATAATCTATGTCTCCAATACATTAGTGCTTCTTTAATTGCCAAACATTTTAAGAAAACTGCTTTTTTTCTTTTCTAGGCCTCGTTTAATTTTTTTGAAAAGAAAGCAGTAGGTTTGAATGAGCCATCATCTTGTTTCTGTTTTAGAATTGTACCAATCCCTTCTAGGCTGGCATCAGTCTGTACAATTGTTTCCCTCTTCGGATTGAATATTGCTAAACATGGTTCGGAACATAAAATTTCTTTAATTTTTTTAAAGCTTTCTTCACATTTATCATTTTATAAAAAGGGTGTATTTTTTTTAATAAGTTATGAAGGGGTGCTAAAATCATGGAAGAATTTGGAATATAGGAACGATAAAAATTAATTTTGCCAAAAAATTGTCTAACATTTTTTTGAGTTTTTGGGGTAGGGAAGTCCCAAACCGGTAAAACATTATCAAAAATTGGGTAAATAGCGTTATTTTTGATATAATGACCTAGATACTTTACTTTATTGTAGGCTAGATCACATTTGGTCAAATTTAATCTAAAACCTTCTTCATAAATGGCTATAAAAAGTTTTTTTAGATGTTCTAAGTGATCTTTGAAGGGTTTTGAAAATATTAAAATGTCATCTATATAATTAACGCAAAAATCATCTAGGTCTTTTCTTTTTAATATGTTTCTCAAAATTTGTTGGAAAATAGCAGGGCTGGTTTTCAATCTGAAAGGCATGTTTTTCCAATTGTAGTGTCCAGTCTGAGTCACGAAGGCAGTCTTGTATCTATCTTTCTTCCTTATGGGTATGGACCAGAAGGCTCTATTAATATCTAGGACTGAAAACCATTTACAATCTCTCGCTTTAACTATCAAATCTTCTATATGAGGAAAAGGTTGACTCTCAGGAACTATTATCTTATTGAGGGCGGAATAATCCACACACATTCTATTTTTTACTTTAACACCCTCTGCATTTTTCTTAAAGGCTAAAGTTACAGGTGCAGCGAAAGGAGAGGTTGATTCTTCTATCATATCAGCTTTAAGAAGCTGAGTAATCTGATTTTCTATCTCTTTTTGGTCAATATATTACATCTACAGGGTTTGAGCGAAATATATTTATGTTCAGTTAATTTTATGGTGGCACAGTAGTCAGTAATCTTTCCAACATGATATTTACTTTTGGCAAAAACATAGTTGAAATCTTGTACGACCTTTTTTAATTCTTCTTTCTTTTTATTGTCTAAGTAATTTAAATTTAATTCTGTTCTAGAAGCTTTTATGTTGAAATTTTCTAAGTTATTATTATTATTATTTTTATGAGATATGTTAGTATAGTTTCTTTTTTTATGATAAATTCTCAAATTCTCGTCTTGGCACAAGCCAAATTTATGAATCAGATCGAGACCTATTAAAAAGTCATGATCAAATTCCTTTTCATCAAGTACAAAAGCGAAAACTTCTTTATTTTGGGAAAAAATTTTTACGTTAATTTTGGCAATTCCCAACACTTTGCCATAACTGCTGATCATCCGAAAAGATTTTTCAATAGGTTTAAATGCCTTAATTTTCATAAAGTTTATCAAGTTTCTATTAATTATTTAAATATTTGACACAGAATCGTAAACTCCTTCACAAAAAATTTTATCATTAAGGCACAAATTAATTTTGATCGGAGGTGGATAAATTAGTTTTTTGTTTCTTCATCAGATAAAGAATTTTCAACTTCTATTTTGTTAACTGTTTTCTTATTGGGGGGCTTGTCTTTGAACCAACATAAGGCCTCGATGTGAAACCTCTCGAAGTAGCCTCTTTTTTCACATTTGAAACAAGGTTTCTTTTCAGAAATATTTTTCTTTTTGTTACTGGTAATTATTTTTTTTAGTATTATTATTATTTTGTTCGGATTTAATTACATTATAAGGTGTTTTAGTATTATTTTTTTGAAAGTTTAAATTTTTATTTTGGTCACTGATTCTGTCTTCTGCCTCGAACTTTTTTAATTTATCGTGTAATATTCTAAGGGAAGTAACGACATTAATTTTAAGGGAATTTTGAATATGAACTGGTAAACCAAGAACAACTAAGTCCAAAATTACAAAATCTGGTAAATTTCTATCAGTTTCTAAAAGTAATTTTTCTTTTTTTACCACAAATTCGATGTATGAACCGCTGATGTATCGGTAGTTGTATGCATATCGAATTGATTTCCATGAAGAGTCTTCAAAAGTTGCAATCAGATCAGCTGTCCAATTTGACCAAGCAGTGTTAAGTCCCAGCTTCCTTTGGTTTATGACAAACCAGTTTGCCATTGATGATTCCAGACAACTCTTGAATACTTCTATCTGTTTTTAACCATCCAGCTTGAAGCATTGAGATTACCTCTCAAAGGAGTCGCACCATGAAGTGACGTTTTTGTTTTTTGGTGAAAATTTCTCGATCAGAAGTGTTTCATTATGCTGTTGACGGACTCATCTTTGTCTTTTCTGAATTGGGTGGTCGATTCTGCATCTTCTTTAAGTTTGGCCTGATCAGGAGGCAAAAAATCTGGTAGCAAAAATTCTTTAAAGACGAAGTTGTCATCACTGTCCATGTATAGTTTTGAAATCTCGGGTGGAATGGAAACATTGATTGTTCTGTATTGACCTCTGCTTCTTAGTATGGAGGCTGCACTATTTGGAGGGACCAAAGTCATCAATTCTTTGTGTAGTGTGGCCTTCTGCAGCTCCTCAGGAAAGGTGAACGAAATTCCATCTCTAAACAAACGAATTCTTTTGATGTTTAGAGTTGTTGTTTTCTCAGCGTCCTCAGCCATCATGAGTAATTGGATTTTCACGGACGAAATATTGAAAGAAACAGAAACACAATTTCCCAAAAGTTTTAAAATTTTGTAAGAATTTTCTAATTTGTAAGTTCGTTTAGTGGTTTGACTATAACTTGTACTTCAGGTAAAGATAGTGTGAGATCGAAAAATTCAAAATATTTTATTCACACGTAATTAACAAACGGGAGTGAAATTAGAAAATTCAAGTTATTTTATACACAAAACGAACAAATATTAAATCTGTATATCTGGGTCAACGTTGAATGACCGCACGAACGAATGAATGAAACTATCAATGAATGAGAATTATCGGAAGCGAGTTGCGAGGTCGGTGACGATAACAAAGAAAATTGTTCAAGTTAAAATTAGTCAAAAATGTTGTCATCGGATAAAAGAAAGAATGAAGTTTGTGAATGAAATGACGTAATTGAAAATAAATAGTTAGCATGCAGTAAATAATTACATCGTGACATCTTAGCCTAGGTCAAACATAAATAAACATGAAAATATTTAAAATCTCGCAAGTATGAGCAAGATTGGTGCGATTCGAGAAAAGACAATTTTTTCTTTTATATATATGTATGTATATATATATATATTGAGGCGTCTGAAATCGATTGCCTTGATTTAAAAGGAAATTTCAAATCGAGAGCTCATAAAGTCAACCTCTAATGTATAGTGGTGTTTAAATGCTAATGACGTCACAATGTCCTAAAGTTAGGGCATCATGCAGCCAAAACACTGAATCGAGGGGTCTTGAATTGTGTTTTCAAGACATTTTATTTTTTGACTTTAACTATGTCCTACGGCTGAATTCTTCTTGATAAACTTCTTTGGACATGGTAGAACTCAGCTTACATTTGTCTTCATACCTCAGCAAATTAATATGATGAATCAGCAATAAGCTAAGTTGTGCGGATAGAAGAGCCTAACAAAGTTTTGATCCAAAAAGGTTTGAAACCTACAAAAACAAACAGCAGAATTATTTTGTTAAAGACTATAATTACAAAAGAACCATAGTGTTAACAAAGTGGAACAAAGCAAAGTGTGCAGCGGAAAAATAAAAAGTTAAAAAAAAAGCTATGGCACACAACAAGTAGGGGAAACCATCAGAAAGCTGTTGTGTCTTCACCTAATTGTGTGTCTTCATGAGTCATGGTTTTGTTGTATAAAAGACTCCTAATATGAAACTTTAGGTCTCGGAGCTTTTGGAAAAAGTGAGGGTGAGGTGAGAAAAATAATTAACATAGATGGAGTCAAATCCACTATGTGCAAAGAGAAGGCTCGACGCGGCCTTTAAATGACAGAGCAAGGCAGTCATCTTGAACCAAGCTTGTCTTAATGTTGTCTTCAACACACCAAATTTCCCTCCTAACAGATGCCAGGAACTCCATCTGATCGTATTGTCAACTGATACTTCACCTCGCAGGTGTTTTTAAAAGATCGCATTGAATCGCGATGTACAACTGGCGAAACTAGAAATGACTTGTGTGTCGTCACTACTAATACTTCATGACGAAAGAACATCCCTAATTTGCCTTTGTCTTCAACTAAACCTATCTGGAATACCAACTACCATCCTAGTTGTCTTCAAGGTAGATCAGATTGAATCGTATTCTGCATCTCGAAGATGGTACACATATTAAATTGCCTAACGTGAGGACTTAAACGTACAACTTGTGACTTGGACCTGCTACTATCCGCCTACACAAGAAGGACTCATTTGCAAAGACAAACCTAGTACCGGGTGTCACCAGTGCAAAGAAGAGAGTGATTTAAAAATTAGGATTCATGTCTGCAAATCAGTTCTTCTTGTTAAGGAAATTTCCCCACTTATTGTCTGCTTAATTGCCTTCAAACATGCGATGTCGATAACATAAAAAGCGAGAGGAAATATAAAATGTGTACAGCCAATGAGATTACAGAAAGCAGAAATATATACGTCGACATACAATAGGCAAAAACGCACGTGGATGACTGATAAAATAAAATATAATAAAATATATTAAATGACTGCAAACCGCAAGCAAAACGTGGAAAGACTGGAGATAAAGCAAAAAGGTTGGCTGCATTCACGTCCGTCGATGGGTTTTTACT
This sequence comes from Ericerus pela, assembly GCA_011428145.1. Taxonomy (NCBI): domain Eukaryota; kingdom Metazoa; phylum Arthropoda; class Insecta; order Hemiptera; family Coccidae; genus Ericerus; species Ericerus pela. Next base: position 480,018 of record WOFM01000537.1, on the reverse strand, counting down.
TTCATTCAATTCGTTTTCATCTAATATATATCTCATGGCGCCAGTCTGTCGGGTCAAACCAAATTATTGTCTGAAATTGTCTGAATTTGGAAGAATTGTTACTGAAATAAAATACATTATAATTGCCTGAAAGAAAATCAGATTTTATTTCTGTCTTCACGTCTTCATCTGAAAACGAGTTTGAATTTGGATAATATAATGTCCAAATTCGAATTTTGTCTCTCAAAAAATTGTCTGAAATTGTGACGTCATTATTTTGTCTTATTTTGTCGAAAATAATTTTTATTTTAACGTCCAGATTTTGGACTTCTCAATATATACATACATACATACACACATAAACAAGGACAGACAATATTTGGAGCATGAATAAGATAGATTTTTTTAAATACCACCTCACGTACAACTAACATGCACTATGCGCTTTCCATACGAATTATTGTCATCATGAACGCTCAAACTATATGCAAATTTACACGGGCAAATTGTATGTGTATAGGTATGTAGTGATGTTAAACATTTCGATATATATGTATTGATACATATATCAACCTGAAGGGAACATGTATCGATACGTATACATCAATATTCAAAAAGAATAACAAAATTTAATATCACTACATATATATGGCATACAAAATGTACAACAAACCAAATCTATACCACTGATAGCACAACACACGCAATAATTACCCAACCCAAGCCACTTGAAAAAACAATCTGAAAAAAACGAAAGGAAGCAGCTTAAACGAAATATATATACCTCTGACATAACATATAGCACGCACTCGAAACGATGTATATCTGCAAACTTTCTGCATACGATCAAACATGAAAACTTGCAACTTCTTTCACCAACACTAACTACTATATCGCAAACTCGAAACAAAACGCATACGATTACAATTACATTAAAAATAATTAAAATAATGATAACTTACCTTCACATTTCACTGCAGAACACAACACAAAAAACAAAGAGAATTTCAATGAAGATTAATCAAACATGGCAACCTATTCAAAGAAACAAAGAAACAAATCTTTCAATAATTATAATCACAACACTTATATCGCGAATGAAAACACTAAAACCAAATTAAATATTAAAACACAGAACCTCACGAACAATTATTTCACAATTATATTAATAAACATTGACTGACATTAAAACATTGGTGATAATAAAAATGACACACGTCTATAACATTGAAAAATTTGATGGAAGAATGGCGAATGTGATCAATAGCCACGTTTGCAGCTCTGGAAATGGGTTGTGTGATGCGTTCTCATCACGTGAATGCTACGCACCGGCGCCAGCATCAATTCGTTTGGGTGATGAAACATGGTATCCCAATCAGTATTACCTGCGTTTGTAGAGCGAAACAAGGCATTCCAAAAGTACAATAATTAATTTAATAATTAATTATTGTTTTTTGTTTTTTTTATGCGAATATTGTAATTACGTCCTTTAATTCAGACGTAACAAATTTTTTTATTTTTTTTTTATTCGTTTCACACTCATACAGAAACGAAATATTTCAGTAGCTATCAAAATGATATTCTTTTGTACAGATGTGGAAATGATGTTGTTTGTTTGGAATTCAACACGAATTTCTTTTTTGTCAGTTACGAAAATGTTGTACTTCGTATGAAGTTCAACACATTTTTCTTTGTAAACATTTACGAAATGATGCGTTTTTGTTTACAGTTACAACGATTTTCCTTTCACATGAATAACAAAATCCCTTAAAAAGTGGAAACAAGCCTACAAAAAGATCAATTTTTGTTCAATTTTCGTATTTAATACGAAAAAATGCATACAAACAAATCATTTTTGTACACATTTTGCCAATAGGGTAGTAGACAACTAAACTCTAAATTCTTAATTATAAAAGAATATTTTAACAATATTCCGTCGCATGGTGTGACACTGAAAGTGGTTCTATCTAGACACAATACCACCTCTTTTGGCCGTTACATTATTGGCGCCCAACTGGTCTGCTAAAGCAAAACGAACCCTTGCTCTAGTATCTACTTTCAAAGAAAATTCCAGAGCTGCTGAATCGAGCTAGTATTTCAAATCCTCTGATCCAAAATACTTTGTTAACCTTGAAAACTCTAGTTGAGTACTCAATGAGAAATGTGTAAGGCGCGCTCTTAAGGAAAGGAAGTAAAGGTGATATAAGTAGAAAAAGATCAGCTGTGAAAAGAAATAAAACTGTGGACGTACAACAAAATACAAAATTTATTTACAAAAAAACAACAGCCAAGGTTCAAAGGAAAAAAACTACATATATACAACAAATCTACCTTCCAGCGGGGAACCAATGCTCAATGGACATCTCGAGCTCCTGTGAAAAACAAACAAATCGAAAAAAAGTAAAAATTAATATTAACTATAAATCAAAATTTTCCCTTAAATGTAAGAATATATTTTTATTTTAATCGCGAAAAAATTTATGTTTATCAGTGAAAATTGGGAAAATTTAGCAGAGCCTAGTTCTAGTAAACTAAATTTAAAGTGGCTTATTGAAGCGAAAAATTTTGAACTAATTAAAGTATGCCAAAATTTAAATATTAATGTATATAAAAATACATTCTCTCGTGAAAATTTGAAGAAGAAATTTTACAAAAAATTAATTCAAATAAAGAAATACAAAAATTTCTAACTCCCGAATATATTAAAATAATTTTTCAAACAACAAGAAAAAATCGTGAACAAATTTCGGTACTAGAAAACCCAATCGAAAGAAAATATTTCAATCCCATTATCTTTTCTACCCCTTTATCGGAAAATTAGGAAAATCCTACTCCTGTTCCTAGAACAAAATCAATAATAAATTTAAATAACATTTCTGAGTTCTCTGAGAAATCTGACAAAGATTTCCTAAGTCCAAAAACTGAAATTGTAATTACTAAAATTTTGTAAAACCCCAATACCCCTGCACATCTTGTATTGCAGAACAAATTTCCTCTTCCCAATCAATAAATATTTCTGAAGAAAATATGTCAAACGTAGTTGCGATAAATGTTAGACCCTCTCTTTATGGACATACCCCAGGCGAAGATATAGTTTCATTTTTGTAGGGATTTGAAAATGAAGCTGAATCTTTTAACTGGGATGCCAATCTAAAATTTAAAAAAATTAAAATTGCATTCATTGGCTTAGCAAAAAAAAATTTTTGAAGATAAAATTCAGGATAATCCAGAGTGCAACAACTAGCAAAATACGAAAACAAAAATCCAAGAAATTTTTATGAGAACTAAACCTCAATTAAGAGAATTATTATACGAAAGAAAGTATAAAGGTGAATCTGATTTCCCTACATACATGATGTTCGTAGCAAAAATAATATGACAAATAGAATCTGGCATAACGGAAGAAAATGTATTATAGAAAAAATTATTGCAAATTTACCTGAAAAAGAAAGAGAATTTTTAATTAGAGAAAAACCCACTAAGCTTTAAGAGTTAGATAAAGCCTTCTCAAATTATTTAGATTTCAAAGATAAATTATTTGGACACTCAGATTCCCTTCTGAGAGCAAAAATAGAACAATTAGAAAAAACCATTGAAGAATTTAAAAATGGAAAAATGGAGAAAAAACAAGAAAAAAATGTTAGTGCAGTGTCTTCAGACCCAGAATGGAGAGCTGAGATGGAAAAGATGAGCGCTGCAATAGCGAACATTTCAAAATCTCAGGAATCCAGAAAAAATAAAAAACCCCAAAATAATAATAATAATAATAATAATAATAATAATAATAATAATAATAATAATAATAATAACAATGTGGGGACATTTCCCTCTTTGCCTCCTCAGGGTTCGGCCCTGCGTCGACAGACGGGTCGCAGACCAAAGTCCATGACCCATACTAATTGTGCATTGCACGTTAAACAAATTACATCGTCTGTATGCACTCATACAGACGATGCGTTTCAGTGTTTACCGTTGAGGCGGTAAACGGAGGCAAGTGAGTATGTAATATTTACATACTCACTGACAGTATACGTGCTGCAGTCCGTACATGGTACCGCATTGCTTTTGGACGATTGCCCCAGTTAGGAAGTACGCTTAGTGTACGGTAAGGCAACTTAGACCGGCTGGCTACCAGTACCGAGAAACAATTCGGTCGCCCCGCACGTAAACCACTGTCTTCCTCCTTAGGTTCCATGAACCCCATGTAGGTAGCATTTACCTACACCAAACAAGCCACAGTGGTGACCCAGACGTTGCTACAGTGGTTCAGGCGTGAAAACGCTCAACAAGCGAGAAATCGCTCTGCTGATAAGTGCGGCTTGCACGCGACTTTTTCATTGGCTAGAAATAGCTGGTGTGACTTAGGTGACTATTAGTCGACCACGGAGTGGGAAATTTACCCCCTATACCAAATAAACGTTGCCCCATAAACCCGACGGGTCAACAAATTCTCGGTAGAACACGCATATACATCTGCTAGATAGGAAATGGTCCTACAACAATTTCTGTTACAAATTCGGCTAAGCTGGATTTCCAAAAATTAAGAAACGGAAAATTAATTCAAAAAATAATGTTGAAAAACGACGAAACTAAAATGCCTGGAACTTCGACTGAAAATCCAGAGGAAAAAGAACGTAGGTTACTGGCTGAGAAACAGGCTCAGATAGAAAAAGAGCTGTTCGATCAATATATGAAGGAGATCGTAGCCAAGGCAATATCGGAATACGACAAAAAGAAAGTCGAAGAAGCCAAAAATACACTCAAAAAACGGATCCAACTACCAGAGTTTCTCCCAAAGGATGTAGAAACTTGGTTCATTCAACTGACCGGCTGTTTCCGACTCGAGGAGATTCCTCGAAAGCACAGATACAGACAATTGTGTGGAAATATGCCCGCACAAATCATAAAAGCTTGTCCAGACATCATGGAATGTCCTGACAAAGCAGAAGATTCGTATAGTTGGTTCCAGAATAAAATAAGAACTGCATTTGGCATAACTGCTCGAGAAGAAATTTGAGAACTGATGAGAGGCATGTCCATCGGAGACGACAAGCCTACAGTATTCATGGCAAAACTTATGAAAAAAGGGGATAACCATGTATCACCCTTAGTAATAGCTGACCAATTTTGCCAACAACTACCTACATCAGTTGTGCAATCACTTGGAGCTCTAAATCTTATGAATGCTACCAATGATAAGGCATTAATAAATTTGGCCAAAGCTGCTGAACAGGCACTGGAATACACAGGTAAAACTGCAATCAGTGCCATCTCAGCGGAAAAATCTGAAATAGCGGAACTCAGAGCCGAAATTGCTGCTTTGAAAATGGAAAATAAAAATACCAATAGCAGCAGAAATCGCAACAGCCGTTCTAAAAACCGAAATTGGCGAGAACGAGACTCAAGATCTCGTGACCACAGAAATAATAGCAGAAAAAACAGCCCTGGCAGAACACCACCAAGGTCTAAATCTAGACCCAAATACAAAAATCCGAATTGGCGTGAAGACTATTGCTTCCACCATAATAAATGGGGAGAAAATGCCAGGACTTGTAAAATCACCTGCCGATTCTATGCCGAAAGGATGATCAAAGATGAGCAAAAAAAAAAGGAATTGCTCACGGAATTGGACAAGGTTAGAGACAACCAAAAATCTCCCAATAAGTCAAACTAAAGAGAGGGGTCTTATCAGCGGCAACCAACCCCTCGGATAACTACTCTTGCCGCCTGTTCATACAGGACAGGTCAAAAAGGAGAGAATTTCTTGCTGACTCAGGCGCAGATATAAGCATACTGCCAGCCAAGATCAAGCATAAGAATAACACTCCAAAATCCCAATTAAATGCAGTAGATAACCATAGTTTCTCTGCATATGGAATCAAAAAATGCAAAGTAAATATAGATTTTAACAAACCAATGAAATGGACTTTCACCATAGCTGATGTCAAATACCCTATATTAGGAGCAGATTTCTTAGCCTATTATGGACTATTGATTAATCTTAAAAATAAACAATTAATAGATTCCACAAACCGGTGAACACATAAAAGGAAAAACTAAAATTATCAAATAATTAATATAATTAATGCGTGCACGCAATCAAATGATAAATTTGTCAATATATTGACAGATTTTCCTGGTATCACCGAACCAACTTTTAATCCAAATCCTACATATAAACATGACACAGTTCATATAATAGAAACTGTAGGACAAACCTGTGTAGCAAAAGCAAGACGCTTAGCTCCAGATAGATTAAAAGTGGCTAAGGATGCATTCGATAGAATGGTAAAAGAAGGAGTTTGTAGACCCTCAAATAGCTCATGGAGCTCACCCATTCATATCATCCCTAAGCCAGGTGGAAAATGGCGAGTAGTAGGTGACTACAGACGCCTAAATGCTCAAACAAAACCAGATAGATATCCAGTTCCTAATATCATGGATTTTAATATAAACATGAAAGAAAAGATCTATTTACCAAAATTGATATTAACTGGGCTTTCCACCAGATAACTATGGCTAAAAACCATATTGAAAAACGGCACTAATAACTCCATTCTGCCTCTTCGTATATCTTCGAATGCCATTTGGATTAAGAAATTCTGCACAGACATTCCAGCAATTTATAAATGGTGTATTGAGAGACATACCATATGTCTACGCATACATAGATGATATCTGCATATGCTCCAGTGGAGGCATTGAAGTGCACGAGAAGAAAGTGAGAACCGTATTACAGCGTCTGCACGCTGCCAGTTTAACTATCAATCCCGGTAAATGCGAATATGCAAAACCACATGTTGATTTTCTCGGGTACAGCATTACTTCTGCTGGAATTGCCCCTCAAAAAGTCCGGGTTGAGCCAATAATAAACTTCCCTAAACCAAAACAGTCGCTGAATTAAGACGATTTTTAGGGATGACAAATTTCTATCGACGTTGCATAAAAAACTCAGCGGCTGAACAAGGCAAACTATTCGATTTGATAAAGAAAACAAAAAACGCGACAAAACTCCTGTCATATGGACAGAAGAAGCCAACTTAGCATTGACAATGTCAAAAATATGCTGGCTAACGCGACATTATTAGCTCACCCAGATGACAGTCTGCCATTATGCATAGCAACAGACGCGTCAGACTTTGCAATTGGTGCAACTTTGTACCAGATTGATAATGATCAAAACCAGCCCTTAGCATTCTTCTCGAGGAAACTATCTAAGGTCCGCTGATGCTCTGAGCCGAATAGAATCTGTCTCAGTGCCATCTCAGTTACCCCTACGCCGAAATAGCTATTGAGCAGCTAGGGGATGAAGAATTATTAAATTGATATCTTCAGACAAATCAAGTCTACAACTGAGACAAAAAGACTCCATGGCACAAAAACCATGTTAACATGTGATGTGTCCCAAGGTCAAGAACGACCCTATATTCCACAAAAATATAGGAAAATGGCGTTCGACAGTATTCATAACTTATCGCACACTGGGCCTAGGAGTACGACTAAATTAATGATCTCGAGATTCATATGGCCCAATATAAAAAAGATTGCAGCAACTGGGTCCCGTGCTTGTCTAAATTGCCAGAAATCTAAAATTGGCAGACACACGAAATCAAAACTTGGAAAGTTCAGACATACTGACAGATTCAAACATATTCACGTAAACTTAGTTGGTCCTTTACCACCTTCTCGTGGCTACAAGTATCTGCTGACCATTATAGATCGAGCTACTCGCTGGCCTGAAGCAATTCCACTCACTGAAATGTCAGCCCCAACAGTGGCTGCAGAAATATATTCAACATGGATTGCTAGATATGGTGTGCCCCAAAGCATAACTACAGACCAAGGTCGACAATTCGAAAGCCAAATATTCAACGAACTAGTAAAGACCTTGGGTGCAAAACACTGGTCCACCACCACTTACCACCCACAATCTAATGGGAAAGTGGAAAGGTGGCATAGGGCTCTAAAAGCCTCAATTATGGCACATGACACCAAAAGATGGATTGATAGGCTAGCAACCATCTTATTAGGCCTCCGATCAGCCTTGCAAACAGATACTGGACACTCAGCTGCCCAATTAGCACTCGGTGAGGAATTACGCTTACCAGGGGATTTTTTCTATGAATCCAAAGAAATTAACCCCGAAACATTAGTACAAAATATAAAAGACGACGCAAGTCAATTTTTAAAACAATCTGCAACTCATGGCAAACCCAAAACCTATGTCTCGAGACACTTAGCAACAACTACGCATGTGTTCTTACAAGAAGAGGGGATGAAAAAGGCTTTGCAGAAACCCTACACCCGTCCCTATAAAGTAGTGGATAGAACAGAAAAAACGTTCACCCTACTCATAGCCGATAAAGAGAAAAAAGTCTCAATAGATCGTGTAAAACCTGCATTCTTAATAGCAGATGAAAAAGTCAATGTCACAAAAAATTGCAAGGAAAATGATATGGATACTGACATAAACATAGTCAAAGATCCACAAGAAATTGTCGAACAAAATAACGACACTCAAAAGCTACAAACACAGCCAGAAATAGTACAAGAAATGCATAGCGATGTACCAAAACCAAATTTGGAAAATACGGCTGCTAAAACCAAAATAAAAAAAGTTGTCAAATTCGATGACAACATACGAAAATATTACTACGATCCTAAAGAGCCCATAAAGCCCAACAAAAGAGGCAGGCCTAAAGGAAGTTATAAAAACGTAATCAAATTCCGAGTCGTAGATCAGAAAGGTTAGCTCAACAAAATAGCTAAACCTAAATATGATCACAATTACAAATTCACTCATACAAAAACCACCGAATTCCCAAACCATAGAAAAATAAATGGTTAAATAAATGGCAAAATAAATTTATTCACCATCAACTCCTGCATCAAAACATAGCAGAAAGTTTAAACAAAAATTATAACATCAAAAAATGGTTATAAAAATCAAAAAAACATCTTCCGCTTCCAGGATTCGAACCTAGACGCAGAGAAAAAAAATGCGAAAATAAATCAGCTCGAAAATAAAACATCTACCGTGAAAATCAAAATAAATTCACGTGCGTTTTTATAAAAACAGAAATCAGCTGACGAACAATGAGAAATGGTGCAGTCGCAATGACACACATCCTTATCGCAGAACATACCACAACGTACGTTGCCTTAAGGATATCGTACCACCGTTCCTTATCACATTGCCCTATATAAAAGAACAAAGTTCATTCACTCGAATATGTTGACCCACATAAAAGCACATGGTAATTTAAATCAACGAATTTTGCACTTAGAATCTTCTACGTGGGAATTTCTAAATGGTGGGAAAATACTAAATCTATTATACTGAGATGAATTATGATAAACTCGACGACAAATTTGTACCAAATGAAACAGCCAAGAGCGATATACAAATCATTCGTTTGTCGAATACGCTCCGAGCATATCGCATTCTGAATTTTTGAAAATTGTTCAATTCGAACACCTATTTCTGTGCTAAAATGGCTTTGAAAATATTTCTCATTTTTCCATTGTCTTAATTGACATCTTGCATCTTACCAAAAATGTCTACCACCAACACTTCTGAACCTTTGCTCGACTATGAGGAAGCCCTCCTCGCAGAAGAGCAGGAACAGAGTAATCGGGAACATGATATCATGTTAGCCCAACTTTCCACCTCGGCAAGCAATCTTGCTTTGAGTACCACTCCGAGGCCTGAGGTCAGTTCAGTCTTGACTGAAATGACCAAACCTCTTCCTCACCACCTTCCTATCGGCGAGACCTCGGATGCTTCACAATCCATGATTACCCCCATGGACGTGGACCCATCTAGGAGCATTCAGCCTTCTCGCTCCAAAATCACGGTCCATAGACCGGAAACCCAACTCCAGCCTTTTGTCCAACAATGGAACTCCACCCAGGCGATCAGGCACAAAAATAAAAAAAGAGGAGCACGATCTCGTGCTAATTATAACCAGCGGAGGATCCTCAACTATCACACAGGGACCTTTACTGGCCATGCCTTAGGTCAGGCCCTCCACGACATCCTCTTTGGAGGAAATAGGTCATACAGAGGACGTAACCCCGCTGGACAATCATCAGTCCAACGTCCCCCCAACTTTTAGGGTATGACTGGACTTAGTCTTTTCGTACAAAAATACTAGGGGGGAGTGGCTGTGGGGACATTTCCCTCTTTGCCTCCTTAGGGCTCTGCCCTGCGTCGACAGATGGTTCGCAGACCAAAGTCCGCGACCCATACTAATTGTGCATTGCACGTTAAACAAATTACATCGTCTGTATGCACTCATACAGACGATACGTTTCAGTGTTTACCGTTGAGGCGGTAAATGGAGGCAAGTGAGTATGTAATATTTACATACTCACTGACAGTATACGTGCTGCGGTCCATATATGGTACCGCATCGCTTTTGGACGATTGCCCCAGTTACGAAGTACGCTTAGTGTACGGTAAGGCAACTTAAACCGGCTGGCTACGGTACCGAGAAACAATTCGGTTGCCCCGCACATAAACCACTGTCTTCCTCCTTAGGTTCCATGAACCCCGTGTAGGTTTCATCTACCTACAAACAATAATAATAATAAAAATCAAAATAATAATTATAATCAAAATTTGAACCAAAGTTCGAATCAGAATGCAAATTTTAATCAAAATAGAAATTATAATAATAACAACAATAATAACAATTGGAACCAGAATCAAAAATGGAACCAAAACAATCAAAATAGAAACTGGAACAACAACCAGAATGACTTTCAAAGTCCAAATCCTAATTATAAAGGAAAAAATTACAACCCAAATTTTCGAAGAAACAACTTCTTTTGAAATAATAACAGATATTATCCGAATAGAACTCTAAAGTGGTCCTCCAAATTGGAATCTAAATTGGAACAATGCTCCAACTTGGAATAGTATTCCTCATAATTATAACAATTCTCCCCAAAATCCCCAATATGTGGTTGCTAATACTCAAGCGGTTGCAGCTCCTGCTCCCTTGATGTTAGTACAACCTCCACAAAACCAAACTCCCAACCCCCAGGCCTGCCAGAACAATTGCTCAAAAAACTAATTGTCCCCCTTACAGGTGATCAGTCAACTGTAAGGGATGTCTCGAATGAAAACTCAAAAAAAGTCAACACTGTAAAAGAGGAGAAATTTAAAAACAAAGGGTATTGCGCAACCCAGCGTAAATTTCACCTTCCTTTTACCATTAATGGAAAACAAATACTTAGTTTAGTCGATCCAGGTTTGGCACAGACACTTATTGCTGAAAAAGTTTTAGAAAAAGTCAATTTTAAGGAACCAATTTTACCAACTAATGTAAGATTTTGCGGTGCAGATAGCCAACCTCTTGAGGTCATAGGGGTAACAAATGTAATTTATTGCATCGATTATTGTTTATACCCACATGGTTGAACCGGTCATACTGGGTTATGATTTTTTATCAACCCATAAAGCCAAAATGGACTTTTCAAAAAACAAATTCACCCTACCGTGTGGTTACGAAGAGCGATGTTTTGACATGTCTGAATGTCACAATTACCCTATTGAAAAAGAAAATGATATAGGTTATATTAAGCCGTTTAAATATTATGCCCCCCAAACATTTAAAATTGAGGCAAATTCTGTGCTAATTCTAGCAACTCTGCCCGATCATTTAGAATTCAAATGTGAAACTTAAATGGAAGAAAAAAATTATTTTTATGTAAGTGTATCAGAAGACACAATTGCGGCTGTCAATAACAATAACAGACCTCACATGATCTATAAAGGCGAATATGTAGGAAAATTTGAATTAAGTAGTGCTAGTTGATTTTAATACTTGCCAAATATTTAGAAAAAATAACCAAGAAAACTATTTTTAAGGATAGTTGTGGAAACCCCATCCCAATAAATCTAAATCTGTCATTAGAACAGAAAATAAAAGTATATCAAATAATTAATGAATTTAATAATATTTTTACAGGAAAAACAGACGAAGTTTCTGTTATTTAAGAAATAAAAAATGGTTCACAACAATTGATTTAAACAGTGGATACTTACAGATTCCTCTCACGGAAGAATCTAAACAGTACACTGGAATTAATGTAGATGAAATTGGATACGTATTCAATTCTACCCCAATTGGTTTTAGTATTTCCCCGTCCATTTTCCAAAGTATCATGGATGATATTTTCCACAATATATTTTGGAAAAAAATAGTATGTTATTTGGATGATATTTGTATCTTTGGAGAAACATTCGAAGAATGTCTCAAAAATACAAGAGAAGTTTTAAAAAGATTAAACAAAGTAAATTTAAAAATTAAAACAAAAAATGTCAATTTGCTATGAATGAAATTGAAATTTTAGGACATACAGTCCGATATAATGAACTAAGACCATTAAATAAAAACATACAGGCTATTAAAAATTTAAATCCCCCAAAATACTTTAAAACAATTACAATCATTATTTTTTAGGATTGATAAATTATCATAGGAAACTAATTCCTAACTTATCTAAAATTACTGCTCCCCTTACAGATTTGTTAAGAGGAACAGATAGCAAATAAAATGCAAAAATAAAATTAAATCCTGAACACCTCGAATTAAAAGAATTTATGATTTCAAAACCCATACTAGCAATTTACAACCCAAAATTAGAAACTTGTGTTGAGGTCGATGCTTCAAAAATAGCGTTAGGTGCTGTGTTTTCACAAACTAACCCAATTACAAAGCACAAACACCCAGTTGGATACTTTTCCAAAAGAGTCCAACCTGCCACGCAAAATTGTGTTCTTTTGATTTAGATGATGGCAATAACCAATGCTTTGGCCCATTTTTGTGCATACCTACTAGCATTATGCTTCGTAGTATACACAGACCATACACCTCTGATATACCATCAGAAATTTATAACCCAAGCCCAAGATTAATTAGATTAATATTAAAATTAAATGAATATAGTTTTAAAATTAAACATATAGCAGGAAAAAATAATTGCATGTCTGACATTTTATCTCGTCCTCATGACAAACCCGATGAAATTACTTTTGAATTCAGTTAATTCATAACAGATAAAAAATATACTCTTCCAGTAGAAGAGAAAAATGCAAAATTTACAGAATTCATAATCAAAATACAGTTCCTTTAAACCCCGTATTTTACCAAAATCAAAATTTATGGTATTACACAGCCAACATTCCCCAAAATAACCCTTACCCTCCTTCCCCTGCTTCCACATTCCCATACTACCCAGTAGTACAAACCCCAAATTCCCCAAAGAATGAGACTATTCATTCCAATCCCCAGACTACAACCATTGTAGTCACAAGATCTGCTCTCATTAAGGAGTCAAACCCTGACAAACAGATCACCCCAACTCCTTCAAAACACCCCGATTCCCCTGAAATTCCAAATCAATACATCACTTCCCCTGAACCAACAGAAGCCAAAACTTCTGAAATCCTTCCCAGAGATTTGAAAACAATGCAGGAAAATGACCCCCATTGGAAAAATGTAATTTCCCTATTAAATTATAACGAAATAAAAAAAAATAAAAATAAATGGCGTAAATTAAATAGATCCATTCAATTATATTTCTTAGACAAAAATAATTTCTTAAAAAAATTACCTAACCCAACCTCATCGTATGATGAAGCAATTACCGTAATTCCCGAAAAATTAATCCCAACTATATTAAAAAAATTACATGACGATCCATTATACGGAGGTCATTTTAGGATAAAAAAGACAAAAAATAAAATAAAAAACTATTTTTTCTTTGAAAATATGGAACAAAATATTATGGAATGCGTACTATCTTGCCATGAATGCCAAATTGCTCAAAATTCCCTAAAAGAAATTGGCCATCTGAAACATATCAAAATTGAAAACCCAAAACCCTTTTCTCATCTGGAAATTAACTTTATTGGAAAATTTAATACCGACTACGAACATTTGTATGTCCTCGTTGGTGTCGATAAAAGTAAAAATTTTTGTACCATACATCCAAAAAAAAATCCAAATGCTAAATGCGTAATTGACTATTTGAAATTTATTTGTTTTACGTATGGTCCACCTAAAAAATTTTCTTGAGATAACGGAGGTCACTTCGCTAACGAAGCCATTTGCAAATTTTGCAATGAAAATTATATAACACTGGTATATTCTTCCTTCTATTTCCCACAATCGCAGGGATTAGTCAAACAAATTAATGGAGTGATAAAAAAATCACTTTTGAAATACAAACATTCAAACGAAAAAGAATGCTTAGACACCATTAATAAAATTATTTTTGCCTACAACACCAGCCCAATTGACCATTTAAATAAAAAATCCCCATTCTATTTGTTACATAGTTCTAACCCAGAAATTAATATACCAGAAATTCCCAAAAAAATTAATAATACAACAGATGGAAACCCTTCTTCAAATGAGAGAAAAAACACCGAGTCTTGCAAAAAAAGCATTGGGAAAAAATGCAAAACATTATAACACACATCACAAGATCGTTGACTTTGAACTTAATGACCTCGTTTTGCTGCGTCAATCGAAAAACGTCGCGAAAAATAAGATGAAATACACCGAACCACATAAGATTGTTAAGAAGTCACGGATCTAAATTACGTTTTTCGCATAAAAACAGATGATAATACCGCGTACGAAGAAATGGTTCATATACGTAGATTAATTCCGTATGAATCTCGTGAAAATAAAAATAAAAATGAAAACTAAGCCGATGAAAATTTTGAAACCCCAACCCAAATCTTGTCTAAACCGAGGGGTCGCCCTTGTAAAAAACTTGTATGAGTACATGTAAAGTATATTACCTGTACTCAGCCCTATCTTTAAACTTTATTTTTAACTCCCCTCCCCATTATTAGTGTCACTTTTGGCAAACTGTTATTATAATCTAAATTAAAAATCTTTGAAATAAAAAAAAAATAATAATAACTCACCTATGGTGTAAGTATCGGCATAATCACGGAGAAAGTCTACAAGCTGGTCCCCACTTCCTTCACTGGCAGCTTCGGTGGACACCGACAACCCGCTATGTCCCTGCTCCTCCGACAATCCCTGATCCAATTTGGACAAACTTTCCTCCACGGAAGGCGTGTCCCAGAGTAACATTTATATGGGTGAATCACTGACCATCCAGCTTGTCCGAGTAGAGATAGCGCAGCCCCGCTCAATAGCATCATAATGCCGTAGAAAATGAAAACCAAGTACTGACACCAACAAATTCAGGCAAGGTCTGTAATGTTTGTTTATGAACCTTATTAGCCCGATTCCGTCGGTGCTAATCAATAAATTCTGTACTTAATACCAGTCTATGTGGACATACTCTATGGTTACAGTTTCATTGCTATACTGTGAAATCCAAAGCAATCCCACTAGTAACCCAGAAAGCACGCCAATACATACCAGGCTGCGTGTATCTATGTTCCCCTTGAATTCCAGTCTCAACCCCTTGAGTCCAAACTCTACCATCAGATAATAAATTTGTAACGAGAATAGTAAGGTTCCAACAAAGTCCTCAAACTCAGGACAACATGTGTACCATACACTGTGGCTCCAATAGCCAAGTTCCTCCTCGATGACTTCACCAGGAATGTGATGGCATTCAAACGTATTCCAAAACTCCGATCTGTCCAACAAACACAACGCCCGATAAAACAATGAAAAAAGCTGATGGAGAGAGTAGAACAGACTGGCCTCGCATGGACAGGCCTGAAACAACTGGAGCTTTGAGATAACCTGTTCCCCTAGGGACCAGGTCTCGTTGGTCTCGTTAGCCTCGACTACTCCACTTGACACAAACACTCGATCATTCATATAAATTATGAGCATGTTTAAAAAAAATTAAATAAATAAAAAAATAAAAAATAATAATATTGAATTGCGAAAGAAAAAAAACACCACTCCTCCACTACCGAAACTTTCACCAAATAAAAAAATCCTAAAGTAATAAAAAGACATGAAAAAAGCAGAAACTTCCCTAAAATAAAAATAACTCTGTCGTTAGAAATCGGAAACGTAACTAACTGACAAAAAATAAATCGTAAATTAGGTATAAACCTAAATATTACCAAAATTAAGTAATCCTACGTTTACAAAAAAAATTCTTTCTCTCTTTACTCTCCCTCAAATGTAAACGTATTGTAAATTCCATAAAATTAAGGATTATAAACAATTCAGTAGTAAATTACTGAGACGTTGCATTTCTCTTTGCTTTTCTCTGTTGCAGAAAATGTATACGCACTCAAAAATCTATATCATTATGATAATAATTACGGAAATTATTGCGCAAAGAACATCGTCTGACCCATATAAGATTACAATGGCGTCAACTGGCGCTTATTTTCAAGAAATAAACAACATTTTTGTATATTCTAAATCAGTCACGATCATTTACTCTATTAAGTTAGATCTGCACAAATCAGCAGATAATTTACTCGCTACAAACTTTAAACATAGGTTATGTAACAAAACAACGTGGAAAAATTGTAAATATGCAGAAATGGCAAAACGATTAAAAAATGCAATTAAAAATTTGAAAAAACAAAACATTGCTATGATTCAAGATTTTTATTCAACCCCTTTGTCTATTCGAAGCAAACGAAGCGTATTTACTCCCATAAGATCGTTCTTTGGAGATGCGCTACAATTTTGCTGTCAAGTTCTAAATTTTAGATATGGACAAAATTTTCTAGCTTATGAAATCTCTTTAAAAGAAGAGTACGATATTATAAAAAATCAACTCCTCACAAACATGCATCGTTTGTGAACACTTCTACTAATTTACAAAGCTTTATTGATCATACTAATAAATTCATAACTAAATTTATCTCCCATACAAATTTATTTGTTGAAAACTATCTCGAAAAGCATGAATTATTAATGTCTCAAAATTATATTCAAAGATTTTATGATAACTATCTGGCTAATACATTAATACAATCAAGTATCCTTACATCTTGTAAATCCCATATGATTCCCTCCTCAATTATCCCAAAAGAAATTTTCAAAAATGATGTTACTAAACTACTTGAAAAAAAAAAAAAAGCTGAATCTTGATTTAGCTATTGCTTTAAAAGATATCCAAAATTATTACCACGCAGAATTGGTTAGCTGTAATTTCTTTAAAAATACACTCGAACTAGAAATAAAAATTCACCTGAAACAATTAGATGCAAAATATGAAATTTTTGACTTTATTCCACTCAGATTCAAAAGTCACTCTAATAAATTGTGTAGCTGGGATCAAGAACCTTCATTAATAATACATGAAACCAGATCAAATTCTGTATGATACATTAGTGGAACAAATCTCCATTATTGTAATTCTGACAAACCACTATGTTTCCTCCCATCCAATCGAGGAAGTGATAAACTATCCTCGTGTGCTAAAAATCTCTTTTTTCAAGATTTAAATAGAAACTTACTACAACCCTGTTTGTTTAAATGTATCAATAATAATAATCAAACGTTAGTCCACCCAATTGGACATACTAAATTTTCCGTTGTTAATTTTAACTCCCTCGTAGCAACTAATTCAATTACTAAAAAATCCAAAAAATTAAAAATTAATAATAATTCTCCAGGCACATTTATCCTTGATGTACCCCGCCATATCCAAATTGAAGATATTGACGAAAACAATAAATATACTATAATCATTCCTACTGAAATACCTTGCCTCTCTGAATCTATCGAAGAGACAGTCAAAATTGAAAATCACCTACCCCTTCTATAGATCTACTTTTCTGAATCCACAGAAGCATTTGATTTTGCAATAGATCTTACTACAAATAAAGTATATAATCCAAAATGAAAAGATGTTGTTCCTCATACCATCCCTGTGAATGATCTAGAGAACAAAATTGAATCCATTGAACTACAAATTTCCGATCAAAATTTTAACAAATATCTTACTTTTGTCAATGAAATAATTTTATTATGGTTATCTATAATATCTATAATGTTAATCATGATCATTATATATTTAAGAATAAGCCCAAATACTATTAACCTAACCAAAAGTACAGCACTGTAAAAATTTTATGCAAAAATATACGATGTACTAAATTTAAGTATAATTAAGAAAACTTTGGTATAAAATATTTGTAATCGAATTTTATGTCATAAATTTTATCCATGCTTAAAATTTAAGAAACTTTTACTTGGTCGATAGACTTTGAAAAATTTTTTTCCCTTTTTTTTTGTTCCCCTGGAGAATTGTGTAACGTATATTTCCGTATATTTTGTAAATAATACAAACAATATTTGTTCACACTGTCTCAACACCAGAAATGCAGATATTCAAATTTTATCAATACATCTCACTCCTATTTTCGTAAACAACCTAAATTATTTCCATCTAAAACGTGATAAACATAGAAACCCTGTCTCCATAAAGAGAGACCAGAAATACCTGTCCCTCAATATTATTGAAAATCAGCAAATCCCTATTATTACAATCCCTACTGCACTTAGTCTATTCACCATATTCAGTCACGTACACCATGTACCCTGAACGGGTATATAAACCCTGGCACAGATACAATCGATGCTCAGTCACTTAGTTAATGTCAGTTAATTCAATTGGTTCTTTAATGTTCTAAAATAGTATCTGTACTTATGTAGTCCAATTTTATGTGTTAAATGTTTAAAATTAAAGTAAAGTGTTGAAATATATTAATTGTGTTTTTATATCTGAGTCTCAAACAACAGTTAAGGTCTACAATAGTTAGTAGACAACTGAACTTTAAATTCTTAATTGTAAAGGAATATTCTAACAGTATCCCTTCGTATGGTCTGACACTAAAAGTGGTTGTATCTAGATACAATACAACCTCTTGTGGCCTACACTGCGTTCCAAAAATTTTTGGGTTATTATCTGCAATGACCGTTGATTTTAGCTATTATCATGTGTCTGAAATGCTCGTTATTGTACGGAAAATACAAAAAAAAGAAATTTATAAAAAAATTTGTAGGTTTTAACTCATATGATTCGGTATTGACCATACATTGATTTTGAGCGAGGTTGATACCGTCAAACTACGAATCCTTCGTTATAAAATTTTAGTCGATTTGTCGAAAATTGCTGTTCTGCGTGAATGTTCTCTATTCCGGTGTGTGTAGGTTGTATTCAATAGGTAACTTACATTAAATTCTTTCTCTTCCGATTTTTAAGACGAGTAATTATGAATTACTTATTATAGTCTACCTAATTGATCTTTTTCATAATGTACCAACGACTATTTATTTTGCAAATATTTTCTCTTTCTGCTTTAAATTTGTAAATATGTTTTATTTTATTTTTTTTATTTTATATTTTTTCTATTTATGTAGCTTATTATTTTATTCACTTTCAAAATGAAAAGAAAACGGTAATCACGAAAATATTACCTTTTTTTTTTTTTTTTTCAAGATCAAAATATTCGGATTAATTATATCATACCTAGTCAAAATATTTAACCTCAAATTTGATTTATTGAAATTAACGAAATTGCCTCAACGAACTGAGCAATGTTATAATAATGAGTTCGTATAACAGCTATATTAAGTATATCTACTTGGGTATTCGTAAGTAGGTATACCTTAAACATATTCGTCGACCATCAAATTTGTGATAATATGTAAAGTACAAAATTAGATACGCATTCTCCACTGAAGCTCTCTTGCCAGTTATTATACTCTTATGTAAAAAAATAAAAAATAAAAAATAAAAAATAGGTAGGTACATAACTTACCTCATAATTATGATAGTGTGTCGTGATTTATTTATTTATTTTCTCTCTCTTTCAATTATTTACGTGGTTATTTTACAAATTAATGTTATATCAGTTTATATATTAGATTAGTATAAAAATATTTTGTATTTATTTGTTGTGCAATCTACATCACAGATACTTGTTTGTGTGAATAATATGACAACAACGAAGGATCAGCTTGTCATTTTTGTGTTTTTATTCACAAACATTGACTAGGGTAGGTACCTAATTAATTCTTAGAATTAAAAAAGAGCACAAATAGCAAACCAAAAATCTGTTAAAACTCATTGCCTGTATGATAGATGGAAAGTAAATAAAATAAAATTCAAACAACAGATCTAAATAAATTATTTCACATTTCACATTTTTCTTTGAAGACACGAAAGGAGGGGTTGGCAAATGGCAAGGAAATTCTGGTATGATGAGAGACATGGAGATCTGAGAACACATCATAACTCCTGGTGATGGTAAAGTAAGTCAAGTGAATACCTATTATACGTGTTAGAATTGTTGCATACTCAGCTACAGCCTTGTTTTCAAATTCGTTGTGTAGATGCTATTTCAATGCGCCATTCCAATGTATCATTGGAAAAAAGTCTACACCTTTGGATGTCTGAATGCAATTCATTCTAATGATGTCAGATATACATTTAGTACATGTAATTATACACACTGGAAGTCAGTTGAACAATGCACGACCTGGAAATCACTTTGAATGGCATTTATTGTGTACAGAAGAATTTGAGTGACTTATATTGTATATTCATAATCTACGATTCAGGATCGGCGCTTTTCCGCAGGTCCCTCCCCCAGGTCCCACCATTGCACTGAATATAATAGTTGTATTTTCCTTTGGAAAAACATTAATACGAACCTCAGGGTATCCACAGTTTTGATTTCGAAAACAGGAAAAAAACTATTTTCCCGTTGTTTGATAACGAAAAGTTTTGAGACAAAATTAACAGAAAATGACGTATCCTGATCGTGTGATGGGAGATACTTTTATAAATTGTAATTCAAATCGGTCCAAAAACATATAATTCTTGAAGATTTTGTAAGGTGGCCAAATTAATATTCAATCAACTGACAAAACTTGCGAATATAACTATCTACGCAGCTTAGAAAAACTTCAGCGCGTCAGTTATGAATAATAAATAAATTGAAAAAATGAATATTTCAGTCATATAAATTTACATAATATTATTATTATTTGTTGGAAAATTAAAAAAAAAAAAAAAAAAACTTCAATGAAGTAGATATAAGTTTGTAGTTAGCTTCACTCGAAGATCGTATTTCAAAATTTTAATTTCGTTTCTTTTTAGAAGATTTTCAAAAGAAAACAAATTTGAAAAACAAGATGAAGTTGTGCTAAAATTTCGAAAACATTCAATTTCAGTTTTAAATTTTCACACTCTGTTATACTGAAACTACCCACATACTTATTGCCTATCTGTATAAGCAACAAGAATTTTTCCGAGTACATATTGAATAAACTATGTTGAATAAATGTAGGTTGTGCCACCAGATATACGCATGAGGGTGATCAGAGATGAACCGCCATTTTGTGTTTTATATATACATATATATATATATATAGGTATATTAGTAAATTTCTTGTTCCCATGATAAAGTTCGTAATTTTTGTCCGATAATAACGAAATTTGGTACGAACATTTTTACTGAGCCAAGGACCAGGCTTATTGAGTTTAGTGCGGATTGGCCTGACGGTACTTCCGGTACCACCATTTTTGTTTTTAATTGGGCTACAAAATGCTCCATTTTGCATTAATAGCCACGAAATTCGGAGTAAATATTTATTTTGATTTGCTGTATTACGCTTCCAATTGTGGCGCGAATCGGCCGGGTGATACTCCCGGTACCCCTATTTTTGTTTTTATATTGGTCATAAAATGTAGAATTTTAGAACCATATGTACAAAATTCGAAATAAATATTCATTATAACTCATTGTAGCATGCCATCAATTTTAGGAGCTGATCGGCCCGGCGGTACTTCCGGTGAAGCTTTTTTTCCTTTTTTTTTCTAATTTGCATGAACTTTTCCTTTTACAAAAATTAACCACATACTGATGTTTTCTTTTCTTTTATTTCATAACTTTATTATATTTCATTATTTTTGTTTTAAATTGTATAATGATGTGCCATACTTTATCATCTTAATTTATTTTTCATTTTTTCAAGAAGAAATGCTTTTATATTTCACACTGTCTAACGTTTTGTCATCAACTAACACATTTCATACCATCATAACATACCATTAACACATAAAAACTTACGGACAATTTATTATTTTATAAGGGAATGGGTTAGTGTTGTGCAGCATTTAAAGTGTTTTTAAAAAGAGGAGCAAGGTTCTACATGTTTGTTGGGTATTTTTAAGTAGGTTTTCTTTAAAAAATCTACTTTTTACGTTTGATCTGGCATTAGTCCCCAGGATAGGGAGAGGGTACGCTTTTTTTTCATGATCTGCGAAAGTGTTGGCACCAATAACTCAAATTCATATAGGCTATACCTATAAACATATATACAGACTTATATATATATATATTTCATTTTTTTTGTCTCAAGTTATAGTTCGCAATTTAGGTATGATAGTCACAAAATTTAGTACCAACATTCGTACAAAGCCAAGAAACAGGAAGTTTTATTTTAGTATGGATTGGCCTAGCGTTGCTTCTAGTACCGCCATTTTTGTATTTTTATTTCTGATATAAAATGATTAGTTTTGTATCAATAGCTACGAAATTCAGAGAGAATATTTACTATGAGCTAATTTAATATTCTTTCAAGTTTGGTGTGAATCGGTTGAATGGTTCATCCAAAACATATACATATATGTCATTTTCTTGTTACCTCAGTACGAGTCGCAATTTTAGTTAGATTGTTACAAAATTTTCAACGAACACTAGCACTAATTCAAGAACCGAACTCATTGAGTTTGGTACGGATCGGTTTAATGATGGTATACTTCATATAAATATACGTACAGCGTATAAATATGTATATTTATATGAATTCTATTTTTTTCTTGCAATTTTCATCCGATAGTTATAAAATTTAGTACGAACATTAGTACTAATTCAAGGAAGAGCCCTATTGATTTTGATACAGATTGCCTGGATGGTTCTTCCCATACCACTACTTTTGTTTTTGATTGTATTATGTCCATAAAATACTTAATTTTGGACCAATATAGTTTACAAAATTTATACTAAATATTCAATTTAATATATTTAAGCACGATATAAATTTTGGTGCGGATTGGCATGATGGAACTTAGAGTATCATACGTTTTGTCTTTATTTATTTTTTTAATGGTCAATAGATTGGAATATATTCTATAAAAAAATATAGTGGACAATGATATACTTTTCCTTTACAATATACTTCTTCCTTATGCAAATCGCAACGTCATTCTCATTTACAAAGATTAGATCAACATTTCTAATAATGTTTTTTTTATATAATAATTTTCTTTTTTTTGTTCATGCGATTTTATTTCAATATGTTTCTTAACTATACGTATATTTTTTTTCATTTTTTTTTCTTCTAATTTGCATGAACTTTTTTTTGTACAAAAATTTATTTCATAATTTTATTACATTTCTTTGATTTTATTTGAAATTATACATATGATTATTTACTATATTTTATCATCTTAATTAATTTTTCATTTCAAGAAATAATGCTTATAACGTCAGCAGCTAACGAATTTAATCATGTAATTATAAGATTTCATTTACGCATATGAACTTACCAACAATTAATGTGACCATCAAAATTCATAATTCTTTTTTCTTGAAACCTTTTTTTTTTTTTAGCTAGGCGCTAAAGTTTTTTTTCTTATGTATGTACACTGATTACTCAGCAATGTTTGGACTAATTTTGATGATTCAGGATTCATTTGAAAAAGGATAGTTCAGAGGTGGTCCCATTAAATTTTGGTTAAGATTGGTTCAATACCATATTCTTACCGGATCCAAAATTATGAACCAAAAATTTAAAATTCAACCAATTTCTATCAATATTGATATTTTGTAATTTTTTTTTGTTACTGATTACAATTCCGAGTAGTTAGATTTTGAAAATATTTAAAATTTTCGGACAAAACTTTTTAAGCAGTGCCGACTTTAATATTTCTAGTCCCTAGACAGCTACATTCTGCTAGAAAAATTTTGAAAGGATTATTTTTCTCTTTTCATTGTATTTTTTATGGTTTTTTTGAAATCGGTTCTATTTTTTGAAAAAAATTATGAACTTTCCATAATGCTTTTTTGTTTCATTTTAATTCAGTAGATTTTATTGCAGAAATTTTAAGAGAATTATTTTTCTCTTTTTAGAGCATTTTTGTTCGTTTTTTGTATTAATTTTTTGATGAAACAATTTTTTTCAATAATTTTTCGTTTCTAGCGTTAGCGGCAACATACTTTAAAACTAACAGTTTTTTATTTAAACATAACTTATAAACAACTTCATTGATTCTAAAAAACATTTAATGGGATCCTTTTCTTGAAATTTGGAGCCCACTTGAATAGTTTTATTCAAAAAATGAGAAGATGGTGTAACAGGTAAACATTCTCGATCAAAAAGAGATATATATTGTAACATCCTCAGAAATTATTTTTATCTTTTTACTGTAGAGTTTTTTTGTCATTTTTTTGACAGAAAAACAAGTCTGAAATAAGGTCGAATGATACTAAATAAAATAAACAATAATGAATAAAAATTCAATAAACACCTACCTAAAATTTTAAAAATATTTTTCAGTTTTGAATAAGTTCTTGTTTTTCTTGTTTTCGGTTTGCAATCACAGCCAGTCGTTCAAATTTTAAAAACAAAAATTACTTGATTACTACCTATTCTAATTAACGTAACTAACAACAAGGTTTGTTGAATAAAATAATGGAATATATAAAGACAGTAAGATTGATGAGAAAAATATGTGGAAATAACTCTTTCAACTATAATTGTAAACCAGATTCTGACAAAAACTTTATACTTAATTAATAAAATGAAAACATTTCAACTTCGAACAAAATTATTCACCAATTATCTAATTTTTAATTTAATTATTTCCGTAGAAACGATATTTATTCACGTATCACAATCAAGGGCATCAGCTAGCAAAAAAAATTTCTTTCTTCACCACCTTTTAACCTATGAACATGTTGGTATATATTCTGACAGGGAACGTTAACATTGAAAAACAATCATAAAAAATAATGCCAGTTTCGTTTGGAATTTGATTTTTTTACAAGAAGAAAAAATTTTACCACATGAACTGAGATTCTGTTTTTACTTAAATTATAATTTGTGTTACGAGCATATTTATTATTTTTCAAACGATATCACAGTTTCATGCATGTAAACATATTAGGTATTTATTCTACTCAAAATATAATATTTGAATACCTATTCGAAAAATCAAACTTCTTAGGATCACCAGTATAGTTGCTAAAATGCTGTTCGCAATTTTTTTTTTTTTTCTTACAAACGGTTAAGGGAAAAAATAAAATTACATGATAAGGTTTTACTAATATAAATATAAGAACGTCAAATATCACCGTAAAAGTTAGGTACTCGATTAAAATAAGAAACAAATGAAAAGCAATCGTTTTTATATTCTTATATTATACCCTCTGTTCTCAAAAGCTGAAATCATTGCGAGTAGGTATTCATTTAAATTAGAGGACTTTTATTTTAATATTATTTCCAAATAAATGTCAAAGACAGTTTAAGTAGTCCTTTTTACCATTACCTATATGTTTTACTTAATTTGAACTCGAATTGACATTCTCGCGAGTTTATTTATTTATTCATTTAATTCATGAAAAAGTATGAAAAATGAAAAATGCCTCAACTTTGTAAAACAGAGCAATAATATAATTTGAAGAAGAACTTGATTTTGTAGGAAATATCATAGACGTTTTCCAAAATAAACAGATAGTGTGTTCGGGGAATGAAATTACTTCATTATGTACGTTACTATACTCTGTTCCAAAAAAGGAATGCAAGAATTTTTGAAAGCCCAAACAGGCGGCCTCAAATAAATGTTATCCAAACTGAATTAAATTAGCTAGACAAAATTAAAAATCATAATTAACGTACATAGTTCTCTATCGCGTCTTGTGTGAATCCATACCTTTTCCTCCCCCCACAATATCCACATACTTCGTGTATTGCAGGTGGTGGTTTGCGTTTCTCTTTTGAAACAGAGTCTTCGGCAATATACTAGATAGACATGCCCTGTACAATCTTGAACAATGCTTCCACTTGAAGCACTGATGCATACGGAATGTGACGTCAGATTAGGTCAAGAAGTTATTTTACCCAGGTTATACTGCTGTTATTTCCAGGTTTTTAAAGTTAATTGTAGCCAGGTTGTAGTTTTTTTTTTTTTTTTTTTTTTGAAAAGTTTTACATTATTATTTTTTTAATTTTTCCATTAAAAAATTCATTTTGGAAGAAAAAATAAACTTTTTTGAATTTTTTTTCTTCAAAAAATCCTTATGGGATTTAACATGCATTTGCCCCATTGTAAGGTCATTTATGTGTGCTTCAATTTTCCATTGACATGGCGTGTCTATCTAGTATATGATCTGGTCGAAGAACAGAGTATACATATATTTAGATATATATATACAGTAATTTTGTTCCCCAGAACACTCTATTGTTGAAGAACCAAACTAAGAGAATCAGCCTTCCATTATATCTAATTATATATACTCAAAGGCTAGATTGTTCTTTGTTCACGTTAGAGATTTTACCACTAAAGTTTAGCATGATTTAATTTCTCGCTTTTTTAGAAGCTGGTTTGTAGATTTCAAAAAACCATATAGAAACCACACTATTTTGTTTTAAGATTCTATTACTTTTACAGTTTTTTTTCTGATTGATAAAATGATAAGAAAAATAATATATTGGAGGAAACAATAAAACAGTAAATAATCACGAAAGAATATATTTTTTATGTTTGCCATACGAGAGACAGAACAGAAGTGAACTCATCTTAATATGAGTTTTTAACATACATAGATTACATGAGTACGTGAGGTCACACAGAAATATTATAGTACGAATAAGAACACATCAAATAATTCAATTAGTAATATTCATAATTACATTACAAAAACTTTCAAATAATGGTCGAGGAAGAGCTTTCGTAAATATGTCAGCTAATTGTTCCTTTGTAGGAATCCATTTTATATCAACTAATTTCTGTGAATATACTTTACAGACATACTTGTATTTTAATTTCACTAAGTGTCATAACACTTTGGACTGACCAGATTTAACTGTTTCAACAGTAGCTTGATTGTCTTTGAAAATTATAGGACTAACCTTTTGTTTTAATATTTTCGAACACAAATTTGACAAATATATTACATCTTTACTAGCTTAATTTAATGCAATGTATTCGGCTTCCATAGATGAGGTAGCAACACATTTTTGTTGTTTTGTACCCCAAGCTATCGAATCACCAAATATTTGAATTAAATAACCTGATGTGGACAAACCATCTGGATCAGTCATGCCTAAGGAAGCATCACTGTAACTAATAAAATTATGACCGCTTCCTTCGAAGTATATTCCAAGATCTTTAGTTCTTTTTAAGTATTTCAACACATGTTCAACTTTAATCCAATCGTAAATGTCGTAATTACTACATTTACGAGTTAATGTATTCACACAGAAAGAAATATCAGGTCTAGTACATATAGTTAAATAAAGAAGAGCACCAACTACTTCTCGATATGGAATATGATGTTTTAAGTTTAAAGTTGTTTCAATTCTTGGTTCAAAATTAGCTTTTCAATCTGCTTGATTAGTGATCATAGGAGTATCGCACTCTTTACAGTCTTTCATACCATACTTATATAATATAGATTCGATGAAATGCTTTTGTGACAAACACATTTTACTTTGTTTCTTATTAAGATTAATTTCAATTCCTAAATACTTTTTAGGTCTACCCATAATTTTAAGCTTAAATTATTTATTTAAATGACGTTGAGTTTCTAAAATTTTATCTTTATTATTTCCTGTAATAAGAATATCATCGACATACACAACAATTATCACAAAGGTAGAATTCTTTTCCCAATAATAAATGTTAGCTTGACCTTCATGGACGATAAATCTCATGTCAGACATAGCTTTCTTGAAACGGACATGCCAACATTTGTTACTAACCCAAAGACCATATAAAGATTTCTTTAATTTACATACATGGGTACATTCGAACTCATCGGATTTATTAACACCATCGGGAATTTCCATATTTTAGGTGTTCAGGTGGCACCGGGATTCGAACCCGTACCAGCCAAACACCTAAAATCCCCCTCACTCACCGCCACCAAAAGCCAGCACCGTATACACTCGGCCATGATGCCGGGTGATGGTGATCGAGGGAGAACAGCAATCAGCCGAAGTAGTGTGGCAGTAGTCGCCACACCACTCCCCCCAGTATAGCGGAGCGTGATACGACAACCAGTACGGAGGCGCCTTGCGGTTAGGGATGTACACTGGCGCGTGGTGATGCCCCCCCTCATCACCACACCGTGGCGCACACCCTACAGCGCCATCCCATACCGGCATTGGTGGTGTGACGTACCACCATGGCTATTGGTTTTGTATGTGTCCGAGAGATGGCGTGCATTACCATCCCCCGGATCATGTCGGGGTCACCACTTTAGGTGTTCAGGCGGCATGGGGATTCGAACCCGTACCGGCCAAACACCTAAAATCCCCCTCTCTCACCGCCACCAAAAGCCAGCACCGTATACACTCGGCCACGATGCCGGGTGACAGTGATCGAGGGAGAACAGCAATCAGCCGAAGTAGTGTGGCAGTAGTCGCCACACATATAAATATCTTTTTCAAGTTTACCATTAAGAAATGCTACATCTACGTCAGTTTGTATAACATCCCACTTTAATTTATTTGCAATTGCCAATATAGCTCTAATTTCAGCGATACCTAAAGTTGGAGCATATATTTCAGAATAATCATATAAATTTTTATCTTTATAGCCACGACTTACTAAGCGCACTTTAAAAGAATATTACCATTCCCTTCAACTTTTCTAACAAAAATCCACTTAGAATCAATTGTTTTAGTATACTTAGGTCTTTTAACATAATCTCAAGTATCACTGTCTTTTAGAGATTTTAATTCTTTATCAATAGCTTTTAACTACTCAGATTTATTTTTATATTTTAACACATCGTCTAAATTTTCAGGTACTTCATTTAATTTACACATCATAGAAAAATACTTCTTTTCAATTACTTCAGGTCTATCTTTAGGATTAAGTATTTCTAACTCATTTTCAATTTCAGACTTACTGAAAGTTGTGTCACTGAATTTGACTTTCTTACTTTTGGACACATAGATAATTTCTTCTTCTAAACTACGTTTATTTGAGCTATTTTTATTTTGTAAATAATTGTCCGAAATACCTCCTGCAAAGTAATCTTCAGGGACTTGTTCATTTTTGTCCCAAGTATTAGTGTCAAAAGTAGGGTGTGGGGACTCTCCCGTATGAGGTATAGGGGCTTGGACCCCTCGAAGACAGTCGCCGCCCCAAAGGGCAGCAAAACAATCGTCCTTGTGACGTTAAATACACAAAATACGTTCGATCGTACTGTACGTACTTGCAGGTAATGTATGAGTACCGAATTGTGACACAATAAGATAATGTCACAATTCGTACACGAACCGGCCAGCCATCTCTTATCTCGATAGGGGATGATGCAACCTGGCTGCCCTCACCAACGTACGTATTATCTTACGTACGTGTGTTTGTGTGCATGCAAATAAGCCGTATATAAACCACCCTAACTGGCTCTAAAATCGCCAGTGTTCGCCTTGGTTTTGGCTTACCTGTACTTATGTACGAAGTGGTTGAACACGCTTAAATTCTGTTGAATTTCCTTCTGGTGAGAATATCTCTCACGACAAGGTATTCCACATAGGGAAACCGTTTTTCAAAAAATAATCTAATAGAAATTTATCTTCAAACATTACAGATTCTGAAAATTTAACATCACTACATCTATGTAATTTACCTGTTGTTGGATTTAAAAGTTGCCACGATTCAGCATTACATCCGACAAGAATACACAATTCTCCACTGCCTTCTTACTT
The DNA here is from genome assembly GCA_011428145.1 of Ericerus pela. Lineage (NCBI taxonomy): Eukaryota > Metazoa > Arthropoda > Insecta > Hemiptera > Coccidae > Ericerus > Ericerus pela. The sequence continues at coordinate 450,100 of WOFM01000537.1, read as the reverse complement.
TTTAACATTTTGTTTTTTGTAAAGGAATTTTTTGGTATGCCACATAGCCAAATTGATGAATATACTTAATTGTAGGAACTTTATTCCCAAGTAACTCATATGGGGTTTTAAATTCCAACCTTTTATGAGGTAAACTATTGTGAATATGAACAACTTGGTTTAATGCAAGTTCCCAAAATTCAATAGGTAACCCACTATCGATGAAAAGAGCTCGAATTTTCATTAGTAAAGTTTAATTTACTCTTTCTGCCACAGCATTAAGTTGAGGCGTATCAGGAGGACAAGTCTCGACAATGATACCCTCATCTGCAATAATTTTCTTCATAGACACACTTAAGTATTCTTAACCACCGTCGATGCATAAATAATTAATTTTATCTGAACTATCACCAAGATTTGCTCGCATTACTTTTAAATATTCTAGGAAAGTTTCAGCCACAAAGGATTTATCTTTAATACTGAACGTCACAGTATATCTGGAAAAATCATCAGTAAAAGTTATTATGTAAGAGCTTTTCTGCCAAACTCCTACCTGTTTTATTGGGCCTATTAAATCAGAATGTACTTTTACTAATGGTTTTGATGCGACATTACGCACATTTTTATTAGGATGTTTTGTAATTTTTGCCAGATTACATGCTTCGCAATCCTTGATTCCATCAGCAAAATTAATATTTTTGAGAAACTTAAATGTTTGCTTGGCTTTTTCTAAATATGCGACTGACGCATGTCCAAGTCTTACGTGATAAAGAAAACCTAACTTTTTACCAATACTTTCATTATTGAACCCATCTACTTTCTTTAATTCTTCGATTATAATATTAGCACCAATATCTAGAAATTCTTCTAGACTTTCATCATCAAACTTTTGAATATTAGTATACCCTTAGTTGAATTATAATCATGATCATGGTCATTATCTTGACTAACATTTTCATTTTTGGATTCTGACCATACATCATGAATTTGAGAATACATATGTTCATTATTTATAGGTTGCTGACTAACAGTTTCTTTTTGTTTTGTCACATAGACTTTTTCATTATTATCACAAATTTTTAAATCTAAAATCCAATAATTTTGAAATTTATGTCTACACAGGATAATTTTGCCAGCTTTCTTACTTATTATTTTACAATCAGTATTTGTAAATACTGCATTGTAACCAAGTTTTGTTATTTTATGTAACGAAAATAAATTGTCAATCATTTCTTTTGAATAATTTACATTTTTTAACTCAAGTGTATTGCCACTAAGATCTTTCACAAAGATTGAACCTTTATGAGTTACATGTATGTTTGCAACTTCATTTTTATTAGCACAAGAAATGACTTTCGGTTTCTTCAGTTTTTGAACATTTTTCATAAATTTAAGATAGGACACAAAGTAATTTGTAGCTCCTGTATCACTAAGAAAACAAATTTCATTTCTCGGCTGTTCATTAATGTACATGCACTTAGTAAATTTTGATTTGGTTTTTAAAACCATCACTTTACCTTTTGGGTTTGGAGACTGATTCCTAGACAAACTCGAATAGTTGGACAAACTGGAACTTGATGCAGAGGAAGATAACAAAGAACGTCTTCTTGTTGAACGAGCACCATGTCATTTGCTTTTCTTGTGGTGCTTATGTGAGCTCTTGGATTTATGATACAACTTATGTCATTTCTCCCTGCATTCACCTTTGTTGCAGAACTGACTGGAAATTTTATGTTACTTGGATTGACCAGAAGAATCACAAATAGGCTCCAATCCAGTGGTGGCTTTGCCTTCTGCCGCTAGATGGCCGCGCTTATTGCACTTACAGCATTTGCGTGTTGCTAAGTCAAACTTATTCGCTTCATTACTTTCTCCTGCAAAATCAAATTTCTTATTAAAATTACCACTCAAGCTTTTTCTTTTGAAGTTCGGATTATTAAATTTAGCTGACTTATAGGTATTGTTACATTCTTTTAACAACATTTTTTTCTATGGCTATGCCTTAGCTTGTTTGTAAGTAATATCACACAGAATTTCACCATCAGGACCAACCTGTTTTCGATCTTTACATTGAATTCTAATGTTTGGAAAAGGAATTATCATATTGTGGAGACTGGTGGTCGATGACGAACGAGTGTGTATTACACACTTGTCAATCACCTAGCGGGCCAGTGGGGTAAAACCCACGAACTACCTTTTTGTGCTCACGGCTGTACATTTTGTCTGTGCAGCTAAACTTGTTTACTGGGCTTGGCCCGCACACGTACAACTTTGTATACACGCAACCGACCTGCATTGGTATTTGTGTGGTGTCGTGTACTTACATATACACACCCACACATATGATTTAGGAAAGCTTCAAGCTTTTGTTCTTCAGACCAACCGTTATAATAAATTGTCAACTTACGGGATAATTCTTCAAATTCTTTTAGCCATTCTTTTAGTTCAATATTTTTAGGATTAAACGTTTTCTGATAAATTTGGGTGATATATATGTGTTGCACACACGACCTTTAGATTCTTTCATATGTTTAATTTTAAGGAAACACACAGTAGGATCAGGTTTGCAAAAAATTAATTTTCTATGAGGTTCATCTAGCCATTCACACAGAGTGGCTCTTGCATCAATTTTAAGTTGAATTTGATTTTCCTCTAAGCGAATAGGATTATTAATATCAAACACATTTTCAAATTCAAAATGAGAAATATACATACTAAATTGATCACACCAAAGTCAAAAATCGGTTTCTTCGGTTAATTTTACTGGAGTATTCCGTACCTTTGTTGAAAAATAATAGTTATGATTATCCTTACCCCACAGTTCCAAAGACAAATAATGAGTAGGGGAGAGTTATCTACCTTGGAACGCGAAACACATTTTCAGAGGTGTTGACCATAGAAACCACATTAGAGTTTTAGAAAATATCTCATTTGAAAGAGGAGAGTAAGACGGACATTTTGATATATAGAAGTTGACATTTGATAGCATTGAACCAAAGAAAAAAATTCTTTAAAAAAAAAAAAAAAAATGTTCCAAGGTACAAACGGGTATTGTATCTTGGAACAAGTGATATTGTACTTCGGAACACATTAAAAAATGGGTAGAAATATTTAAAAACACGTCAAAAAATTTATTCCACATGGTACAGGAAGGTTGCCACATCTTTACTTTTGATAATACCACACCGGTTTCTACAGTAGTCAATTTTATGACGTAAGTTTTCTTCATAATGAGGATGTCTTCAATGACAGGAAAATGGAATGAAATGGTTGAGCGTGAGTTTCTAAGTAAAAATTTTGCTTTTACGTGATTGTCAATATCTTTAACAGCTTGAAGAGCAGCCTTCATATCAGCAGGATCAATTTTATTTCGTTTGTTACTCGTTTTACTTTGAGGCATTATCGCTCAGCAAGAACAAAACTATTGGAATAATCTACCACGTAAGCCACAAGATACAGAAAACAATATGAACAATTTAAAGCGACAATTTCTGCAAATCTTATTTCATTATATTATCTCTCACGAAAGAGAACCTGGTAAATAGTGTTATCAGTTGTTCCAAGGTATAACACCCCATTGTGTTCCAAGGTTCACATACCTGACTTTTTGGAGAATATTCTCGATACTCCAGATATACTTTAAAATTACAATAAATGTAACAGATGATAGACTACACTCTGACTATTTTTTCACAAATTTTACATTCATTGTTTCTATGGAAATTCATTTTTTCTAATAAGCCAAATTTTTCCTTTCACACCTTCAACTTTTTTTTTTTTAATCTGGTAATACTTGCGTTATGGCATTACTTTTTGGTTTTACAATGTTGACGTACCTAAAGACACAACATACGTTAGAAATTTTTACTAGCTGAACACTGTAGGGTTGCCAATGGCTCTCTGTTCCAAGGTACAATCGTTCCAAGATACATCACACATCCCTACCAATATTTCGTCCTCTATGTTGAATTGGGAGATGTCTTTCCTTCTCAGCCACCAGACAGTCTCTTTCCTCAGCATCTCTGAATGCTTGATTTTTCTTTCAACTAATTCACGCATTTGTCGTTCATTTTCTTCTTGGATCCTCTTTTCTTCTTCTACTTGCTTTTGGTTTTCTTTCACTTCCTCCTCTTTTTGTTATTGTTGCTGCTGAATTTCATCTCTTCTATGTTGTTCCAACTTACGGGCTTTGCCTGCATCCAAACGTTTTTGCACGTGTTCCACCATTATTCAATCTTCGTGTTCTTGACGTTGCCTTAGAGTTTTGGCTACAGAATGTTTCCACCTTTGCCTTTCTTTTTCTGTGACCTGACACTCTTCTCTCGCCTATTTGTCTTCCCAGGTTTCTTCCAGGATTGTTTCTAGGCTGGCTTCACTCGTCACCAGACAATAACTCGGTGTTGGAGGAGCTACGACACACGCAGGTTGACTTTTGTTTCTGGTTGGGGTTGATTTATGGTAAGGGTCTGCTGCTCCTGCGGATGTTGATTTCCATCAACATGGACTTGGGCACGTACGACTAATGTACTTTTCTGGCCTGAGTTTGAGGTTGAGATGTTTTTGACTGCACTACTTGTGCCAACGATCTCGTAGCAGTCACACTGGAAGTTTGAGTTGTTTTTGATTTTGTTGTGGACACACCAGTATTATGCTCCTGCATAATTTGTTTGTTACACTGACAGGCAGTTTCTTGAGTCAAATCGATTTCCATTGGCGCTGTTTGAGGAGCTGACTGACTTACAGGTGTGGACAAACTGATATTTTGCATTGTGGTGGACTGACCAAAATTCTGAGTTGTTACCTGACTAACAGATTCTACTTGACAACGTGCCTCAATCCTTTGGTTTTCAATAAGAATATTTTGGCAAATCTTGAAGTAATCTTCAGTTACAATAGCTGCTAAATTGATGTCATAGGCCATGACATTTTCTATGGCTCTTTTAAATTCAGCCATTAATTTAGCTTTACGCAACACATGCTCCATTTTGTAATCCATTCTGGCATACGTAGGTGCTAACGGATTCAAGTTCGAACTTACGGGATTTTGTTGAGTAGACAAACTGAAAAGTTGTTGAGTGGGTGAACTAATCAAAACTTGGTAACTTTGTTGCTGTTGACTAGGGTTTGGTAACATACTTAATGGCATAGTCAGCCCAGGAGGCAGGGGAACATTTTCATTTGCCATTTGATCTGGCGGAATCTGAAATAATATACGTGAACACACACGAAAATTAGGTTTTTACAGCCACTGCCAATGATCATTTATTATACTTCAATGAAATGACAAAAGTCACATAATATTAATTAGACACACTAATCATACAACACACGTATGCAAATATATTGGCTTCTTTTAATGTGCATACCATTGAATAAATTTCATAAGGTGCCTACTCCCACAGATATGTAGGTCTAGGATGCTTTATGCCTGACCAGGACTTAACACCATGGTATATCATTGCACTGAAAGACTTAATTACACACAGATGAGCACTTACTCATACCCAAATATGTCCTTAGGATTTGGGATTAGCTGGTAACAATGAGAATTCATTCAAAAATGATCGAAAGAATGAATATATTTAAAGTTACAATACATTTATTTTCACACAGATTACTTTTACTCCCCGTTAATTAAGTACTTCAGTACTTAGCCTCCTTTTTACACTTTTGAAAAATTTATTCACAAGCTCTCTTTGAACTGGGATTTTCATATATTAAAGTACACACTCAAATTACAAAACAATTAATTTTTACATACCTCATATATTGAAAAATATTTGAGTATCTGAAGCGTATCGTCATTTAAATTCATTTTTAACAATAATAAAATTCAAAATAAAATGTACTTTTATAAATTTTGCTACGAACGATCACGTTTTTGTTTTTTGAATGTTTGATGATCAAAAATAATATGCAGAACTAAATGCTTGTTTAAGTGGTACTAAATCATTTGATTTTTCCAGCCAATCAGAGCTTAGCAGGATTCATTGGTGAATTCTTCAGAATTAACACCGCTGGACACACCAATACAAACACAATAAATTACGTAATTACTACCCTTGACACTAAGTCTGAAATCTTTCTGAACTAACCGTATTTCAATATTTAATTTTTACGGGTAATTATTCTGACCACACAGAAATAAAATTAAACACTCAGAATAATAATTATTGGAAATACATTCCTCTATTTATAATTACGTAATTTTCCGTTTATCACCCTTAATGCTTAGCTTCTGATAATGGCGCCTTTTAATTTTGTGCAACAAATGCGTATTTAAATCACAAAGAGAAAATTATGTTATGACACACATGGTTTATTGTACCATTTTAAATTTGACAGACAGCTTCTTTTTACACCTCTCTTCAGCTCCTACCATCTTTTATACCTGTGCACTCAGCGTAATTTAATTTATTCATGAACCACGGGTGCGCCATATTTTCCTAAGCTTTTTACATATTTTATTTTTGATTGACACTTGATATACGTCTCAGACACACCATAAGCCATTTTAATTATTACGTGGACACACTTTATTTCTTCAATTTGTCACTAAGATCACATTTAATTATTTAACACTTAGAAATTCAATGATATTTACTTACCTTTAAGGTCCTTATTTTATAGCGGGAAGTGAACTTTACCATTGCCAGACTATTACTGGATATAATTTGTGATCACTTGAAAATACACTATAGCTCTGTTTGATAGGACTACACCAACTTACACCAACCTACACCAGGAGGGCGATTCCACAAATGCAGGAATGTTATGGGACTTTGCGCTAAGTTTTACTTGAATATTTGTGGAATATCCCTACCAGTGTAGGTTGGTGTAAGTTAGTATAATCTTATCAAACAAAGGTTATTTTATTGCACGAGGATCTAAATTATTATTATTATTATTATTAATTAACTCTGTGATGCTACCATTTTGGAGGAAACAATAAAACAGTAAATAATCACTAAAGAATATATTTTATATGTTCGCCATAGGAGAGACAGAACAGAAGTGAACTCATCTTAACGTGAGTTCTTGTCATACATAGATTACATGAGTACGTGAGGTCACACAGAAATATTATAGTACGTAATATTAACTGTAGAGTGTACTACCGTGGAGACAAGATAGTACCATCATATATAGCTGGAACTCTAACATAATAAATAGATGGATATAATTTTTACAAAAGGTAACACTGCTAGAGGGCGGGAACTCGACTTAGCATCTAGCGGTAACATTGCATTAATTTATTACTATGAAATTATGGGAATATAATATGAGGATTGTCGACTTCTCGTTTGGACTTCGTTTCTACTGTTTTTTTCTAGTGTTAGTTGATCTTCTGGGTATCCGTGGTTGTTGGTCGGTGCGCTTGTAGTAGAAGTAGACACTATCGCAGATGGTAAAACGTTTGTTGTGTATAAACTGTAGAGTAATGGAGCTCGTACATCTGTGAAAGCTCAGAGCTTAACGAAGGGATTTTTCTTTTCCTTTCTTTTTCTTTAGATTCAAAATTCGCAGTTTCATTCTAGTTTCATCATTGTGTTCCATTTTTCCCTTTAGTTTTATTCTTTTATGAATTTATACGAATGGTTTTCGTGTTATTTTAATTTTCCATTATTTTTGTATTCGCATATTTGTTGTAGCCGATCAGTGTGTTAGTGGTGAGTACTATATTTTCCATTGAATTATACGTCGGTAAATGGCAGAAATTTCGTATTTTTCCTTCCATATCATACCCGTATTGTATAACTGTTATTTATCGATCTAAATGTACCCTGCCAGCACCCTTTCGTCGTGCAGAGATGAAACTGCACGAAAGAAGCCGTGTATTAATATATATAAATTTATCGTCAGGCGTCTATTCGGTATCAGTTTGTCTCCGAGTCGCAGACGCTCGTACCACTTTTCTTTCCTTCATATACATCATTTCAAAATATTAGGGAGTTGGTTAGAGAAATTATCGTGTATGGAAGTAATGTTATATTTTTCAGAAACACCTTGTTACTCTAAGTACACCTACTTTCATCGGCGGCGAACCGTACCAACATATGTTTTTTACATGAATCACTTTAGCTGTTTTTCTTATTTTCTTCTGATCTGATATTGTACTGATAAAGTGATTAGAATGCTCGAGTGTGACGAAATGTTCGATTCCCATTCTTTAATTTTAATTGATGAAATTTCATCTTTATCGATGACTTATACTTTGCGGTAACGATAATTCATATTTTGTATTTTTGCGATATGATTCAAGATTACATAGCAATTAATGTTAATCAACGGCTTCGTCTGCTTATCGATGACTCACTGTGATAATTTTTTTCAACCTCTACCTGTCTGTAAATACCGCAGAACTGATAACTGATTGGTACAACTGTATCCCTTTCTTCTTCGCAATCTTCTTTGGTTAAGTATTTGAATTTCATTACTCAATTTTTACTTGTACATCATAGCCCTATGTGCTGATCGATTTACTATTTGCATATAGTATTTACTAAACCTGGTGGACTTGCCTCTGCTCGTTTAGCAATCTTGATGAGATTCATTTGATATTTATTTCTGTAATATGCAGGTAATAACAGGTATATCGTGGCCAAGCGCCTCTGCTCGTTTAGCAATCTTGATGAGATTGATTTGATATTTATTTCTGTAATATGCACTTAATAACAGGTATATCGTGTCTAAGTGAACAGATTAATAATTATAGGTATAGGTAATATTATGATTAGTTTTGGTTGACTAGAATGACATATTACTCTCTACTATTCCAGTTATTCGCCAGAATTAGATTGATGGGATTGCATTAATGGTGAATTATGTAAAAAGGCGGAAGTATGAAAATTGATGTGAAAATTATAAACAGTTTCCTTTGTTATTCAAACCAGTTTGAGCCAATAGGTACTTAATTTTGTAATTTGTGTCCTACACTTTATTTGATCCATTTTCTTGCTGAAAATTCAATTTCGCTCCTTAATCGATCTTTTGTTAATTCGTTATTTATAACTTTTTTTTCTTTTTCTTTTTTGTGCTCAGGGACTTAGTTAGGGGGCAGCTCTCCCCCTTAGGATGTTGATAAATTGGATTTTTCGGTTCATCAGTTGGACCGTTGGAAAATTATAAAAGTGCACTTTTTTCTTTTAGAAACATTTCACAATTTTTAGCAGTTGGTAATTTCACATTTGGAATTTTTCGTTTTTCTATCCAACTCCCAAAAAAAAGCCTTTCGTTATGTGGCTGTTTGTCCTTGTAAATTCTATCGAATATTGATAGCGTATTGTGGATATGTTTAGAAATGTAAAGGTGAAAATATTTCTGAAAAAATAGTTACGTCATTCCGAAAATGTTGACAGTTTTCAAAATGTTTTGTGCAGCCCAAGTCCGCAAGGTGAGTACCCGCCCATTAACCACTTTCATTGGCTATGGTGACGGATGAAGGTTTCTTGAAGTTTTCATTATCAAAAGTTCGCGCATTGTGCAATCAGTTTTTGGCATCAGGTAAAAAAATTAGCAAAAGAGGAATCAAACATTCTTTCTCTATATAAAAAAATTGTAATTTTGAAATCTTCGTTACACCAATGTAAATTCGGGGTAAAAAAAAAAATTGTTGATCTTTGAAAATGCCATTAAAGCATCCGAGTCATAGGAACTTATTGAAAAATTGAAAAAAATAAATAAATAAAAGACGCTGATAAAAACTGCCTTCTAAAAAATAATTTCTTGGATTAATGTGGGAGATTTGGAAATGATTATATCTTCTTCTCAACTCATTTGCAAGAAATTTTAAATATAGTTTACATTTATGTTGATATTCGTAAGCTTACAGAAATTATTTGAATCCTATAGTATAGGAAGTTATTGTTTACATTATATACTTACCTATGCGTGTTGTACAGAATGAATAGAAACTGGTCATGTCAGTAAAAACAAAATATTTTCATTTTCATTTACCTAATTTTTTTTTTTTTGGTGAGAAAAATATTTTGCACTGAAATTTTATAAATACATTTATGAAATAAATTTAAGATGGCTTCAACCCTCAAAATGTAATCGTTACCTTTAGTTGTGTTATAGTGACTTAATTTCAACACTGAAATTAATATGGCTGTAAAACTTGGTAGGTGAATATGAGTTTTGACGAAACCTTACTTGGTTTTAATGTGGTTTTATATAAACTGACTACTGAAATTGATAATATTGAAGCGTGTTCTCAATTATTTGAAGTTAGATTAGCTGTATTCTCAGGTTCTATTTGGAGTAAACTTTCAGTTCATTTTCGGAGATTTAGTTCTGTGTAAGTTCTGCAGAAGGCAAAAACTCAAAAAATAGTTTTCTTTAAATACGAGCGGAACATTTAAATATGTTATTTTTCAATGAGAAGAGAATGATAAGACACACAGGGCTTATGATCTAATAGGTCAAGGTTATATTCACGCCTCCTGAACTTTGATATTAAGGGTATAATGACAATAAGGCAAATTTCGTTCTTCATATCGATTCTTATTTAATCATTATTTTCGCTCTCTCTCAAGTACATCTACGTCTGAGTTTCGTTGAATTTGGTGAATAAAAGGAATAATAATCATAATTTGAACTTGGAGAGCACTCACGCATTGTGACAAGTAATTGACAATTTATTATTGATCTGCAAATCAGAAGCTGGTAATTTAAGCTTGAATTACTTTTCGATGCCACACGATAAGAAAAAGATTGAGCGAGTTGAGGTTTCCTGCTTTCTATCTCCCTTACTGAATTTATCTTTATGAATTTCATTCCTTGTTGCACTCCTCGATTTTTGACATATTTCTCTCCAGAGTAATACAATTTTTGAAGTTTGCACTAGAATGTTATAATATAACTATTATTTTTCGTCAAAATTACTCGATTTTTTTCCTCAACTTTCCGGATTTCTTTATGAATAATTTATGTATCCATTCAGGAACTTCGAGGATAAATTTAACCCTCTACATCCATTCGACCAAATTCCCAACGAAAAATTCATTAAAACCAGCAGTGCGTGTGTGAATGATTCATGCTGACAAAATTGATTACAATTGATCGGTTTTATTCGTTCTGGTACAATCAGTTTGGGGCCCGTTTCCTTTTTTTGCCTAATTTTTAGTTCCCTGTTTCAATGTTGGAAAATACTGATAGCATTCCGACATTACGTACATAATGCCTTTTTCATTGATTCTTTCTTCATGAAAATCCGTCCATCCATTTGGGCGCGAAAAGGAGAAATAGACTGTGATACAGTGTTCACTTTATAACTGCCCTGTGGGAAAACATTCGCAAATTTTCACTTTCGTTGCTTGAAAGGTACTGTTATGGTTAAAAAGAAATGTGAAAAACTTAAATTCAACGAAAAATCGAATGGTGAAAGTTTCAAGGTCGTTTCTTCAATATTGGGGAAATTATCATCAAAATTTCTGATAAATAATTCAAAACGTTACGATTATCTTTCTAAAGCAATTTCACTGTTTAGGAACTCACTTGAATCAAAATTTGACGAGAAATCGAATGGCGAAAGTTTGTAGGTCGTGTCATCAATATCGAGGAAAATATTGACAAAATTCTCATCTGTTTGTCCTTTGAAGCGAGCTCAAACTTTTCTAGAAAAACGTTATTTGAAGTATGAGAAAAAATTTAAAATCAGATATCTTTTCCGCGCATCAACCGCGGTAGGTATATATTTTCAAAAGTGTCAAATTTTTTAATGGCTGCCATTCGAAAACTAGCTGATTGATTTTGCTCAAATTCAATACCAAACTGTTCCTTCATAGTCTCCAACTACCATAAAAATTTCAACCCAAAATCTTTTGATTTACGGACTTTGAAAACCCCTCCCTCCGAAACTACTTAATGAATTTCAAAAATTTAAACACGAATGTATAGCCCATGAAAGCCTCTAATCCTATCCAAAGTTTCATTGACATAGATCAAATAGGGTCCACAGACTCCAAAAAAATGCAAAAATGAACAAAAATTGGAAATATGTATGTATTACATTGTATTGTGTACAGAAGAATTTGAATGACTTACACAATATGGTCTAAGACTCAGGATGGATCGGCACTTTTCCGCAGATCCTGCCATTGCACTGAGTAAAATAGTTGTATTTTCCAATGGAAAATAACTAAAATATTACTGTTATGTCTCTAGCCCGGATTGTAGAGACCAACAAAATAAGTAGGAGTAATTTCAACTACCTTTATTCAAAATGAACATGTCACAATTATTCAGAAACAAACATACTTTGATTACTACATTGAGAGTTATTTATACTTAATCTTATAATATAATTATCTTACTCCTACGAGTGTCTTGCCTCCACTTAGAGCGGACTACTAACTTGGACGTATTGGCACATCTTCAGACTATGATATCAGGTATAGTAGAACTACACTGATACTCAGTAGAAAAGCAAGTGAAGTCCTGGTGTAATTTGAATTACCAGGTCACTTTTTTTAGCGCCTCAAATGTTTATGTAAACCAAAAATGTACTTATGGTACATACCTAAATAGTGCTGACAGATATGCTGATAAGTTGTTTGTCTGCATATTTTTTAGCGCCATTAATTAGGTTACTGGTCGAAAGTAACAGTGAATATTTAGGAGAAATATTCGCCATTGTTTGTTACAAAGTATTTAGGTCAGCGAATGTATTCTTCTGCCTAAATACGACGGAACAATTACCTATTTTCATTGACAATATGAAAAAAGTTGTATTCGTAGATATTAAGTCTGTTCAAGCGACAAGAGAAACTATAGAATCTGTAATGTTTTGTAGGTTTTTTTGGCTTACCTTACAGAAATCCATTTGGGCGATCTGTCTGTAGCAACAGAAACTTATTCTGGTGATATCTATAAATTACAGACCTCCAGATTTTATTGTTCTGTAGAAAAATCTGCAGCAACTTTTTCTAACGGTAGATTTTAGAGAGTCCGGATTTTGTTGGGAGATAGGTTTTCAGCGTGGGTAAGTTGTATGTTTTTTAATTTTTAGCTATCAGTTGCCTAATTTACCTGAATAAGAATAAAAATAAAATTAATGAAATGTACATGATTAATGATGAGAAATTAGAAAGGATTCAACTTATCTAATTTGTGATTATATGATTTATAAAATACAGTTGACAA